>CM060956.1:101361327-101421327 GCA_030765055.1 Mantis religiosa | reverse complement strand
GTAAAATTATTGTAAAAGTTGTATATAATGTAAATAAAATAAGGCATGTAGTATTCCTAAGGAATGGTGCATGCCAGGTAAAAAAAAAAAAAAAAAAAAAAAAACACACACACACACACACACAGCCAAATCCGAAGCCGAACTATAGAAGAAATAAAGGCCAAGATCAAGCATCTGCAAAACAACGGCAGGATCATCCACATAAAATGGGACTACGAGGGAGCGAACTAGCACACCAGTCGGCAAAGGAGGCTGCACAGGAAGATAACGGGGAGATTATCTACAGCGAGCTACCTAGGACATACATAATCAAGGAGGCAGAACAGAAAGGACTGCGCAGGTTGCAAGACCAATGGGGAAACACAACAAAAGGAAGAATCAGCAAAATGTACTTCCCTTCTGAGCAAGAACAACTAAAACTGAGGATCCCACTCAACGGACAGACTACTGCCAACCTAACTGGATATGGGAAGATAAGGGACTACTACAACAGATTCAAAATATCGGAAAGTGCATTGTGCAAAAGAGAACCACAAAACCAAACAGTAAATCATTTAATATATGATTGTCCTCTTCTGAAGAGTGAAAGATTAGAACTAAAACTAAACATTTGACTGAGAGGTGGACACAGGCCGGTAACAGTAATCTAATCAAGCACTACCAAAAACAATTTTTAAAATTCATAAACAACATAGATTTTGAAAAACTGTAAAAGTATAGTCAAAACCATTGTCTGTATTGTACATTGAAAACTTGTAAACTTGTAACACTTGTAATTACAACTAGCTATAATAAGTTTAAGGAATGCATGTGTTGTTACTATGTAACGGAGCATGCAGTGCTAATAATTTAAAAAACAAAAACAAAAAACACACACACACACAGACAGACACACAACACACACACACAAACACACCAGTCAAATCCGAAGCAGAACTATAGAAGAACTAAAGGCCAAGATCAAGCATCTGCAGAAAAGCGGCTAGACCATCCACATAAAATGGGTAAATGCACACGCAGGACTACGAGGGAACGAACTAGCACACCAGTCGGCAAAGGAGGCTGCACAGGAGACAACGGGGAGATTATCTACAGCGAGATACCTAGGACATACATAATCAAGGAGGTAGAACAGAAAGGACTGCGCAGGTTGCAAGACCAATGGGGAAACACAACAAAAGGAAGAATCAGCAAAATGTACTTCCCTTCTGTGCAAGAACAACTAAAACTGAGGATCCCACTCAACGGACAGACTACTGCCATCCTAACTGGACATGGGAAGACAAGGGACTACTACAACAGATTCAAAATATCGGAATGTGCATTGTGCAAAAGTGAACTACAAAACCAAACAGTAAATCATTTAATATATGATTGTCCTTTTCTGAACAGTGAAAGATTGGAACTGAAACCAAACATTAGACTGAGAGGTGGACAGTGGCTGGCAACAATAAGTGATCTAATCAACACTACCAAAAACAATTTTTAAAATCCATAAATAACATAGAACTTGAAAAACTATAAAAGCATAGTCAAAGCCATTGGCTGTATCATACATTGAAAACTTGTAAACTTGTAACATTTGTAATTTCTACAACTAGCTGTAATAAGTGTAAGGAATGCATGTAGTGTTACGATGTAACGGAGCATGCAGTGCTAATAATTTAAAAAAAAAGAAAAACACGCACGCACACGCACACACACCCACCCCACCCCCACACACCCACACACACACACGCACACGCACACACGCACACACGGAAATCCTTGTAGTCTGGATCCATTGGTTCCTCCTTAATGCCTTTCGGAAAACAAAATTTCAAACAGCATTCTGCCATTGTTGCTATCTTCAACCGATATGCTCAACTAAGTTGTTTACTGCTGCTTGCCAGCGGTGGTATGTTTCCTTCTATTTGAATACTGACAACTGAATTAGTAGTGTAAACTGCATAGCAAATCGAACAGCACTGGCCTGGATGGGTTCAAACATTTTGAGTGAATTTACTGTGGCAGAATTGTATATAATATAACCATAGTCTAACTTAACTATAATAATAGCTCAATATTGGCCCATTAAGAATAGGTAACCTCCTCGCCAGTGTATGGCTGCAAGGATCTTCATGATATTAGGCCTTGGTAGACACTCGTCCTTGAAACTTTTGAGTTGATAGCCTCAACTTAGCTTATAGTCGAACGAAAGCAAAAGTGGATTAAAACCCATTTAAGGCGGCATATATCTAGAGTGACAATAAAATACAGACTATATTAATTAATCGTTGAAATTTCACTACTTTGTTTCACTGTAGCAAAAGGCATTATTTTTGTTGAAGGCCCCTAATATTTGAGTTATTTTCTTTTGTATGTATACGAATGAAACTGTGTATGTATAGCTGGGCAATCAAGGTTTTACCTCTCTCTCACACAGACGCACCCGCGCATGCAGACACACAAACATGCCAAGAAACAACCACACGCACCTACCCTTGCACGCACACACACGTGCACACACAGCCTCGCGCGCACACCCACCCACCTACCCCACCCCCACACACTCGCATGCATGCACATGCACGCACACACACATACAGGAGATCGCCCAAGAGTATAAACAAACAAAACAGAACACAGACTGGGTAATAGACACAACATTAAGTTACAAGAAATGGCCACATGCGTCAGACATTCCAGAAATAAAAGAAACAAATGAAAATGAAAACTATAACATTGAAGTTTACACTGATGGAAGCAAAACAGATGAAGGGGTAGGTACTGGAGTGGTAATTTACGAAAACAAAGAATTAACTAAACAACTGCAGTATAAACTAAACAAAAACTGCTCAAATAATCAAGCAGAACAACTTGCAATCTTAAAGGCACTTGAAGAAGTAGATAATATGGGAATAACACAAACTGACTTGAAGACAGTGACAATATATATACGGACAGCAAAATTACACTGCAATCATTACACAATACTAAAAATCATAACCAACTGATAGAAGCTATAAGAGAAAGACTACAACAATTAAATAAAAAAGAATGGATGATAAGAGTAAGATGGGTAAAAGCCCACACAGGAATGGAAGGAAATGAAATTGCGAAATAAGCAAAAATAAATGATAACATAGAAAGGTACAACCGAATCCCAAAAAGTGCCACCAGGAAAAAATACCAGAAGAAACACTCAAAAAATGGGAAACTGAATGGCAAAACACATCAAAAGGATAAGAGAAAAAACAATATTTTCCCACAGTAGCAAAATGATTAGAACGAAGACTTAACATATGAACAAACTTCACTACCATTTTAAAAGGACATGGAAGACTTAAAGCCTATTACAAGAGATTCAACATAATTGATGATGCTACATGCACCTGCAACAGAGGAGACGAAACCACAGATCACATCCTGTGTGACTGCATCAACTGGAAGGACCACACGGAAAAACTAAGGATGCAAAAAAAAAAAAAAAAAAAAAAAAAAAACCAAGAAAGGAGAGAAGTGGCCAGTACATAAACCAGCACTTGTGGGACAATATCTAAGGGACTTAAGTGAATATGTCAACACAATCAATCTAGAAAGTGCTGAATAACTAGATAAGTAAATTAATTCTAAAAGACTGTAGTGACTGTGTGAACACAATCTGAAAACACAATAACTTCAATACCTCAATTAATATGAACAATCAATCTGGAAGCAAAGCATACCAGAACATGTAATATTACAAATGTAATGGAACATATGGATGAATAATGAAAAAAACGCACGCACGCGCACACGCACAAGCGCACGCGCACACGCACCCACCCCCACACACACGCGCACGCACGCACGCGCGCACACACACACACCACACACACACACACAGTGATATTCGTGGAGGAAGGATGCGAGTGAATATGCTGTTAATGATTTGGTTTTTATGGCGTACTTTGGAAGTATTCGTTTGTGTTTCGTATTTCATGGTGTTTGTTGTGAAGTTATTTCGTTATGAACATGTTATTTGAAACGGGCATTGCTGATTTATAGAGTTTTAAGGGAAGTAATACACACAAACATTGTTCAGGGATAGTGAAACATAGAAACTAGCATTGAGGAGGCCGTGATCCTCAAGACGAAATTAAGAAATACAAATTTATATATATTAATTGGAATTATTCGTTTGAGTTTATTATTTCATAGTGGTAGTTGTGAAGTTATTTCGTTGTGAACATGTTATTTGAAAAGGACATTGCTGAATTATAGTTCTAAGGGAGTTAATACACACAAACATTTTCTAAGGTTAGTGAACCATATAAATTAACATTCAGGAGGCCGTGATACTCGAAACGAAATTAATATATATATATATATATATATATATATATATATATATATATATATATACAAACGTTATTGAACCATTTAAATTAGCATTCAGGAGCCGGGATCCTTAAAACGAAATTAAGACAACGGCAGAAAATGACGGCTGACGTTGAGAATCGAATCGAGAGTGCGTTCAGTAAGCTGTTGCACGTGACTGAAGCAAGCAAGAATCTTCGACAACACCTGAAAAAGGACATAATAAATGCTGTAAGCATCCCGAGAGCAGGATTTTCTAATGCAACAGAACTCAAAGATAAAGAAACAAAAAATCTACAAGATAAGGTGGCAAAGGCACAAGCTAAGAGTGTTTCTGGAGGAAACAATACAAGAGCTTCCTATATGGCATTTGGTGAGCCATCTGTTATTCGCCTTGGGAATTGCAATGAAAACTCAGAGAAGACACCTACAGCCCGTGGGAGGAGTTACGCAGCAGTAGTGGGCGGAGCTAATGGTTTAACTGAACCAAAGTCCTACAAAGTTATAGTAAAATGTACGAATAAACAAATGCTCTCCAACATGGAGCCCGAGTCCCGCGATTTTAGTAAAATCGCCCACGACCTTACTGGCTGTTACCAGGAGCACGCCGTGAAGAAACGGCACCTGGTACAGCTCACCGAATGCTGGCACGCGGCACCGGCGCACAAACGCCCACACCACCGCAGCAGCCGGGAGAGTGACTAAGACAGTGAGCGCCCCGGCATGAAGTTCGGTGGTAAGAAGAAAAATAAGACGAAACATCTTCAAAGACCCACCGCGCCGCCTGCCTTTACCAGCCAGAACCGGTTCCAGGCCCTGACGGACACTGATGATGACACTGATACATCAGCACCTACGCTGAAACCCACTCAACCTCCTCGCCCAAAACCACAGCGTCCGTCTACTCCAACTAAAGCTCACCCACCGACCACGAAGCCTCCTTCCCCTACACCTGCTTCCACATCCAGCACTGCAACCACCAACACTCCCCCCGAGGAGACCCAGAAGCCGCCGAGGATTATAATCCCCATTGTCCGTCAGGCCACCAAGGTCCTGCACATCCTACGGGACTCGCTCCAGGCAGGCAGCTACCGCCTGCAGACGACCAAGAACTGTCTGAAGCTCTTCCTCACGAGGAAGCAGGATTCCGCACCCACCATGGCGCGCCTCAAAGATGCCATGTAGAGAGCTACAGCTTTACGCCCCGCAGCGAGCAGCCACTTCGCGTGGTGATAAAGCGCCTCCCAGAAGACTTGGAGGAGGACTTCGTCCGGGAGTGCCTGCAGCTAAAAGGCTATACTGGAGTCCAGGTACGTCAGATGGTTTCCCGTGGCAGGCCTCTGCCCAATTTCCAGGTCTCTTTAGACAGGACCACCGAAAACAAAAAGATTTTGCAGGAACGAGAGGTGTGCCATATGATGGTCACCGTGGAGTGCTATAACTGCCAGCAACTCGGCCACACATTCAGGATGTGCCATATGACCTCCCGGTGAGCCCTATGCGGTGGCATTCACCGCCTGGCTGACTGCCCCAAAAAGGCGACGCAGGACGTCGTACCCCACTGTGCTAATTGTGGGGAGACGCATCCTGCGAGCTACCGAGGCTGTGAGACGTTCAGGAACGAACGCCACCGCCGCCAACTGGCAGCCATAGCCAGGGCAGGTCCCAGTGTGCAACCAGGGCCAAGACCCATCACACACCCGGCCCTGGTCAGAGAAGGCGTCTCCTTTGCAGGAGCCGCCGGAGGACGAACGGCACCTGTGCCACCAGCAACTGGTCCCCCTCATACTTCCCCCCCCCTCCCAGGCACCTACGAGTGACCTGGGTGAACTCAAGGAGTTGCTCTCCCTAATAAAAGACCTGAATATTTCGTCAATGCTGACCAAGTTGCGGCCTTTTATTGAACAATTTAAGCGCTGCACCAACACCTGGGACAAAGCAGAAGTCATTATATGCGCCCTCTCTTCCCTCCTGGAGTAAATAGCTCAACCGCGGGGAGGCATAACTTTATCTCGCGCGCTCCTGTGGAATGCCGACGGCATCTATAGGCAGCGCTACGAACTTGAAAACTACTTGCGGCGTAACAAAATTGATATCGCATTTATTTGCGAAACTAAATTAAAACCGGAGCATACTTTTAAGCTCCAAGGGTTTCACATTTTTCGAACTGATAGATTTGGAAGACAGGGGGGGGGGACCGCCATATTATTAAAAAACACAATTGCTCATGCTCCTGTTACATTGGCAGCTTTGGCAGCGCTGGAGTGCACAGCAATAAAAATTCGTATAAACAACAGGACGGTGATGTTGGTAGCACTTTACCGGCCTCCCCACTCCCCTAACTTTATACAAGACCTCGAACAAATCCTCGCAGTAGAAGACCATGTTATAATTGCAGAAGATTTCAACGCTCGACACCCGTGGTGGTTTTCTCGTCGAGCAAACGCGGCTGGAAATCTCCTGGTTGAACTTATAACTGAAAATGACGATCTCGAGGTACACCTCCCACCGGAACCAACCTTTTGGCATAAGTCAGGACACGATCCTGAAATTTTGGATTTCGTTATCACAAAAAATGCGGCTGTTACAGACAATCTCATTGTGTATCACAGCCTGGGTTCCGACCATTTACCTGTGCATTTCGAGATCTGCAGCTCTCTCGCGGCCGGTAGAATCGGTCCGCCGAGACGAGCAGAGACCAACTGGACAGGCTGCGCGATCGATATGCACAGGATGGCGCAACCCAGACTGTCATACCACAGCGAGGCGGACATAGATGCCGCCATTGAAAACTTCACCGCCTCGCTGCACACGGCCAAAAGGAACGCTACCACATACACCACAAGCCCACCCAGTTTCTGCACGTACCCTGAGGTGGAACGGCTCATTGTCCGGCGCAGACGTTTGACGAGACTGTGGCGGTACACCCGTCAGCCTGAGTTTAAAGCGCTAGCAAAATGGCTAATCGGCAACAAATTAAATTAAACAAAATTGAACAGTGGGAAAACAAAATGCTGAGTACCACCCACTCGGACCATAGTTTGTGGAAATTATTAAAGGCATTTAAGGTCTCCTCAAACGCCAACACCGCCACTGAGGCGCTCCAGACTCAACTCGGCCTGCACTTCTCCTCCAAGGAGAAAGCCGAGGTTTTAGCTGACTGTCTGCAAGACAGATTCAGCGGGAACGCAGCCACCAACCCCCAGCTGGAGCGGGAGGTTAATACATGGGTACAAAACTGGGTGGCGCAGAAGCATGAGCAACATCTGCCCCTCACAACACCGTAAGAAGTCTACAAGCTCATTAGGAAATTACCTAATGGGAAGCCGCCGGCCCGGACAAAGTGACTAATGAGGAACTAAAACACCTCCCTAGAAAAGCCCTGGTGCAACTCACCAAAATCTTCAACGCTTGTTTGCAGCAAAACCACTTCCCCGACACTTGGAAACGAGCCAAGGTGATAATATTACCGAAACAGGGGAAAAGCATCAGGCAACCGCAAAACTACCGCCCCATTAGTCTCTTGTCTACTGTTGGAAAATTGCTCGAAAAAATCACAGTTTCTCGACTGCAAAAACAGGTTTCCGACAGTGAACTCTCAAATTCTCAGTTTGGATTTAGAAAAAGCCATTCCACTGAATTACAACTTCTACGGCTAGCTGATGACGTCACCGAGCAATTTAACAACGGGGCTTCCACGTTGGCATTATTTTTGGACGTAGAAGCCGCCTTCGACCGGTGCTGGCACAACGGCCTCATTTATAAGATGCACCGGAATTTTCCCGGCCTCCAAATTGCAACACCTATGCTGCACAGTTTTTTGAAAAATTGGCGCTTCTACGTCCAGGTGGGTGGCTCCTCCTCTAAGGAGAGTCATGCAGGCTGGCGTACCACAAGGAGCGATCATGTCGCCGTTTCTGTACATACTCTTCACTAATGACTACCCTGTGGACGCCAGATGCAGAGTGGCCATGTATGCTGACGACACTGCAATCTACAACCACCACAAAAATTATCGTTACGGTATTTTGGAACTGCAGCGGTATACTGACCGTTTCCTCTCATGGCTGCATGATTGGAAGATCAAAATTAACCCGAACAAATGCCAGATTATTCACTTCACAAAGCTGCGCCCTTTGGCTATGGACCTCACGGTCGGTGGTCAAACATTGCACTGCCGCCAGCATGTAAAGTACCTAGGCGTGACACTATCACGCACCATGAACTGGTCCACCCATATCAAAGATACCGCCAACAAAGGGCGGCAGAGATTAAAGTTATGCGCCCCCATCTTCAGGAGTAAACAAGTCCAGTTAAAGACAAAATTGGTCTTATACAAGGCATTCATCTTGTCGGTGGTCCTATACGCGTGCGTGGCCTGGGCCAACGCCTCCTAATCTACCATAAAATACCTCCAAACCATTCAAAACCTTTCCTTAAGGAAGGTCCTATCCGCCCTTCTCCTCACCACCAACGCACAAATCCACAAGGAAGCGTGCATTCCTTCCATTCCCGAGGCCATACTCAAAGGGCCTCTTCCACCTGGGCGCGCATTAAGGGGCACAGCAACCCCAAAATCTACAACATCAGCAGGGGCGAGCCGCGACATCGCAAACATGTGAGAATAAGAATGCTGTAGTTGACGGCGGCTCGCCAAACTGCGCGCCCAGCATCCCTCGGCCCATGGCCGCACAATCTCCAAGGGAGAGGCCGCAGTCACGGCAACTGGATCACCCCGCCTGGATCAAAGTGTAACCCACAAGCTTCGTGTGACAGTGCGTGTGCGCGTGTATATAGGTGTGTGCGTGTGTGTGAGTGAATGTAGGGGGGTGAAATAAACCCCCATGTATATATGTATATAGTTATTTTAAAAAAAACACCTTAAAAACAACAGAAAAGACAGCATTAAACTGTTCTCGGCGGTCGTGATAAGGCCGCCGAATGGGTTTAATATAACCCAAAAAGACAATAAAAATATCACCAAAGAAAATTATAAAAATATGTAAATTTTAGCCTGTAAGTCGGGCCCATTGTACCGGCACCAGGCCATACTCTTTAATAAAGATAAACATAAACAATAAACAAAGCTCAGAATACATGAAAACCTTGTTGAAGATAAATATAAATCCTGTACAGATGAAGGTCGGTGTTAATTCTCTGAAAGCACTAAGAAAAGGCCACCTTCTGATTGAATCCAATAAAAAAGAAGCAGAAATAATATGCACTAACATTAATGATAGATGTGGAGGAGAGTTAGATGTGACCGTTTCAAAGAAAAGAAACCTGCAAATAATAATCACACACCAGAAGAAATCACGTTGGAGAATGCAGCTCAGGCGTTAACTACACAAAATAAGGGCCTGGAAAAATTTAAAAAATGAGATTCAAATTAAATTTGGATTCGAATTTCAAATGCATTAATTGCATGAACTACAAGAAATACAATAAGGATATGTCTATAAACGAAAATCACTCTGCACTAGATTCCAACTGTCCCTGCTACCAAGCAGCGCTGAAGCAACAACAAAACACTGACTACTAGCATGGTCAATTTGCAACACTCGAATAGCGACTAGTAATTTAGTGCAGCTGATGATAGAACGAAACATTGATATAGCATTCGTACAAGAACCCTTTTTAACAATAAACCAGCCTCCATACCTTCAACGTTAAGAATATTTACAGCTGGAAATCAGGTGAAAAGAGCAGTAATATTAATCAATAACAGCAGTATTGATGCCACCACTCTTAGTCAAATTTCGGATGGAGATTGTGTCGCCATACAGATAACACACAGGAACAAAACATTATTTGCAGCATGCATGTATTTTGATGGACTGACGGACATAGAAGATGGTATTAGAAAAATCGAAAACATATTAATACTCTAGAAGCCATAAGCTAATACTAGCAGATAGCAACTCCAGAAGTAAACTGTGGTACGATGTACTCACAAATGAACGAGGGAAAACACTGGAAGGATTCATAACCATAAACGACTTACATATCGTAGTAAACGAAAATACAGGAGTGCCAACCTTTGAATCACCAAATGGAAGGAGCTGGGTTGACTTGACATTAGCCAACAATAGACTTCTCAGAGACATAACCAAGTGGAACGTAGGAGAAGAAGAGAGCTGCTCAGATCACAAAATAATATCATTCAAAATAGGAAATACAGCACGAAACCTCACATGGAAGTTTCAAGCCATCAGATACATCACAGAAATATAAAAAATTCATAAACATGTTAGCAACAAGCTTGACCTCAAATTTTAATTGCAATAGTAGTAACGATAACTTGGACCAGGAACTCGTCCAAAAAGTTAACAGTAATTTGAACGCTGATCATCTAACCGAAATATTCCACTCTTGCCTAAAGGAAGCATGCAGAGGTGCATTTGGAGTGGGTAAGTGCAGGAAAAAGGACTTTCGAGGCAAATCTGTTCCATGGTGGACGGCCGAGCTTACAATATTAAGAAAAAGGGCGAACGCATTAAGACGATGCTATCAAAAAACCATCAACAATGAGCAGCTAAGACAAGAAAGAAAAATTCAATATTGGAAAGGCAACCAAGAGTACAGGGAAGAACTGAACACCGAAAAGCTAAGATCATGGAAGGAATTTTGTAATGCCACTGATGGAAATAATCCATGGTCAGTCGTTTACAAAATTGCTGCTGGGAAAACTAGAAGTCAGATCTCATTTACTACACTACAGAAAGAAGATGGAACTTATACCGAAGACACTCTAAGAACAATGCAGTACATGCTAGACAAGTTTATCCCGGATGACAGTGAACAGGATGATACTCAGTAACAAAGAGAACTAAGATGACAGACAACAGAACCAATTGATACACCAAACGATATGGAATTCACGACTACAGAAATATTGTCAGCATTGAGAAACTTCGACCCAAGAAAATCACCAGAAGAGGATGGAATAACTAGTGATATCCTGCTTCAGGTTTTCAAGAGCTTCCCAACTTTCTTCACAGCCTTATACAACAAGTGCCTCAATAGTGGTCACTTTCCAGAAAGATTGAAGCGTGCAGTAATAGTTCCCGTAATCAAGCCGGGCACAGAAGACAGCCCAAGTGTAATGAAATACAGACCCATCAGCTTGCTAAATATAAATGGGAAAATTCTAGAAAAAATTATGATGAATAGGATTCAGCATCACATCAACACCAGAAATCTTATGAATGATAGTTTGGATTTAGGGCCCAGAAAAGCATGGTAGATGCACTTATGACCATGAAAACTTTCATTGAGAACAACTTGAATACTTACGGATATATTGCTCTCATAGGCCTTGATGTAAAAGGAGCTTTTGACACTGCTTGGTGGCCCAGCATATTAACTTAAGAGAACTGGACTGCCAAGAAATTTATACCAACTATCTCAGAGCTATTTCAGAAACAGGAAAACAAGTCTAAGCACAAATGAATTTAGCACTGAGAAAGAAGCCAAAAGGGGCTGCCCATAAGGTTCATGCTGCGGACCCGGCTACTGGAATATTTTGTACAACTCCCTGCTCAACTTAGTTTACACAAAACGAACTGAATTAATTGCTTTTGCCGACGACCTACTTCTCATGACGAAAGGAATGAGCATAACAGACGTAGAAAACTTTGTGAATCACAACTTGAAAAAAATTGAATATTGGGCAAGAGAAAATAAGATTACTTTCAATGACTCTAAATCAAAGGTATTAGTGACATCAAGAGAGAAACGAGCTGCAAATGAGAAGATAAACATCTATCTTAATAACAAAATTATAGAACAAGTAGACGTCATGAAATACCTAGGCATTCATATCGACAAACAGTTCAAGTTTGACTATCATATTGACCAAGTGCATGATAAAGCTATACGCCTAATTCACATTTTATCTAAATCAGCAAAACTAACCTGGGGACTTGGAAGCAAAACACTAGAGACAATATACAGAGGAGCTATAGAACCTATACTGACGTATGGAGCACCCTTATGGGCATCTGCATTACACAACCGGAAGAATCTGAGAAAAATTCAGAGAATCCAAAGGTTGTGTAACATAAAAATTACGAAGGCATACAGGAAAATTTCATATAATGCATCTTGCATCATTGCTGGCATCCAACCCATTGATATCACAATTGAAGGGAAAGTCAAATTGTACAACTTCACGCATAGTAAACAAGACTATGACGCACCCTTGCCCTCCAGCGACTGGAACCATCCTGTAAATACCTGAAGTTAAAGAAGCTGATGATGAAGACTACATATTCAAAATCTACACAGATGGAAGCAAAATAGGAGAGCAAGTGGGTGCAGCAGTTGTGATATTCAAACAAGGGACTGAAATTTGAGAGCTAAAATACAAGCTGGACAGAAGATGTTCTAATAATCAGGCAGAACAACTGGCCATATTGAAAGCGCTACAGGAACTTCAAAACTTCAACAACACACCGGAGGAAGAGAAGACTGCAGCGATATATTCAGACAGTAGTAACCCTAGCCATTCTGCGGAATAACAACAAACATAATTCAATAGCAGAGAAAACCCTCAATATATGGAAAACCTTAGAACGACAAAAATGCAGAATACGTTTCAGTTGGGTGAAAGCCCATGTAGGTATATATGGTAATGAGTTAGAAGACAAACTAGCCAAATCCGCTGCTCAAGATGCAGAGTTGTCCAATAGCTACAAAATGATACCTAAATCTACAATTATTACTGAAATAGAAGAAACAGGACATCAGGTCTGGCAGAATAGGTGGAATGCCACGGACAAAGGAGCTCTCAGCAAATTATTCTTTTCTTCAATAAAAGATAAGACTCAAGAGAAAGGTTCCTATAACACCAATTTTCACAGCAATAGTTTCCAGCCACGGGAAAACCAAAGCCTATTTACAAAGATTTCATATAGTAGAAGATCCAAAATGCACATGTAGCTCTCAAACCGTAAACCATATAATATACAAATGTACAGATAAAAGACAATAAAGAGCCAAGCTAATACAAGATATAAATAAAAATGGAAGCAAGTGGCTAGTAACCAACCAGAATCTTGTAAAACACCATTTAAGAGCATTTTGTAAATATATCAATTCCATTAACCTGTAAATACATGTAAATGTGCATAATTTGTAAAATGAACTGTTAAAAGATGTAATGTAATGCATGTAATAATACTATGTAGTGGGTCATGCAGATTGTAATCGATAAAGAAAAAAAACACACACACATGGAAATCCTTTTAGTCTGGATCCATTGGTTCCTCCTTAATGCCTTTCGGAAAACAAAATTTCAAACAGCATTCTGCCGTTGTTGCTATCTTCAACTGGTATGCTCAACTAAGTTGTTTACTGTTGCTTGCCAGCGGTGGTACGTTTCCTTCTATTTGAATACTGGCAACTGAATTAGTAGTGTAAACTGCATAGCAAATTGAACAGTACTGGCCTGGATGCTTTCAAGCATTTTGAGTTAATTTTCTGTGGCAGAATTGTATGCAATAGAACCATAGCCTAATTTAACTATAATAATAGCTCTAATTTGTTCATTAAGAATAGGTAACCTGCCTGCCAGTGTATGGCTGCCAGGATCCTCATGATATTAGGCCTTGGTAGACACTCGTCCTTGAGATTTTTGAGGTGATAGCTTCAACTTAGCTTATAGTCAAATGAAAGCAAAAGTGGATTAAAACCTATTAAAGGCGGCATATATCCTCAGTGACAATAAAATACAGACTATATTAATTAATCATTGAAATTTCACTAATTTGTTTCACTGTAGCAAAATGCATATTTTTGTTGAATGCCCCTAATATTTGAGTTATTTTCTTTTGTATGTATAGGAACGAAAGTATGTATGTATAGCTGGGCAACCAAGGTTTTACCTCTCTCTCTCACACACATGCACACGCACACGCACACGCACACACACACACACACACACACACACACACACACACACACAGAGGAAAATAAGAAAACTGAAAGAATTTTAGAAACAGAGTAAAGGAACAGACGAGATGCTTATGATATAGAATGGATTAAGCATGTTTCACGTCATTTCTGAATGATCGCATGTAACATCAAACCGACCAGTCATGCAGCATAATTGGAAAAAATGGGCAAATATCATTCTGAAGCAAAAAGCCACAGTTAATGAATTTTAATTTACCACCTCTTGAAGTACATTTAATTGCTACTGAGTCACTATTAGAGACAACCACTACAAATGAAACAACAATACAGGTCAGTCGGACACAGCCTGAGGATGGGAACACATGCTCCTGAAACATGTTAACAGAGTATTAAATAATAGATAAGTCGTATTTATTACACATCAGCTTCACTTACGTATATTAGTTTCAATACAGTTAAATTTTGATGTTAACAGGGATTAAAAAAGTGATGTTAGTGTTACTAGTACCGACTTATCTTAAGTAAATACATTTTAAACATCACTGTTTCTAAGTTCTGCCATAAATAAAAGTCTGTTCTTATTCCATTGTTGTCTTCTTGGAAGAAATAAGGGCAATGATAAATTATTATGAATTGAAGCCATACTATACACTATCTTCTTAATACTAAAGACCTTTTTTAATTAAAATTTGAAGTCATATTTTGACCAAATTGTACAATTATGTGTGTTAACTCCATCATTAAGAGAGAAGTGCACTTTTTCTGTCCAAATAATTTTGTCCAACCATTCATTAGCAATTTGAATCTCTGCTAGCACAAATAAAGCAAAATCATATTTGTCCCATTTGTCATCACTTTCTTTGAGTGGAAATATTAGTTTCAGTTTATATGGATACAGACTATTTTCTTAGAATTCTCCAAACCTGTGTTATTACTCATGTGAAGTTGGCCTGATACCTACGGACATTACTAATTTCATGATCATTATTTCTACTTACTTCATTATTTGCATGAAGAATCTCAGCAACCACTGTTTACCTTTGGCCTTCCAGATTTCTTCTTAACAGCAACAGAACCCATTTCCTCAAACTTCCTGATCAAATCCGCATAATTGCAAATAGAACATGGATCTACTCTTTAATTAGTAAGAGTTCTAAATTTTCTCATACCTTGATAAAAACTCCACTTCTTTCATAATAGCATTGAATCAGTTGTATTCTATCATTTAGTGATACAGCCATGTAACTTAACAATTTTTATAGCAGTATGAAGAAAACTAATAATTTTTATTAAACAAAACTCTACCCATTGAAACAACGAACAGCTCGCCCAGGTATGTGAGTGTTTTTATTCTACCTTTGATATTATAGCAGTTTAAAGTTTTAAGTGACCTTTGAAAGAGTATTTCAGGTGCCCAAAGGTAATGTAAGATGATCTGGTCAGATGCATATTTGGCACCATGCCCATGCAGCCTTTTGTACCTATGTCACTTGAGAGGGGTGCCCCGTCAAGAAGGGGTGAAGTGAAAGACAATCCAAGAGCCATTTATAGTAGAGATTGAATCTTCCTGGTGGCATCTAGTTCAACCAGCAGCTCCACACACTTGAGTTGGACATGCCCTTCATGGAGCTTGAAGCCAATAACTACACCCCAAGGGAACAAAGGTTAGGTCAACCCTGAAAGTACCAAACAAATGAAGACAGAAATGAAATAAGAATGGGGGTGAAATGGAGGGAGAGGAAACAGTTGTAATGAACCTTCTGGGAATTCGTCTAGTGTCCTGGGGAAAATCCTAAAAAATGCTGTTGGTGCAAGATAGTCAGCCATGGGAATCCAACCCATTACCTTCCTTATGTGGGTCCCGGTTCAATTCCCATAGCTGGTCTACCTGATCTATGACTTTTTAGGGGATTTTCCCAGGTCACCAGACAGATGCTGGGCAGGTTAATTACATCCCCTGAATTTCCTTTCCCTGCATTTCATCTTCATTATCATTTCACATCACCTCTCATCTAGTGGTCTCTTTCAGGGTAGAAGTGTCGGCGGGAGTCTCAGCACTGTATGGCCGGATGATATGCTCCTGGTGAACACTTCCTTCTTTGGTAGGACAGTCTTTGGTCTGGCCTAATGGACTGTTTCAGAACCGTGGTGGGTGGGGTGGTGGTTGTACTGGCCTGCTGGGGAGTTTCCACAACTGGTCAGTTGCAGGGACCCTGCCCTCTTCATTATCTTGAGTCCTTGGGATGGCAGTCCTGTCTCCTCTCGCCTTATCTTTCCTCCCAGGGGTGCCCCACTTGAGACAAAGGTACAATAGACCAAGACTGGAACTTGGTGCCAAATCCCCTCCGTGACATAAACCAATCCACTTACAAAATATTACACTTATTAAATCTGTTTATATAGCTTGTACTATTCCAACTTATTTGTACAAGGAAAAGAATTCACATTTTCTCCTGCGAAGCACCTTCCTCATCATGAAAGAGGATCTATCAGTATAATAATGAGCCAAGCTACTTTCTGGATACTTTACAATAAAAAACTAAATAGAATCATTTTTTATATCTCCTTTGTATTGAATTGTTCATTTAAATCTAAATAATGTTTATTTCAATGGGTAAAATCACTCATTATATTTCCTTTTTCTTTAGGAATATGAAACTGGAAGAACTGATTGGAGTCAAACATTTGAGACCAAAGCCAAAATTGAATGTCTGGATATAATAAAGCAGTTATCCCCAATATACAATAAAACTTACAACAAAACAATAAGAAAGCCTGTGGTATACCTAAAAGCCGACAAAGGTAATTCTCTAGTAATTATGGAGACAGAAGACTATATTCAGAGAGTAAACCTTATGTTAGACAGTCCAGAATATGAAATAATTCCAAAAAATCCATTATCCAAAAGTATCACTTCTGTTAATAAAGCTTTATCAATTACAAAAACATTAAGTACATCTGAAAAATACAACTTAAAATCTTCCAACCCCACACTACCAAGGTTGTACTGTCTGCCAAAAATCCACAAACAAGACAACAGCATGAGACCCATCATCAATGGCATCAATTCACCTACATACCACATTGCAAAGTGGTTAGTAAGAAAATTAAAATCATATGACAAATTTCAAAGTTTGGGAATAAAAAACTCCTTAGAATTGATAAATCACCTACAGAAGTACAACATCCCGGAAAATCACATACTAGTTTCTTTTGACGTTAAGGCACTTTTTACAAGCATTCCAGTACAAAAAATACCTACATTCCTCAAAAAATGGCTAACCCAGACTACAACGGACCTCAGAGAAATAGATGACATTATCAATCTTACAGATTTATGCATAAGGAATAATTACTTCATGTTTAACCAAAAATTCTACAGACAATCAAAAGGATTAGCTATGGGGAGCCCACTTTCGCCTATTTTAGCAGACCTATACATGAGCTATTTTGAAACACACATAGTAAAGGCCTTCCCACAGATTTATAAATTTTGGCAGAGATATGTTGATGTTTTTGCTATCATTCCGGGAAAACTTAGAGAAGATTCTCTAAAATTACTAAACCTGCAAGATAATCACATCCAATTTACCATGGAAGTAGAAAGAGACAACACCCTACCCTTTTTGGACCTCAAGATAACTAGAAATCGTCATGGTGTAGATTTTGGAATATACAGGAAGCCCACACACATAGATAATTACATAAAGAAAAATGAATACAACCCAGTTTCACATCAACTAGCTGCCTTTAGAAGTTTAATTCACCGGCTATATAACATCCCACTGAGTAAGGATGAATTTTTGAAAGAACAACAACACATAAAAGACATAGCGGTATTAAATGGATTCAACCCAGCCATCATAAGGAACATGATGAAGAGAAAAGAAAAACTGAAGATAATATCAAAAAATACCACTCTCACACCACTTAAAAACACAAATTGGCAATATAGAAAATTCACCTACCATCCATGGGCTTTTAGAAAATTTGAACGAATCTTCAAAAGACTGAACTTAAAACTAGCACCCCAAAACAAATTCAGTCTGAGGAACCTGCTAAATAAACCACTGAAAAATACAATCCCCAACAATTTGAAATCAGGAATTTATCAGATTGTGAAACCAGTGAAAAAAGCTACATAGGAAAAACTAAGAGAAACTTGTTAACCAGGCAAAAAGAACACCAGAGGAACATTAAGTTGAAACAAACAGAAAAATCTGCAGTTTCACACCATTTTTGGACAGAAAACCACAACATTGAACTGTTAAAATCTTTAAGTACACCCATAGAATTGGATATTTGGGAAAAAATATTCATAAACAAAAACCGTGATAAAGTTATAAATTTTGAAATCCCGGCATTAAATGAAGTATTAAAACTTAGTGCCCCTAACACCAGATGGCAGAGTGATCGGAGCTCCGTAGTAGTGGAAGACGAGGAAGGTTCATTTAGTCACCAAACAGCTGAGGATGAGATCGAATGATCCTGAAAACGTTTCAATTATACAACAACAAGTAAGTGAAGTTTGAGTGTAAACATAGTGACTCATAAATCAAACTTAAATATGAAGAATACTTCACTGTTAATAATGCTTCTGCTTTTAATATTTGAGATGACTTCAGTGGCAATACAAACTTTGAGGTTCCCTTAACTAATAAAATATATGAATATAAATTGCACATTGACTAATGTCTATTTAAGTATATCTGGCAAAAATTTTCAAGAAACTCGCTCCACTGCCTTTTACTTGAAAAATGTTTATTTTTCATTTACTCAAAAATTGCTCTATTGTTTCCATTAAAATGCAATGCATATACATCTGCATGATGTAAGCATATTTAATTTTCTACGTTTCTATAACTGTAAACAGAATCTTACTACACAAAAAATGTACAGTTCATTGAAATATGAGGGTTGTTCAGCAAAGAATGATCAAAGATTTTTAAGGTCATCATTTCTCATCCTAGAATTTAACCTTATTATATTTTGTTAGCTTAATGTGTAACAAACATGCTGTAGTAGTTTCACTGCTGGTACTCCTCATTCCTGCCTGTGAGAGGCAGATAGAGCCATGTTCATTACCTGTTAATACATAAAAAACAGAAGCTAATAACAGTGAAACAATAAAATATAATAATTTCCTACAACTTCACTTTACGTTTTAAGAATTTACTAATTTCTTGAAAAGATAAGTGAAGTTTGTAGCCTATTATACTTTATTGTAATGTTCAATACTGCCTACTGAAATAATGGAGGTGACATGCAAGAAAGAATATACGGCTTTGAAATTTTGCTTTCATCTCAACAAATCTTCAGCTGAGACCTATAGAGAATCTGTTATTCCCTAAAGGCAACTGAGCGGAATGGCTGACGGTTTCATCTGTAGCCCGCATTCGGAAGGCCCAGGTTTGATTCCTGTGTCCAGCCTACCTGAATAATGGATTTTTTGGGGGTTATCCCTCGAGTAGCCAAGTGAATGCTGGGTAATTTAAATAAAATTCCCTCTCCTGTCCCTCCATTTCATCTTCATTGCCATTTCACATCATCTCTCATCTGGTGGTCTCTTTCAGGGTGGAAGTGTCGGCGGAGAGACTTGTTGTGCGCAATGGTTTTCAAGACATTGATTCCTGAAGAAAAAGACATTTTACTGCAGGTCTGCAGCAGTTGAAGTTGATGTTAGAGGAAAATTCAGAGTTTCTTTCGAAGGTGGTGAAACTTGGCTATATCATTTTGATCCTAAGAGCAAACAACAAAGCTCTGTGTGAAAATCTCCATCACTGGTCCCCAAAAAGGCAAAAGAGGTTGCTTCTGCTATGAAAGTTATAATCACCTCATTTCTTTAATATTCATGGAATGATTTACAATGTATCTGCACACACATAAATAATTGGACAGTTCTACCGAACTGTCCTGAAAACATTGCAAGTCCATATCAGGTGCAAAATACCACATATCTGTAAAACAGGATGGATACTGCACCATAATAATGTGCAGTCACATACTGCCAATGTTGTTGCTGAATATCTTGCAAAAATCAATGTGAAGTGTGTCCCCCACCATATCTTTAGTCCAGATTTAGCCCTGTGTGACGTTTCTCTGATGTGAAGAAACACCTTCAATCATCAGAAATAATAGTGAAGGCTGCAGAGGGGATTATGAAGACCTCTCAAAACTGGTTTGCAGCATGTCTTTGCAGACTGGCAGAAACACTGGGACAAGTGCATCGCATACAAGAGAGACTGTTCTGAGATGACCATCAAAATAACGAGGATGAATGAAGATATACTGATAAAAAATAATTAAGATCATTCTTTATTGAACAGCACTAGTATATAATTTATGACAAATAACTTTTTCTGTAACATTAACTATTTCCAAAATATTTTTGTTACATCTTTAAACTTTGCCAGGCTGAACTGTTATGCGGCTTCTATTAAGTACCTTGGTTACATAAAACTGTGTTATGACATTGATTTTGAACATACTTCTAGTGATTTTAAACAAACTTCAATGGAATAAAATGTATGAACCTTGATAGTAAATGTTGGAAGCGCCCTCCCTCTTGATTTAGATACTTCTGTGCACATTTAACATATTCATGAAAACATGTTTCAATTCCCCATGGTTGATGCCGCAGATGCAATTCCTGATGTTATCCTTGAGATCATCAATGGTATGGGACTATACTCATACACTTTTCCCTTCAAGTACCCATAAATAAAAATCACATGTCAACAAGTCTGGTGATCCCTGTTGTCAAAAGTTTTGGCTTACAGTCCTTTACGCAGTGAGCATTTGATGAATACAGGTAAGTGACCTCTCAAATGTGTGATATGTTGCCCCATCTTGTTGAAAGAAGAGTAATTATGCTTCTCTTCTGTCAGTTGGGAATACAATTCATCCAAGAAGGTCAAGTAGACCTCTGTGTTGACTGTGGTGTCAAAGATCGGACCGATAATGTGTTTTGCATTCATACTGTACCACACACCAATCTTTTGGCTGTGCAGGGGTTGCTTGAACAATAGGTTAGGATTTTAGTTAATTGATGGAAATTAATCATTTCTTCACACTAGCTGTATATAGGCTAAGGTTTTATATAGTCAACATGAAAAATTCAATGGCATGGCCTGAGCGATTGGACGGAAACCAGGAGATCTGTAGTTCAAATCCCAGCCATGGCATTGAATTTTTCATCTTGACTCTATCATAAACCTCAGCCCATTTACGGCTAGTGTGCAGAAATGATTAATTTCCAACAATTATTTAAAATAATAAGAGTTAAATGATGAAGCCTGGGACTCAAGTACTTACGATAGTAAGTCGCCACAAATGGTGTATCTTGAATGCGAGAGCCCCTAGTGGTTTATCGGGGAAATATACGAGTCAAATGGAGAATTTAATGTCAGGACAGCACGTTGGCCATGGTAGCTCAATGGCTTAGAGCGACTGGATGGAAACCAGGAGTTCCGTGGTTCAAATCCCGGCCATGGCATTGAATTTTTCATGTTGACTATCAAAAACCTTAGCCTATATATGGCTAGTGTGAAGAAATGATTAATTTCCATCAGTTAACTAAAATTGATAGCTCAATGGGTTAGAGCGACTGGATGGAAACCAGGAGATCCGAGGTTCAAATCCCGGCCATGGCATTGAATTTTTCATGTTGACTCTCTATCAAAAACCTTAGCCTATATATGGGTAGTGTGAAGAAATGATTAATTTCCTACAATTAACTAAAATAATAAGAGTTAGATGATGAAGCCTGGGACTCAAGTACTTACGATAGTAAGTCGCCACAAACGGTGTATCTCGAATGCGAGAGCCCCTAGTGGTTTATTGGGGAAATATACAAGTCAAATGGAGAATTTAATGTCAGGACAGCACGTTGGCCATGGTAGCTCAATGGGTTAGAGCAACTGGACGGAAACCAGGATTATTTAAATTATTTGCTATCTAGAGAGGAATGGGAAAATGTTTATTCTAAAGTAAATGTAGATGCAGCCTTTCTAGAATTTGTCAGTATTCTTCAGTTTCATGTAAGTATTGGATGTCCTTGGAGAAAATTTAAAACAAATGAGCATAAGCAGCAAAATTGGATGACCAAAGGTATTCTAATATCTAGTAAAAGGTTAAGATTTCTAAATAAAATCTCTAAGGAAAATAAAATATCAGAAACATTTACACAGTACTTATTGAATTATAAAAGAATCTATAATAAGGTTATTAGAAAAGCAAAGAAACTGTACAATGATAAACAATTAGCAAATTCAGTAAATAAATCTAAGACTGCCTGGAAAATTATAAAACAGGAAACCAAAGTAAAAGCCACGCGAGATGACTACAAACTCCAGAAAGAAGGCAAAATTATAGATGATCCTCGGATGGTTGCAGAGGTTTTTAGTCAGTATTATGCTAGGGTACCAAAATTGATTGTAGGGGAGTCAAAAGTAACAGAAGGTAAAATAATAAGTAATAAAACATATCCGACTATCTTTCTTGCACCCACAACAGAAGATGAACTTCACACTATAATAAAAAGCATGAAAAATAAAAGCTCTACTGACTTAGATGGTTTTTCAAATTTCTTGGTAAAACAATGCTCTGCCCACTTAGTAAAACCATTAGTGCACTTAATAAATTTATCATTGAATGGAGGTAGGTTCCCAGACTGCTTTAAGATGGCAAAAATAAAGCCAATGTATAAAAAGGGATCAAAATTGGAAGTTCCAAATTTTAGACCCATCTCACTGCTATCGATCTTTTCCAAAATATTAGAAAGAGTGGTTTTTATTAGATTGTGCAACTTTATTACAAAATTTAATGTAATTTCTGATCGGCAGCATGGCTTTCAAAAAGGAAAGTCCATTAATACTACACCGATACAGTTTATAGACGAAGTGCACCAAAAGCTCGACAAATCAGAAAAATGTATTGGAATATTCCTCGACCTGTCTAAAGCTTTCGATTTAGTTGATCATGGAATACTACTAAAGAAATTACCTCACTACGGAATTAGGGGAACTGCAAATAACTGGCTTGTCTCCTACTTGAGAGAGCGAAGGCAAATAATAGAAATAGAGTTTGTTGATAAAACTACAAAGGAAATAAAAACTATAAAATCAAAAGCTGCTAGCATAAACTGTGGAGTTCCGCAGGGTTCAGTTTTAGGGCCACTGCTATTTATTTTGTATATTAATGATTTGGCACTTTATTCACAAAATTCTTTAAAATGCTCCTTATTCGCAGATGATACGAGCCTCTTGATATCAGGTCAAAATGATGACGAACTCAAAGAAAATGTAATAAATAATTTGAAAGAAGTATCAATTTGGTTTCAAAATAACAAATTAGTTATAAATAAGGATAAGAGTCAGGCATTGGGTTTTCATAATAAAATCAATAAGGCAGTTAATTCACCTGAAATTATAATGGATGAAAATGAAATTAAATATACAGGAAAGACAAAATTTTTAGGAGTTTGGATGGACGACAGTCTAAATTGGAATATACAAATTGAAAGTCTAATGAAGAAATTAAGTAGCATTTGTTTCCAAATATCAATTTTGAAGCACAGTGTAAATTTGAATACATTAAGAATAGCCTATTTTGCAAATTTTCAATCATTAATTTCTTATGGTATAGCAGTATGGGGAAATAGTAGTAGCATTATCAAAGTATTTAGAATCCAAAAAAGGGTAATTAGAATTATGATGAATTTAAAGAGAACAGATAGTTGTAAGCAATGGTTCAAAAAATTAGGCATATTGTCATTACCAAGCATTTACCTTTTAGAAATAATAGTACAGGTTAAAACGAACTTAGATAAATTACAAAAAAGCAATGATATTCATGACCATAACACGAGAAATAGTTCAAACTTACATGTCACCTATCATAAAAAGAAAATGTATGAACACAGTTTTAAATTCAACGGAATTCATATCTACAATAAACTGCCAACTGAAATAAAAAACATTGAGTCCTTCACAAAGTTTAAAACCATATCAAAGAAGTATTTGCTACAAAAGTGTTACTACTCAGTAGAAGAGTATTTAAATGACAAAAGGTAGGAATAAAAGGAACGTAAATTTTAATTATTAATTTAATTAATATGCCTAACAACTTATTGTAATTCTTGTTACTATTTTTTGTGTAGTTAGTAATTTGACACTTAACAACTTATTGTAATTCTTGTTTTTTGTTACTATTTTTTGTGTAGTTAGTAATTTGACAATTCCACATCATGAATGTATGATTTACGGATGCAATAAATGAATATGAATATCCGTGGTTCAAATCCCAGCCATGGCATTGAAGTTTTCATGTTGACTTATCTATCAAAAATAGGTTAGGATTTTGAGTTGCTCTTCTGCGAATTGACTTATCCTGATAGATGACACAAAACCTCATCACTCATGATGAACATCAGTGGGTCCAACAACCAGCAGCAGAAATGTATACATTTAACTCTATCAGACTGCTTCAGTTGTGCAGCTGTCACTCAGTATGGTTTGAAGGTCCACAAGTTCTCCTACTCTCATAAACCTGTTGAGCTTATGTTGTGGTAGACTTTTGGGGGATCCTAGCCATCATTTCATTAATTTGTACTGTAAACTGAGCTCTCCGGATAGGAGGCATTCTAGTCCTTGTTGCATTTTTAATGGATCCAGTTGTCTGCCATTTTCACACAAAATCTTGAATGGTGCTTTTCGCTGGTACTGAGCGAAGTGGATATTTGTCCCTTAATAGCGTGTTTCCTTGATAGAGCTGGTCTTTACGTATGCCTTTAAAATGAATATTTGCTCTGGTATAGAGTAAGTCATGCTTTTGAACAACAGACAACCAGCTCACTTCAAGAAACCATGGATCCAACCAGTCGGATAATTTAAGTGATGTTTGTTTTTGAATTACCGACTCATTATTTTCAAATATTAAATACATCACTGTTTCTAACCTTTTGCTTCAAATAATAAGTCATGCTTATTTAAAAAACAACTTTTTACATGTGTTAAAACATCTGATTTTTTACAACAGCAACCAGCATGTGAACAGTTTTAAGCAATAATGGTACAACAATGAAACAAAACACACAGAATATAGTATAGCCCACATAGTTACATTGTAAGAAAGAAAGAAAACAATACCCTAAATAATTTCTTACTAAATCATATGAGATGAAACAAGTTGGGCCGGTTTTATCTGCCCAACCTCATTTCTTCTAAAGTTTCATTAACAATACTGACTTATGACAGTGAACAGTTGTTTTATTTTCCTGTTACATGCATGTTTCATTTACTACTTAAACTGAGATTATTTCTAGTAAAAAAAGGACTATAAGCAAAAAAAGCATAGAATTCACTTTTTTAATGAACAGTGTTATTTACGGCGGATATATGATGTTGAAGTCATGGGATGTAGAGGAAGTCATGGAAATGTGACACAGAATTTTCAACATAATCAACCTGACAACCAATTTTAGACCAGACTGTTCCTTTAAGGAGAATGAAAATAAGGAGACTATATTTTACTGCAATTATTTATTCTAAATACTGCTATGTACTTTCTTCTTCCCCTGTAATAATTCATTTTCAGACTTCAGGTTTTAACAGATGAACATTTACTTTATGTGACAATATTCCAAAATATCTAACATTCATTTATTACAGTGCAAAGATAATATACAAAAAGTCCAGTTGCTGTAGTGCTTTTTATAAACATCACAGCCACATATATATACAACACCACTGTTTTATCACAAGTATGCACCTATTTTACATCATGTTCTAAAATAATCAATTCAAAAACTGCCTGTTAAGATAACAAAGGACTTAGCACATGATCTATCTTTGCAGATAATGGCAACTTGGAAAACCCTTAGTGATGCCAGAGCCATGTTTACTTATTGGGAATGAAAGCATCATGTTTCCAAACCTTGTCAACAACATTATGAAAAATGCTGCAAGATCTCTTTATAATGTGATATGATTATGTTATATGAACAGAGCCCTTATAAAAATATTGGCTGTAAGGTGTTTTGACACTTGCATTAAATATGCTTATTTATAATAACCATTTAGTTACTCTTGTCCTTAATGAATAATTTCTAATTTAATAGTGATAATACTAGATAATTTCAAACAAATATACTCTTAAATCTTTCTGGTTTTAGTCACTGTAATTCCTTGGTGGCAGTGATTGTGCAAACTTATTATGAGTGAACTGGTTTCAATAAAAGTACCAAACATATAATGATGGCTTCATAAATTTACTTTTATGAAGTAATTCAGTCATGAATATTACCACACTGTAATTTTTATATCAATCTCTCTTAGGAATATATTTTCTTTTTCTCTAACTAAACATTCTTTAGTTTTTAGAACACAGAGAGATTAAGTCATTATAAAACAGAAATATATATGAGTTCATACCTGAAATCACACTGTAATGTTTATCTTTAGTGCTTAGCTCTAGTTATAAAGTGAACAATTCTGGCAACAGTTACATAACAGTACTAAGATTAATGTATTCATCACACATCACATTACAATAAAAATTATGTTTCACAGAAAAGCAACTTCAAAGCTTACCAGAGAAGAAATAATCTACCTGCAGAATGCAGAGAACACTTCAAAAAGTGAATTTTATACTGCTTCTCTGATTATAATCCAAATTATAAATTAATATGACAAATATTTTAACCATTTTAAGATGGCATGAACAAGAGAAATTTAAATACCTGCATTGGGAACAAGAGCTAGTTTAACTGATTGGGTCCAAGGACTTAATGGATCATGATATCTTATTTTAAACTCTTCTTCAGCTATACGCCACTACATTTACGTTTAAGTACAACTTATATTTACTTTGTGACATTAATTTGAGATCATAGGAAAATTAATGCGGGTAACTCTGGCTCTCCTAAAAATGTATAAAGACAATAGTGTTATAAACACAACAATGAATATCATATTTAACAAATTTAAGGCAAATCTCAAAGTGCACTATTCAAGATATAATGCACTGAGCATTATATTCAACTGCAAAATTGTTCCACGGTTCACTGGCAGCTGAATACAAATTTAGCACATATGTTACATCATAAGACATTGTTGTCATTCTCAAATTTGTTACAATGAATGGATCGCCACAGATGTCTCATCTCCAGAGAACCATGATCACCTGGAACACCCAAGTACTAACCAGAAAAACAATTTCTTGATAATGCCTTCAAGGGAGGTGAAACGAGTTGAAAGAATATTTGTGATATGTGAAATAGTGTCTCAGTCGACTGGTATAATTTTAATTATTACATTACTTCACAGTGTTAATTACAATCTACCTTTCCAAATTATGGATAACCAATTTTATTGTTGTTCAAGTCTATAAACCTGACCTATTGAATAGCTTCAGTGAGATTAGAGAAGGAAACCATAAACCTTTAATCAATAATTCCAAGAAAATTACATTCCTTAACACAGAACATTAATGCAGCTTTTGCCACATTTTTTAAGTAAGTTTCAGTTTTAACTTGTATTGTGCCTTTTTCTGTGATACACAATTTTTATTTTGTTGTACTGTATATTTTAATTATGAATAAAATATTTCCAGCATAATAATATTTCAAAGAAAGGTCATTGTGTGTCTAGCACATATTTTATCTACATTTTTATTTTAATTTTGCAGAGTTGTGAAACTTATTAGAATAAAAACAAAATACTGATGCTTACTTGAGTTTTCTTACTATACAAAACTAAATGCTTATTGAATTTTCATGATAACCATCAGTTTGAATTGGGCATACATGCATAACAAAAACTGCAATAATACGGATGTGATAGCAATCGGTTGTTCATTGCATATAACTAAGAATTTGGAAATAACAATGCTTGAAACCTTGGGAATATTACATCATAATACATCAGATTGTAAAACAGTAAAGAAAATAATGTCAGCAAAGATCAGTTCAAGGAATTTCTCTACACAGAAGACTAATAAATAAAAAAATATTGTCTATTTCTTATAGAAGATATGCCAAGGTAATAATTTAATAACAAAGGTAAAGCTTAAAAACACCGCTGCTGAAATGCATGATCACAAAGCACTGATTGATTTTATTTCTTAATAAAATTATTTTAGCCATGTATTATGCAATCTTTATACTTATTTGAGCACAATTACTTCAATACCTTTCCCAATACATTGAAAAATATGATAGCAAAATTGCACCAAGTTGCTACTAATGCTATAGCTATTTGCACTGCCACGCGAAGGTCAAGATGGTGACAAATTATTCAGTTTTCCTTTTGCTTGTTTAAAGTAAAGCAGCAATGTCTACATGTATGCATAATGATGCTGACTGTAGCCAAATTAACATAGCTACTAGTTTAGCTACATAATATAACAGAACAAGTTACCATAGGAACACCATTTAGTCAGATGGAGAATTATTTTCACTGCGTCAAGTTGAACATCATTATCAAATATAAATCATGGCACAGAATGTTCTTTTTTGTATACTTTATGGTATACGTTTTGTTTACAGCTTGTAGTCATCTTATTTGATGCTACAAGATTTGGCTGAAAGGAAGGAAGAAGGAAACAGCAAACAAGCCATTAAGCAGACTAGAACATCTTAACTGTGCCCCTTGCTTCAAAGAGCAATAACCTCTGAAGATTACATATTCTATCATGAGTAAAAGGAAGGACAACAGAAAAGAAGAGGAGGTAAGGAGGAACAGAGAAAATATATGTAAGATCAAGATAATTTTACACTTAAAACCAAGATGTTGGTGCATTCCAAATGTATGGTTCAAACTTAAGTTCACAAGTAAAACAGTTCTTTCTGATAACCTGACAGTAACATTACATCTTCTATGTACATCACTCTTTAAACAACAATAAAAGCAAATATATAAACTCCAAACAGCTTCTAAAAATTATGAGGCCAAAATTCACGTTGTTGTTTATTCATTGGTGATTACAAGTTGCAAATACAAAACCTAGCACTTTACTGACACCAACCAAATGCCACATTAAAACATAAGGGCAAATTCTTAAGAAAACGGAAGGTGGGAGCAACCAGAAAGTTCGCATGTGGCACTAAATGCTGCATGTAGTTTCACACGTCAACAGAGGCACTCATCATTCTCTCATCTATTAACATTAGTACCAATAAATATTTGCATTGGTCCCGTATGTCCTCACAGCCAATAAAATGGATAACACTGAGTTTCTCTCTCATTCATTATCCTACAACAGTTAAATTGTTGGATTTTATGTCCTTCACTCCATAATCGCTGGTCCTGAAATATAAACAAAACCCAATTTATTGACAAATTAGCCTACAAAGCATGATAAATTAAAGAGCTATTCATGTTACTCATTTTATTTTAACAAAAATATTAATGAAATTACAGAATTTATTTTGTAATATTTTGAAACTTCGAATTGCTTTATTTATGGTTCCTGGCTATATTCAGAAATTTGTTATTAGCATTCAATGAGCTTGAAAATTTTAGTGTCGTATTTCAGTTGACATTTTGTAGATTTTTGCTACAAGAAAATGTATCACATAACACACATTTTGAAAAATAACACCTCAGAAAATAAATAATTGGTGTACGTACTGTTATTAAGAGTATACTGAATCAAGTATGGAAATTATTGGGCATACTATATGAAAATGTAAGCAACTTCATGAATAGCTCTCTAAAACTCAGATTTCAAAACAAACAAAAAACAGCTGAAACATGCCATTATGACTCACACTTTCAAGCATAAGAGATAGACAAAGCTGCTTCAGATTCTCAAGATCAAGTAAAGTCTCTCATAACTAAGCAATTTTTTTTATTTATACAGTACATAAAAAAGTATGATTTCTGGCTTTCTCTTTCCAGCTTTGACTTCATCTGCATATAAAACAGCTAACTGCACTATGCACTCCATATTTTCAATGTCCATTGAGCAATTAGCTATAGTTCTTATACCATTATTTGTCCTGTAGTTCTCATAGCATTTGTGCAGCTCAGTTTTACATATATTCTCTTCATATGAACTAAAGGCAACACTGTTTCACTTCCACAACAATCTAACCTTCTTCTTAATGCACTTAACAGTGCCTATGATTGACAATAAATCAAACCAAATCAAATACAACACTGTCTCACTTCCTCAGTAATCCAACTTGCTGCTGAATGTACTTAATAATACTTGCTCTTCTCATTTTAAAGGTGGTTCATCATGAAAAAGTGCAATAACCAATTTTGAGAGTGAGTGTAACGATTGATATCAAATGGTAGCCTATAATAAGGCAAAATGCATTCACATATATGAAAATGAATTAGATTCTACATTAGTGTCCAAAAGTTAAGCAAAATGCAATATGTTGCTACATGCTGCCACCAATGCATCACACTGGAATGCAATAGAATGAGAGATAGTAGATAATTTTGACCTAGGAACACCTTTTTACATAAGCACAAAATCTGATGATCACTTCCACAACGACAACGATGGTACTTAGCGGTTGGTATGGCTCAGTGGTTAGACTGCTTGGCTCTCACCAAGGCGGCCCGGGTTCGATCCCAGGCGACCGCAAAGTGAGATTTGTGGTGGACAACACGGCATTGGGGCGGGTTTTCTCCGGGATCTCCGGTTTCCCCCGCCATCTCATTCCACAGGTGTTCCATCTTCATCTCATGTATCATCAGTGTCACCGCCTGCGGTGCCGTATGTAGTAAAAGCAGGCGTTAAACACCACACATTTCATTTCACCTTGCAGCACCATGACATGCTATAAGGTGGTTCAAGAGCTCTGCAGGTAGTAGTTCCCATTTATCACGGAGAATATGTTGAAGGTTTGGAAGTGTCCTCAGTAGGGGCTAGTAGGCTGCAACTCGTCTTCCTAGTGCATCCCAGGCATGCTCTATAGGGTTCATATCCGGAGACATTGCTAGCCAGACCATGCACTGGATATCTTCCCTCTTGAGAGTCATCCACCAGGTGGGCTCAAGGCGGATGTGCATTATCATCCATTAAGATGAAGTGTGGATAAACTGAACCTCTGATAACTCACACATATGGTTCCGGTACTTCATCTCTGTACCTCTGGGCATTCACAGTACTTTCAAAGATTTACAGATCTGTATGTCCACTGAACATTAGACCTGCTAATACAAGAATGCCCCACCACCAAATAGGCACGTTTGATAGGATGAAACCGGGTTCCACGTTCTCTCCAGATGAAATGAGAATCATTGTTCAAGTGAATCTGAACTCATCTGTAAACAGCATATTCCTCTATTCATTCAAGGTCTTATGTTTATGTTGCTGACTCCACTGTAAATGGGACCGTATTTGTATTTGAGTGAGTGAGGCATATACTGCTGGGCATCTGGCACAGAGGCCGAACGTATACAGTTTGCCTTGATACTTGCACACATGAGGCGGCTGCAAGCTAGAAAGACAGTTTCTTGCAGGATCCTCTGATGTCATGCTGTTATGGTGAAATATTGGTCCTGTTGCAGCGTTGTAACCTATGGGCAACCATGTACAGGGATCCAACATACACCTCCTGTTTATTGGAACTGTACCCAAAGCCTGCAAATGACACTTTGTGGCACATTCAGGGCATGAGAAACTGTGGTCTGTGTCTGACCTGCCTCTAGATGTCCAATGATTCTACCCTTTAAAACAGGGTCAAGTTGACGTCTTTGTGGCATGTTGGTGCTGTCTTTCAAACACTTTCACAATGGGAGTTCAATAATGAATGAGCCATGCACTGGGTCTGATACTCTGGTATTGGTTTGCTGCTCTGGTTTTGTTGACCTTTGATGATGAAGCTACTTACCTATCAAGAGACCACCAATAAGGGGAGGCACGCAGTATGATAATGTTTAATGGTGCTCACTCACCATTTTCTCTTTTCCAAATTATGCTTAAATTTTGGACACTAATGTATAAAAATTATATCTTATTTAAATCCAAGCACATGGGCACTACAAAAATGGTCCCATATCATCATTAACCTCTACACTAATTCAGGAAAGGAGAAAAAATATTTTAAGTCAGTTAAAGTGGCTAAAACCCAATACAACTGAACTTAACATATTACTCATTTACTGTTACACATACCAGCTGAATCACCTTACAGCAAATCATAATATTTTAATATACTGTAAACATGAAATGGTGTTAGAAGTATGCAAAATTCACATTCTTGCTTTCTTATGTTTATGTTTACAAAAGCTTCTGTCCATGTGGTATGCTGTGAATGGATCCATAGTATTATTTCATGCAACTTCAGTGCTTATGCATTATTTTCATTGTGGGTGCAACTTTACTTGTATTACTGCTGCATAGAGATCTCCACTTCACAACATTTGCCTACCTGGCACAGCCATCTTGGGCATTACGCTCTTCCCATCCTAAATGCTCCACATGATTATTATGTTCTTGTAGTTAACTGTAGCTTTGGACTTCTCCTCCCCTGTAGCTTCGGTACAGTCTGCAATAATGGCCCTGACAATCTGGCTGCCTCATCAAAATATCAATATTTCGTTCTATCTGGCCCTACAGGAAGGTTATACAGAATACATATATTCTACTTTTTAAGGTACTGTAACATGTCATGAACCATTGTGATCATAGTGTATCATAATTTACTTTATAAGCACCTATATCATCATCATGATTATCATTATTATTACTTATGAGGGATGAATGGAAAGTAATCCTCACAACACATGATAGCACAGACATAAAACTGGTTTATTTGTTAAAGACTCATTGTCTACAAAGTTGAATGAAAGTCATGGCGATGAACAACAGTGATGTTACACAGTATACAGGATGTTAAATTTTGCAAACTAGAAGATGCAAATATGATGAATAATAAAGTCCCATAACAATTTTATCTATCTCAAAAAATAAAGGACATAATTTAACATAACTAAATACATTCAGTTCACACCTTCAATGGGTGAAAGTTCTAAACTAAGCCAGCGGTTGAAAGCCATTGTGCCTATATGTTTATCAGCTACTGCTAGTAACGAGGGGTGCGGTGGTTTTGTTTTATGCTATTCCATGGTATTCATGAGACCTAAACATAAGAGGTTATGCATAAGATGATCAAGGATAACAAATTTAAATGTTAATTATGGAAATACTTCATTCAGATGTATTATGCAAAATTAAATCAAACCCACATTGATAGCTAAATAGAAAATTGATTAATGGTCAAAATCAGAATCAAAACTTTGATTAATTTTATTTTTATTTATATAATCATGCACTTCAGAGGAAAATGGTAGAGGAACTTATACTTCAGCTTAACATCAGAAAGTTGCCTTTGAATATGCACACTCAAACCCCTAGCACCTTGTATAATTTTTAAGCAATATTGTTATTGAATTCTTGACTCCAGAAAGAATCACTACAACTGAAAAACACAAACCATATATGGTGACATTATTGGTACAAGCAGTGTGCATCAATGGGCCAGTAGGTGCATACACAGATGGCATGATGGGAGTATCTGACCTGTATGATAAGGACAGAGTTGGACATCTTGTGACAAACAGGGAGTTTCACAGTGAATAGGGTGGCAGACTGATTCAAGAAACAATAATCTGCAATTCACAAGAGTTAAGTCATAGCATTCTTTGCTTGCTTTCGGAACATTTTTGCATTGTGGTTAGCTTGATGCTTGCCTCTGGAATGAAAACTTCCATATATGGAATTTATTAGAAATTTCTTCTGTGTTACAAGAATAAAACATAAGTGTTTCTGAATGTGATTGCAACAAACCATAGACGAAATGGACTTGGCCCAGAAAAAGAAACTCAAGAAACAATTAACTGGAAAACACATGGCTACAGTCACATAGGATGTAATGTTAATGCTGATTTACTTGAATATGGAGCAACAATCAATTCAAGATGTTATGCCACAATGCTGTGAACTTTCAAAGAATGATTGAAAAGGAAAAAGGGACATTTTGTCTTTCAGCAGGACAATAGTAACTGATACAGTTCACATGTCACCAAAGGATTGGACACTGAAAAACAAAGGACAATGTCGAGATTTAACTGTATTGGAACACCACAGTGAAGTGAAATAATTATTAATTTATAGATGAGTCGTATTTACTACACATAGGCTTCACTTACGTGCCTATTTTGATAACATGTTTCGCAAACCATCGTTTGCATCTTCAGCTCTTATGAGTCGCATAAGAGCCGAAGATGCAAACGATGGTTTGTGAAACATGTTCTCAAAATAGGCACTAAGTGAAGCTGATGTGTAATAAATACGACTCATCTATAAATTAATAAAAGACTATGTAACAGCATCCATTATGTGACCCTGACTTGGCGTCTTGACTTCTACCTTTTATTAAAGCTTAAGAAAGATCTTTGTAAAAGGCATTATGTTTAGGATTATAAAGTTAAGAAGATTGAAAGAGGATGGTTGCGTAAATAAGAGTTTGGAAGTTTTAAGCCTCACTTATCAATGATAAGTGTATCCTGATTATATTGAAAATTGAATTAAAGGGCACATCTTAAGGATTATTTCTGCATCTCCATCTAAACATGTGGAAGCATTACACTTTCAATTAACCATGTATAGGAGAAAGTGAAAACAGACACGAAATTGGAATATAAAGCACAGGACAGCACAGTTCCGCTTTCTAGCTTTTCCCTGAAGGTTTAAAGGAAAGCTTTGGAACTAATACTGTCAATTCTATCACAAAAATAGACACTATAGAATTTATGGAGAGGTATTTATTTAGCAAACCATTACAAATTATCTGCAACAAACAAACTGAATCCACTTGGAGAGCTTCATATATTCAAACTACTAATTAATGAAGGCAGACAACTTTGTTTTGATATTCTGTGAGCTATTCTAAACTTATAAATTTACCATTTACCAGCATAGATCAATGATTTGACTATTCAGCAGTGGTCACCATTGATTTATTCTGAGGAATTTTTATAAAGAGCAAGAAGGCTGAAGTGCAGAGCTGGATTAAAGACATTTATTTCAAAAGTTAAAGCAGCTAAAGGAATATAAATTGATGGTTCCTATAGGAAAAGATATTAGAATCCCTCATAAGTCAAGGCTTTCTCAAAAAAAAAAAAAAAAAAAAAAAAAAAAATTAAGAAAATTATGTATTTAAGATGAGTTTGTACTAGTAACACTATAACTTTCTTAAATCTCTGTTAACATGTTTCAGGAACATGTGTTTCCTTCTTCAGAACGTGTCCAACTGACCCATGTTGTTGTTTCAGTCTATAACGGCAGCATCATGTGGCAGTGAAATGTACTTCCAGGAGTTCTTGGTGGTGGTAAATAAAAGTTCATTAACTGTCGTTCATGTTTCAAAATAAAGATCTTTTCCCATGTGTTCAATTCTGCTGAATGACTTGTTCAGTTTGATTAGTGTACTGTACGGTTTGATCTTATGGTTGGTCATCCAGAAATGGTGTGAAACTGCAGACTTATCCATTTGATTGTATCTTGAGCATTTCATGTGTTTCTTTAATCTGGTTTCCAGATTTCTTTCTGTTTTTCCTATACTTTATTACAATCAGAGCAATTGATTCTGTAAAGTAATTTCTCTATACTAAATTTGTTCTGTGGGGCTAGGCTAATGTATTTCTTGACAATCTTCTTAAATTTGTTAAAATGTTTCTGAATGATACGTGAATTTCTTGAATTTCAATTGTTTTTCTTTTTGGACAAGATTTGTGGTATATTTGATATGTTTCTGTTGTTCAAATTTTGCAATTTTCTTGTTGATTATTACTCTTGTTGAAACCATTGTTCCAGATGATATTCTTGTTTGTTCAGAAGTGTACACCAATCTGTATGTTAACAACAACAACAATATGGGTCAGTCAGACACGTTCTGTAGATGGGAACACATGTTCCCAAAACAGAGATTTTTGTTGTAATTTACATCCTCCAACGTTAAGTCATATCGGACGATGAATGAAATGGATGAAATGCTGCTCAAATGAGACCAGGGTCCATGGAGCTTAAAGTTACCCGACATTCATCTTTCAGGATGAGGGAAAATCTTGTAAAAAACCTTATCCAGGTAACTCAACCTAACCGAGATTCGAACTCGGGACCTCTTGAACGTGAGGCAGACACACTACCACCACGCTAACGAGGCGGGTCGAAAGAAAAGTGATGTTAGTGTTACTAGTACCGACTCATCTTAAGTAAATACATCTTAACGCATCACTGTTTCTAACTTCTTCCTATATAAAAATAAATAATTAAATGATGTGGACAGGACAAGATGTTATGATGCTGAGATTAACATAGGAGCACTCCAATCATTCAAAACAATTTTTGTTTGGGTTTTATGGCTACCTGACAGTACATTTCTCATAAATTCATATGATTTTGGCTCAAAATGGTATTTAGAGATATTTTCATGATTGGTCTTGATATGGAAGGAGCACAAGAATAGAAGAAGTTGACGGAACTTCAAAACTTGAAAATGTTTCTAAATATAATTTTACCAGAATCACTTGCAATTACTATGAGCACTTTAACCAGCTAACCATGAAAACTGAACAAAATTCAAGTTTTAAATGAGTGAATATTTCTAGTTCTTCATCAGAGCACAATAAGCAAAACTTCAAACAAATTATCAAGCAATTTAGTGCAGACACACAAATCATGCATTGCTATTGCAGATTTGGATAATATCTGAGGAAAAGCTTAAACACAAGTGTTCTTCATTTTCCTTAAAGTACAGTATGAATTTTCTTGATGATAGTTCCTTCTCTTTGCTGTGGATCAGTCACTCAACTTCTCAAAAGCTCGCCTCTTTCCATCACACAAAAGTATTATGTTCAGACATATTGCTGGTTTGTTCCATATCTTGTTTGGCCATTCTTTCACCAGTTTCTCGCTTCTCTTTAGTTCCCCTACATTAGATTGTCACCAAAAAATGCACAAATGGTCAAGTGAAAAACATACTGAAGCTTCCACATACATGCTACCTACAGTGATTTCAAAACAGAAATGTATGCCCACAAAAACTGGAAAAAAAAGCAAACGAAAATTAAATGTGTACAAAATTTTTATAAGAATGAATGCAAGGATACGTGGTTATGCTTATGTTACAGCACATCATTAAAAAACTATCTTGCACAAAAGCAGGTATACTAAGCTATTTGTATGCAAGAGAAACATCCTCTCAAACTTAAATAAAGATATTATTTGTAACCCATAATGTAGCAATCTTAAGTTATTTTAAGCATATGAAAATTCTGAAATGTAGAATCAGAACTAAAACTTCAATCCCATAGCAAGATTTGAACCATCGATCTTTCACTTCAAGCAAGTGTACTCTGCCACTGAGCTTAAATTCTCCAACTGACTCATTTCCCAGTAGACCACAAGGAAATCTCAAATTGAGATCACATACCTCAATGGTGACTTACAATTCATAAGCACTCAAGTCAGGGGCTTTAATAGTTTACATTTATAAGGGGTAATAAATGAACATTAATTGTTCTAACACACAAACTGTATGCAGGCAAACTTTCAATGGTAGAATCTGTGGATGAAATCCTCATGAATTAGTCACAGATTTTCTACCAGGGTGCACTCTTATTCTTAAATGAAATCTGTCAGGTTTCTTTTTGCATACATTAATATGTCTATACTTAATCTGTTCTTTGAATGGTGAAAGTTTCCTTGCAACTTGATTATTCAGATGAAATGAGTATAATCTCAAAACTTTCAGGAAAATTATATGGCAATTGACCAAGCATGTAACTAGCTGCGTGTTATTGACAGTGTTTACTGTGATGCATAGAAAAAGTGCATCAGAAAGGATTCGGAAACCATGTAGTTCAATCGCCATCTTCACAGTTGCATATGAGATTAATAAGATTTTAATATATTCTGTAAAAGCTTTATAAAATGCACAGTTTTAACATTATATGAACTTTAAACATGTTAAGACAGATATATACAAATATAACAATTTGTGACTTACAACTTCACTTTTAAGAAATGATGATAATTCTTATAAATTCTCCAGGATTTCGATTTCATGTATATTTATACACATCTTCAGCTGGAAAAAAAGCTGTTGCCATCATTACCAAACCATAGATGTTGATATGTTCTTGTTAATACTACCAAAATCTGAAAATAAAACAAATTTAAAAGCAGAATCGACTGCCAGTATTTCAAAATGCATTATGCAATGTTTGTTTGGGAAAAGATATTTATTTTAAAAAACAAACATCACATAATGAATTTTGAAATACCGGCAGTCGATTCTGTTTTTAAATTTATTTTATTTTCAGATTTTGGTAGTACTAACAAGACAATATCAACATCTATTGTTCAGTAGCGATGGCGACAGCTTTGCTTTCCAGCTGAAGATGTGTATAAATATACATGAAATCGCGATCCTGGAGAATTTATAAGAATTATCATAATTTCTTATATGTGTAGTTTTAAGTTACAAATTATTATATTTGTATGTATTTGTTTGCTTCACTGTTAATAGCTTCATATTTTACGTATTTATGTTAAGACAGTTTTAGTTAATTGATGGAAATTAATCATTTCTTCACACTAGCTGTATATAGGCTAAGGTTTTTGACAGATAGTCAACATGAAAAATTCATTGCCACGGCCGGGATTTGAACCACGGATCTCCTGGTTTCCGTCCAGTTGCTCTAACCCATTGAGCTACCATGGCCAACTTGCCGTCATGACATTAAATTCTCCATTTGACTCCTATATTTTCCCGGTAGACCACTAGGGGCTCTCGCATTCGAATACACCATTTGTGGTGACTTACTATTGTAAGTACTTGAGTCCCAGGCTTCATCATTTAACTCTTATTATTTTAGTTAAATGATGGAAATTAATCATTTTTTCACACTAGCCATATATAGGCTAAGGTTTTTGATAGTCAACATGAAAAATTCAATGTCACGGCCGGGATTTGAACTACGGATCTCCTGGTTTCCATCCAGTCGCTCTAACCCATTGAGCTACCATGGCCAACATTCCATCATGATGGAAGGCACTTGGTATCGATCCCACCTCTGGAGGGTGCAGATTTTAAGTCCCGGGTATAGGACCGGTGCTCATTCAGCATCGTGAGGAAATTGAGGAGCTATGCTTGGGGTTGCTGAGATGCTGACATCTCCTCCCCATATTGGTTGGATGATTGCCCACCTCTTCCTTGCATATGTGGGCATGAGGTTGGCAGGCCTTGGCCCAGTAGGGGCTGTTACACCATGGGTTATGTTACATTAAGTTTTCATGTGGTAATTTATTTCCTGTATGAGGGTAATGACGCTGCAATAGTGCATGCTGAGTTGGTGGAAGTGTACGGCAACAATGCACCATCATATGACACAGTGATCAGGTGGTGCAGACGTTTTCAGTGTGGTCAAACAAGTCTGGATGCGAAGAACGAAGTGGCAGACCATCTCCTTGCGAAGAACTGGGAATTTCAAAAGATGTGAAGCAAACTATCACAGGAGCATACTACCGGTATCTCCTGACGAGTTTACAGGAGGCTATAAGGACGAAGTGACACAGGAAGCTGTCCAAGGAGGTCTTTTTGCTTCACAGCAATGACCCAGCTCATTCTGCACAGGACACAGGCACAAATGCTGCTTCTTTGGGATATCAAATTTTACCTCACTCCCATATTCTCCTGATATCGCACACAGTGACTTCTTCCTCTTTCCTGGGATGAAGAAACCATTGCGTACTAGATATTTCTAGAATGACACGAGGTGATTTATGAAGTGGAACGTTTCCTGAACATTAGCCAAAATGCTGACATTTACAACCAAGGGCTTTGTCAAGTCATCCATCGTTGGGAAAAATGTGTCACATTGAAGGATGAATATATAGAGAATGACTAATACCATCACCAAGTTTCATGGTCGCAATTTCATTTTTCGAGGTGATAACTAAAACTTTATGACTACTGATGTGTGTTTGGAGGAATTTAGTAACAGTGACGTCAAAATTAATATAAAAATTATTTGTGGTTGGTTTATTGACACTTATAGAGATTGAAAATGGAGGCCAGGGCCTTTGAAACTAGTCTCTCATAAATATATGAAAAAGTAAGTGACGAGTGTCAATAAACCAACCACAAATAATTTTTGTATTTATGACTACTGCTTGTACCAAAACAGTTATACCAAGGGTATTAGTATTTTTGGATCCAACTTCATGTAATATTTCTTCATGGTCTACTTGATAGAGCATGCCCCAAAAATTTTGGTATATATTTTTGCTACACCATATTTTATATACTGGATGTCTCTCTTTAAGCATAGACAAATTTTAATTGCTAACTACAAAAAATATTCTACCTTGCATAATGTGTCTAGAAGCATACTTAATTAAAGTAAATCTTACCTTGGAAACTGCTGCCAGTGAAAGGTGCCAGTGAGTACTGATTTGTATTTGAGTAAAGGTGAATGTTATTAGCAACTAGTAAAAGCTACAGATAGCAGGTTGTGTATACAGAAAATGTTATGATGTTACAGAAAAGTGTAAAACATTCTGTATATTAAACTGTTGTAATAGAGCTATTGTAGACATGTAAGCTTTAATACTGCTAGCATAAACATTTGACATCTGTACACTATGAAACACAAAGTGAAAATAAGGAAATCATGATACACTTTTGCATATGTAAAAACTTGATATTATTAAAAAATCTTGTCTCACATGACTTTCTACTCATTCTTATACAAACGTTTCTTAAAAATGCCTCTTTTTCATTTACTCCACTTTAGTTGGGATAAGCATTTGTAGAAATGGCTTTGTTACATATTTCCTTATAGGTATAATGGGAATAGAAAAGTACATTAGACATAAGTGAAAGTCTAATGTTTAAAGAGTTGATTGCTGTGATAGCTTTGACATTCCATTTTCTTTGCAAGGTAAGCACATAAAAAGCTAGACTTCTGGTTTGAGAAAAGTATAAATACCAAGAAAATGTAAATGATACTTCTAGCCTTAACAAAATAAAAGATTATCATAATTTTAAAAACTTTAATTACTATCCTTGGGCTAATAAAAAGTTTCAAACTCTTTTTTGAGAGTTTGGTATAATTTTAGTTCCTCAAAATAAATATAACATGAAAAATGTACAAAATTTTTCCAAAAAAGTTAAATTTCTGATACTAAAAGTCTGGCATTTATCAATTTAACTGTTTAGATTTGCGACTGGGTTTACATTGCAAGGATCACAGTAATTTGGATATTAGAATGAAGGAACATTTTAGATATATTAGGTGTAAACAGACAAATAAATCAGCTGTGGCAAATCATTTTTGGCTAATTAACCATGAAATAAATTCAGAAATTAAATTATTAAAGCAATTAAATGGAGCGATAGATTTAATGGTTTGGAAGAAAATATTTATCTTAAAAAACAGAAATCACATGATGAATTCTGAAATACCACCAATCGATTCTGCCAATAAATCCATTTTACTTTCAGAGGTTGTGATAAATACAAAAATAATTCATCACCTAGCGGTTGTAATGATGACAATAGAAATAAACACCTATGCTGAAGATGCAAGTAATATATGAATTTGCGAAACTGGTCCTGAGTGCAGCAAGGAATTTATAATTTTTGAGATAAGTGATAAAAATATATCTATACGAAGCATAAATATTTGATAATTCAAAATATGTATTTAATTAAAATTATATTAATACTTCAGCATTCCTTGGTGAGCAGAAGTCAAATTCAAGTCAAATTCATTTGTCAAATTCTCTCCTGCATAACTACCTCTGTTCACTTTTATGTAACATCATTAAGAAAGGTAGAAGTATCAGTATATCAAGAAAGAACATAGGATTTGAGGTACATCTTTGCACCTGGAACAAATATGTGGAACAAAACTTACTTGTGTGTGTATGTGTTCATTTCATTAGTATGATGATAATTTATGTGTTTATTCTATGCATTCTATGCTTCTGCTGCTTATGCTGCTGCTGTGGCTGATTATGCTGCTGCTTATAATACTGCTTATGGTACTGCTGCTTATGCTACTGCTGCTGCTGCAGTGGTTGCTTATGCTGTGGCTGCTTATGCTGCTGCTGCTTATGCTGCTGCATTTGCTGCCGCTGCTTATACTGCTGCCGCTTACGCTGCTGCTGCTTATGCTGCTACTTATGCTGCTGCTTATAATGCTGCTTATGCTACTGCTGCTTATAATGCTGCCTTTGCTAATGCTGCTTATGCTGCTGGTTATGCTGCTGATGCTGCCCCATATGCTTATGCTTACACTGCTGCTTGTGCTGCTGCCGTGGCTGCTTATGCTGTAGCATATGCTGCAGGCCATGCTGCTGCTTATGCTGCTGCTAATGCTGCTGCTTCTGCTGCTTATGCTGCGGCTGCTTATGCTGCGGCTGCTTATGCTGCTTATACTGCTGCTGCTTATGCATCCACTTATGCTGGTGCTGCTGCTTATGCTGCTCATGCTGCTGCTTATGCTGCTGCTGCGTTTGATGTGGCTTATGCTGCTGCTTATGCTACTGCTTATGCTGCTGTTTCTCATGCTCCTGCTGCTTATGATGCTGCAGCTGCTTCTGCTGCTGCTTCTGCTGCTGCTTATGCTGACGTTTATGCTGCTGCTTATGCTGCTGCCGATTATGCTGCTGCTTATGCTCCTATGCGACTGCTTATGCTGCTGCCTATGATGCTTATGCTGCTGCTAATGCTGCTACTGCTTACGCTGCTGCTTCTTATTCTGCTGCTTATGTAGGTGCTGCTTATGTTGCTGCTTATACTATTGCTTATGCTGCTTCTGCTGCTGCTTATGCTTCGGCTGCTTACGCTGCTGCTGCTTATGCTGCTGCTGCTTCTGCTGCCGCTCATGCTGCTTCTTATGCTGGTCCTTATGCGGCTGCTTATACTGCTGCCGCTTATGCTGCTGCTGCTTCTGCTGCCGCTCATGCTGCTTCTTATGCTGGTCCTTATGCGGCTGCTTATACTGCTGCCGCTTATGCTGCTACTGCTGCTTATACAGCTGCCGATACTGCTTTGGTTTATGCTGCTTATACTACTGCTGCTTATGCTTCGGCTGCTTACGCTGCTGCTGCTTATGCTGCTGCTGCTTCTGCTGCCGCTTATGCTGCTTCTTATGCTGGTCCTTATGCGGCTGCTTATGCTGATGCTGCTTATGCTGCTGCTGCTGCTTATACTGCTGCCGATACTCCTGCGGTTTATGCTGCTTATACTACTGCTGCTTATGCTGCTGATTTTGTTGCTGCTGCTTATAGTTATGCTGCTGCTTATGCCTCTCCTTATGCTGCTGCTTATGCTGCTTATGCTTATGCTGCTGCTTATGCTGCTGCTTTACTGCTGCTTACGCTGACGCTTATGCTGCTGCTGCTTATGCTGATGCTGCTGCTAATGCTGCTGCTTATGCTGCCGTGTATGCTGATGCCGCTTATGCTGCTGCTGATTATACTGCTGCTTATACTGCTGCTGCTGCTTATGCTGCTGCTTCTGCTGCCGCTTATGCTGCTTCTTATGCTGGTCCTTATGCGGCTGTTTATACTGCTGCCGCTTATGCTGCTGCTGCTTATACTGCTGCCGATACTGCTGCGGTTTATGCTGCTTATACTACTGCTGCTTATGCTGCTTCTTATGCTGGTCCTTATGCGGCTGCTTATGCTGCTGCTGCTGCTTATACTGCTGCCGATACTGCTGCTGTTTATGCTGCTTATACTACTGCTGCTTATGCTGCTGCTTTTGTTGCTGCTTATGCTTATGCTGCTGCTTATGCTGCTCCTTATGGTTATGCGTTTTATGCTGCTGCTTATGCTGCTGCTGCTTGTTGTGCTGTTGCTGCTTATGCTGCTGCTTATACTGCTGATGCTTATGCGGCTGCCGCTTATGCTGCTGCTTATGCTGCTGTTTTTGCCGCCGCTTATGCTGCTGCTTATGCTGGTCCTTATGCTGCTGTGGCTGATTATGATTGGTGCACATATGGATTGATTATGCTGCTGCTTATGCTGATGCTGCTTATGCTGCTGCTTGTTATGCTGCTGCTTAAGCTGCTGCTGCTTATGCTGCTACTGCTTACGCTGCTGCTTCTTACGCTGCTGCTTATGCAGGTGCTGTTTATGCTGCTGCTGCTTCTTATGCTGCTGCTTCTTATGCTGCTACTTATACTGCTGCTACTTATGCTGCTGCTTATGCTGCTGCTTTTGCTTATACTGCTGCTGCACATGTTGCGTCTGCTTTTGCTGCTGCTGCTGCTTATGCTGCTGCTTATACTGCTGCTGCTTATACTGCTTATGCTGCTGCTTATGCTGCTGCTTATGCTGCTGCTTTTGCTTATACTGCTGCTGCACATGTTGCGTCTGCTTTTGCTGCTGCTGCTGCTGCTGCTTATGCTGCTGCTTATGCTGCTGCTTTTGCTTATACTGCTGCTGCACATGTTGTGTCTGCTTTTGCTGCTGCTGCTTATGCTGCTGCTTATGCTGCTGCTTATGCTGCTGCTTATGCTGCTGCTTTTGCTTATACTGCTGCTGCACATGTTGCGTCTGCTTTTGCTGCTGCTGCTTATGCTGCTGCTTATGCTGCTGCTTTTGCTTATACTGCTGCTGCACATGTTGCGTCTGCTTTTGCTGCTGCTGCTTATGCTGCTGCTTATGCTGCTGCTTTTGCTTATACTGCTGCTGCTCATGTTGCGTCTGCTTTTGCTGCTGCTGTTTATGCTGCTTCTTATGCTGCTGCTTTTGCTTATGCTGCTGCTTATACTGCTGCTGCTCATGTTGCGTCTGCTTTTGCTGCTGCTGTTTATGCTTATGCTGCTGCTGTGGCTGCTTATGCTGCTTATGCTGCTGCTGCTTTACTGCTGCTTATGCTGCTGCTTTACTGCTGCTTATGCTGCTGCTGCTTACCCTGCCGCTGCTTATGCTGATGCTGCTGCTTATGCTGCCGTGTATGCTGCTGCCGCTTATGCTGCTGCTGATTATACTGCTGCTGCTTATGCTGCTGCTTATGTTGCTGCTGATGCTGCTGCTGCTGCTACTTATGCTGCTGCTTTTGGGAGCCCCCCGGACGCAAAACAGCCAGCATCCGAGTATGTGGAGAACCTGGTGGGTCATATGCACGACATTCATGAGATGACCCATCAGAACATCCAGATGGCGAGCGACCGCATGAAGACCCGTTACGACAGGCAAGCCAACAGCCAAGGGTTCCAGCAATGTGAAGAGCTCTGCACTTCTCCTGGCTAAGGTCCGAGCTAGGCGACCGGATTTGTCGCTGATGTTTAGGCAGAGGCAAATCCCCTGGGTTCCCACTGCCAAATACCTTGGCGTCCACCTGGATCGCGGTCTTGCCTACGCACCTCATGTCCGGGTCAAAGCCAGACAAGGGCATGCAGCGCTAACACAGTTATGCCCTATTCTCAAATCCACCATGCCAACGCACCTCAAACTACGTCTGTATCGGACGATTATACCGCCCCTGATTCTGTACGGCTGCGAAGTCTGGGGATCAGTGGCTCCCATCACTATTCGCAGACTCCAGTGCTTCCAGAACAGGGCACTGCGCATGATCTACGATACCGGGCGTAGATTCCCGTCCCACATCTTACACACATACTCTGGGGTTCCGTATATCGTGGACGTGGTGCGGCACCATCCACGATAAGCTGGACTCCCACCCAAACATACTGGTGAACACCCTTGGCCGTCATGACCACAGGGTTCCTCGCCGCCGACCGAGCTACCGGTTACCCAAAGATGCCTTGGGTTACTAGTACTGAACAGGGCCACATTCCCCTGACTCCAACCTCCTAAGCCCAGAAATGGTCTTGGTAAACTCAATAACTTAACACTGTTCCTTTCCCTCTAGCCTGTTAAGCGGACTGTGCTCAGATGCCTCCCAGGCAGGCGGAAGAGCGCAGCCAGCACTGGCGCATCCTCCCCCCCCCCACAGGGCGACTGCGCGCACAGGGCTAGATATGTCCACTGCCGAAAACAATCGCCTGAGACAAATGAAGACTCTTCTATACTGCCCAGATAAAGACGCAATAAGCGGCTAGATGCTGGGCAGCAAACACTCAGTCCAGGTAAACCTGGACGACTCGACTCTTCTGATGGTCTGCTCTGCTGGTCTGCCTGGTCTGGTTGTACCGCCCTACCTGGAGCAAGGGATGCAGCATGAAGCTTCAACAACCATGGCAAGGACCGTACCAGGTGGTAAAGAGGATTAACGACGTGGTCTATCGCATCCAGAAGGGGCCCCGAGGAAAAATGTTGGTGGTACACCTGGACCGTCTGGCCCGCTACGATGGTGCTGTTAGGCACAACCAGCCTTGAGGAGGTAGCAGTGTCGCCGACCGCATTGTCACAAGGAGGCGAGGCCGAAGTGCACAAAGACAGATAGTGCAGCATGGAGATAAAAAGCTTGCCCAAACAGATAGCTGACTGGAAAGTTTGATTTGTTGTTTGTTACAGAATATTCCAGAAATGTCTAGAAATATGAATGGTGGTATAAAAAGAAGTTGCGGTTAGTTTAGTGGACAGTCGTAATGGGAGAGTGTAATCGGAACTGATTCATGTGCCTGCAACTGTGTTTTGAAAGTGAACTGTAAGTTTGTGGTCAATGACCTTGTTGATTGTATTTGTGTATGTTACGTAATTCTGCTACTGTAAGGGTTGATCAAAATGTGTTTCTACAGAAATAAAGAGCATTCTGCATTTCTGGAACTTGGACTTTTAATTCTACGAATCCACAAAGTCACAATACTTTGCAGAGCTTGACAATTCCTATTTTCTTTAGGGGTGTTGGAAACTTACATATACTTATGCGTATATGTAATGAAGGTCAACAGGTGTCATCCTACTCGACATCGAAAGGGCCTTCGACTGCGTTTGGCCCGCTGGACTACTCCGTAAACTTATAACTTTATGGTTTGCGGACTCCTTAGTATATATCATTAAGAATTATCTCTCAAATAGAACCTTTCGCACAAGCGTAGAAAATGAAACCTCCTCATTAAGACACATTAGAGCAGGAGTCCCCCAAGGTAGTCTACTGGGACCAGTCCTATTCAACTTATACATCAATGACATCCCAGAAACAGTGAGAGTAGATAGATACCTATACGCCGACGACACAGCACTAACAACACAATCGACCGCACCCAGAATAATAGCCCTTAGGCTACGTACTGCTTTGACCAACCTAGAGCCATGGCTCACCAAATGGCACATAAAGGTCAACGCACGGAAAAGTCAAGCAATAATATTTACCAAAAGAGGGCGCCGGGGTAGCGCGGTGGTTTCGTTCGCGGCTCCCGTTCTAAGGGTCCCGAGTTCGATTCCCGGCTCTGGGGTTGGCGATTTTAAGTCGGCCCTATCCACGCCTTCACCTCTGTCTAGCACACGTGAAGTATCCCCTATGCCCAACGTGGTTCGGAGTCCACGGTAAAAACTGTAGGTCCTCTCACCTCACCGCCATCTTCACTATCACCCTATCATCGGAGTTAATGGACACCGCCCTCTGGGTGCCTCCACCTGAGAAATGGGTCCGGTCATCACTTGGTGGGGTGAGGTTACCCTGAAGGCCAAGGTTGCCATGTGGGGAGTGTTAGTAACTAACTATATTTACCAAAAGAAACAAGCACCGACACAATAAACATGGGCTAATGCCACTAACATTCCGGAACGAGGAAGTCGAATGGAAGGACTCAATCACCTACTTAGGTGTGACAATGGATCAGGGCCTTACATGGAAACAACATATTAACACAGTAAGAGCTAAAGCAAATGCCCAATTAAATAAACTATACCCAATTATTAATACAAACAGCTCACTAAAACTAGAGATGGGAAAAATACTATATAAAACACTTATTAGACCCATCCTAACTTACGCTGCCCCCGCATGGGGACATGCAGCCAAAACACACATTAAAAGATTGCAAACAATGCAAAATAGAATACTTCGGATTATTACCAGGCTACCACCACTCGCACCGGCATACCAACTCCACGAGGAGTTTAAAATGCATTCCATCGAGCAATTCATCAAAAGGCTCAGCTTCAACCTACTCGAGAAAAAGAACCTAAACCACAACCAACTAATACGGGCACTAGGGGAATATAACACAACACATGATAAACACGCAAGGCCACTGTCTATTTTTGAAAGAACAATTAATCTCGGGGAGCCAGAGGTAGACATACAACAGTATCTAGAAAACCTTGTTAACGTTCCAGACGCTTTACATCGCTGAACGGAGATAAAACAGACACCCATACACGTACACCAATACACACACACTCACACACACACACACACACACACACCCACACGCACACCTTCCACAGCCCTCAAGTCCTTGCGCCAATCATTGGCCAAGGCGGCCCCGGGGAAAGAGGGTCCCCCGTGAGTGGCACAGAGTCGCACCTACAATTGATAGGTAGGCCGCCCGCCGAGTGTGCACTCCAAAATATCGACCAAGCAGACACATGGAACATGAGAAGGTATTTTCACACAACTAACGATGCTGATGGCAGATAATTACAACTGACCATTAAAGGCAATTGCCGATAATGCAAACTAGAGTTATATTTAGGTTTAGCAAGATAGCAATAAGTTTATTAGACCACAACTGACAAGCTTGCAAGTATTACTTGCAGCGACAGTGAAACACCTAAACTTAAGACATAGCGTTACGGCGTGATAAATTACCCTAACCTTCCCAACAAATAACACCAGTAATCCTACCAAATACCACCCACAATAGGCAGTGGATCAGGCTGGGCTTCATGTCAAGCCTGTATCCCTGCATCAGAAACCACCCTCTGCTGAATCGCACTGCGAGACAGCTATGATCATCTCCTGGAATGCGCGGGTGCTTAAGGCGATACCGCAGCACATTTCTCCTTCCCAATCCGGTGGAGGTTTTTTAGTGGAGTAGTACCCTTGAGCTGAAGCCCACATACCCCACTGTGCCCTCCAACACAGTGGTAATCCATAAATGGATTTTTCCTCCACTCGAAAAAAAAAAAATGAAGGAAATAAATAATCTAAAGGCAAAAAATATCTAGTGGTCTGGATGAGATATTCAACATGTCAAGAGAGAGATTGGAAAGGTCTTAACACATACTGTAAATTCATCATTAAATCAAGGTAAATTTTCTGATGTATTAAAACAAGTAATAGTGAGACCACTAATATAAACAAAAATGATGTAGAATAAGCATAGAAAATTACAGGTCAATCATATTATGTTGTAATTTTTCTAAAATAATAGGTGTTTATTTAAAGCAACTGCAAGCATATTTTAAAAAATCCAGTACTATATTGCAGTGGTAGTTTGAGTTTCAGCAGCAAAAATATATGATAAATGCAATAGACAAAGTTAGTAGTATTATAGTAACTGCACTAAGTGTGGAACAGCAGTTGGATAAATAGCGATAAAGGATAAATTACACAAAATTTATTTTTTCCTACTGTTAACGATCATGTAAACTTCAAGTACTTTTCAGCTAATTTTATTTTGACCCAGTTTGCTACCGGACATGGGAAATTTAAAACTTACTTTCGAAGATTCCATATAGGCTCTCCTCATGGATACCTATGTAAATGTGAAAGTGTTGAACACTTAATATTTAGATGTGATCCTCATTCCAAAAAGAGATATAATCTTATTCAACATCTTTCATATTGTAATACAGATCTTCAAACACTGTTGTTTAATGTATTCCTTAAGAAATGTTGCACTTCAGCCTTTGAGCACTTTATTGGCCAAATTTTTAAAACTTTATAATTATTATCATGTTCTGTTATTTTGATATTTGTATTTATGTGTTTTTGTAACTAGAACCCTAATATACCTTACTGGTAAAATAGGATTACTTCTTTTGGATAATAAACAGTCATGAAAAGGTAATTGGCATTTTTTTGGACCTGTCAAAAGATTGAGTGTGTCAACATAGATATTCTATTTGATAGGCTAAAGAACTATGGTGTTCAGGGATTAGCAAAAGACTGGATCAGTTCTTATCTAAAAATAAATTTCAGTGTGTTGAAATGATATCAGCAATTATAGACATGACTAATATAAGCAAGTTGAGATAGGCAATGTATGGTCTGCGACTGAATATAACGCATTTAATTGTTCGTAAAAACTATTTGTAGTCGGTTTATTGACACTCGTCACTTACTTTTTTTTATATTATTGAGGGACTAGTTTCAAAGGCCATTGTATCCATTTCCAACCTCTCTCCAACTCCAACAAGTTGACCAGTGTCAATAAACCGACTACAAATAGTTTTTATGATTAATTTTGATGTCACTGTTACTAAATTCCTCCAAACACACATAAGCATTTGTGTTAAACCTTGTGTTTGCTTACTGAGTTGAAACAGCAGTTATATTTCTTTTGTTTTAAACTGTGCAGTTTGTCATGATTGTAATGACTTCCAGAAACCTATGGATTTCACAAATTTCTGTAAGTTCTATTTGTAAACATGTTTTTGCAACAGTTACAAAATTGTTAGCTATAAATTCAATGATAAAATTTTGGGATTCCTGTTTTTGTTGTATACTAAAATCTCCAAAGTACTATTCATCCTGCAAGGTTAATTTTGTTTAGGGTGTATTTACTATCTGCTACCTGACAAAACTTCAAGGTGTATCGGAAAGAATGCAAAACAAAGGAGTTGTTTACGCAAGTCTGTTGAAAATTTATAATGGGGCAGTGTATGTACTCTTGTTCAGATACAATCATGTTTTCTGGACAGCAACTTGTCAGGCATGACAAACCATATAAAGTGATTGAATATAGTGACAAGGACAAACAAGAGGAATCTAAATCCCTTTATGTCAAGTGACAAAGTGGGCAGCTGGATGGTAATTTACAGTTGCATATAATAACTGTGTAACCTTTCACATCAGACCATAGCTGAGAGTTATTGGTAATACTTCGAATTTCATCTTGACCCAAGATCCAGACTGTGTCGATGAAGAAAGTGATGTGCATGGTGTTCTGTGATAGTAAGTGCATTGCACTCTATTTTCTGCCCATAGGTGAAACATTGCAGAAATTTTGATATGCCATTCAAAACAAGAGGCAAGGAATGCTTTCTGCAGATATTGTGTGCCGTTCCATGACAATGGTCATCCACAAACAGCTCAGCAGGTATTATGTTTGACCATCCACTACTTACTGTCTGCCCAGCACAAAACGGCAAGCTAGAAGAATGTGTAGCGTAATCACTTTTGCTGTCCCCACAGTGTTTATGCTCACCTTCCCAGTATGACAAGGATGCTAGATTCGTTTAAAATATGCAAGTGTTGTCACATAGCTCACCCATACATAACACCGATTACTACAGTTACTGCAACAAACATTTGGGTGACTCACATGCACTCTCACATACTCATTTCCTAGTAAACAGATTCATTAGCAGAGCAGATAATCAGTTCAAAACCCTCTCACCTTCATTTGTCTCTTGGCTTCTCGTGGTGGGTAGTTGTTGTTGTTGTTGTTGCTATTGTTGGTTCACCTATGGCACTGAGGATTAGTTGATCTGCATCATTTCCCTCCTGGCTTCCCAATATAAAGTCTGTAGGTTGTCACTTTTGAGTCCTTTACATTTGTCCAGATGGTGTTTGTTCATGATGACATCTTCTTTGCAGATAGTGCACTTGCATGTAGGTATACAGTGTATCTTGGGGCCACACCGTGGCTCAGTGCTTAGACCGCTTGGCTCTCACCAAGGCGGCCCGGGTTCGATCCCAGGTGACCGCAAAGTGAGATTTGTGATGGACAACACGGCGTTGGGGCGGGTTTTCTCCGGGACCTCCGGTTTCCCCCGCCATCTCATTCCACCAGTACTCCATCTTCATCTCACATATCATCAGTGTCACCGCCTGTGTTGCCGTATGTAGTAAAAGCGGGCGTTAAACACTACACAGTGTATCTTGAGAAGGTATTCTGTGAGGAAATCATGGCCAATTTCCATTCTAAATAGGGCCACTGCAGTTTTCCTTGGCAGTTTTATATGTTAACGTTATCTCTAATGCTCTTATAGTCCTTATCTTTTAATTTATTCTCTTCATTAAGTCTCCGCTGTCTTTTAAAATGTTGCTTAATGTTGTTTAGTTGTTTATTAATATCAGTTTGTCCTGCAGGTTTTATTTGTTGAATTGCACCTTTATTTGCTAATTTATCTGCATGTTCATTGGCCAAAAGTCCAAAATAGGCTGGGATCCATTGCAGAGTGACATGATTTTTTCATTCAACAGCTTTAATTAGACTTCTTACTTCTTTGATGTTTCTTGTCGTTTTTTTTTTTTTTTTTTTTAATTTACTATCCCATCTATGGCCAATTTTGAATCTGATAAGATAACTATGTTTTGTTTTATATACAGACTGTATAGAATGTTCTGCAGTGCTGCTTTTATGGCTGTTAGTTCTTTGTCATAATAGTTTGAAGTTCTGTCTAGTGTCAGATACTGTGCGAATTGTTTACAGTACACTCCTGCACCAGCATCTTGTATGTTAATATAGGATCCATCTAAAATAAGATCTGAAGCTTTCCTGGCAACGAATATGCTCAAGTTGTTCTCGGGAAGCAAGCCAGATGAAAAGACGATTAGAAATAGACGTTTCAGGAGTGTGCATCTCTCCCATCATCAGGATATTTAATAAATATTATAACCACGAATGAATCACTGGATATAACACCAATATATATTCAGTGATATATATATATTGCGCAGATTAACTGGGATATGAGGAACAGTAGAGTTGGTCGACATCTGTTGTTTTAGTTTGCTTGCATTGATAAACCTTTGGAAGTTTTCGTATCACATGTTCAAAGGTTTCTCTCCAAAATTCACTGTTTCTCAGGTAATTTTCTGATTGTGGTGTCCAATTAAAAATTGAGAGAACTAGAATGTTAATATATATACTACAACTTCCCAGCAGCAGCAGCTTTCACAGTTGATGTAAGCATTTTTAGAACCTGTGACCTACTCACCAATCACTTTTACAATGCTTTCTTTATAAAGCATAGGTGAGGCATTGAGGGCTCTAAGCTGCAAAGTTCAGTCATGGGATGTTGCTTAGAAATAGATAAATGAAGCAGCAACTGGAGAACGTTGATAAAGTATCGGCATAAGATCTGTTTAAGTGCCAATGATACAGGCTTGAAGGTGTTCACTCAACTTTAAAAGCAACTTTCAAATTATTCTGATAAGGTTTACCCACATGTTAGTACTTAATGAGTTTCAAGATGTGACCCCACACTCGGTAGTTTTATCTATATTAATATAGTTTAAAATATCTGTTGTACTACCCTATAAAGATATTTTTATGTCAACAGCTAATGATGTGAGATGTTTACTCCGAGTAGCAGACTGGGATGACAGTTGCTCTTGTAATGGTGAGTTACAGTTCCGTCAACCTCTGTAGACTGTGATTTCTACACCTATTGCTGATTAGGCCACTTTTATTCTCACAACTCAGGAGCTCACTGTCACATGTCCTCCTCCTTCTCACTGATCACTTAGCACTCCCCCTTTAAAACTAAGATGTGTTGCTTCAAATGACTTTCTCTACCCACTGTGTTTATTTTTAAATAACTTTTAAAAACTATTCTTATGAGAGCTTATTTTTTTATCTACTTAATGTTAATCAAGATAAACTTTTGTTAAATGTTTTCCTTGAAGCACTAGAAGGATAGAGGAAACTGAATCAATAGTCTTGATGTTTAAAAGCAGGATGCTGTTGGCTACCGTTAAAAATCTATGCTCTTTTTATGGTGTCACAACTAACAACTAAATACTGCCAGTATTTTAACCAAGTAATAAACTTCGTCTTGCAAATAGCTGATGACACAGAAAACATAATTATTTTAAATATGTCATTTTAATAAAAATTATTAGAGCTCTTGGAGAATGTTACATTCAATTTTTTCTTTTTCTTCTTTCCTTTTGTAAAGCATAATTTTGTGTGCCATTTTCTTGAAACTACTTGGGAAACTGCACTAAGGAACTTCGAATTCTGATGCCATAAGAAAAGAGGATATTGTGTATGACACAGACTACTGTATTTTCTTATATACTTTTTCAGATTGCAGCCTGCCATAAGGCCTTCTAAGTCTAAACCAAAATACAACGGCCTCCTACATTTACTATGATAGTGGATCACTGCGAGATAAACTTGGACACTGAAATGACAAGAGTCACATCCACTCTGTGAAAAGCCATGCCCACAGATTAATAGCCATGCCAGAACAATAGACTAACTTACACACCACTGACCCAGCCAGATTATAAAACTAACATCTGATATGACTAGTGCATTTATACACTCGCATATAAATAAAAAAACACATTAAACAGTAATAATAAATGCTATAAAAAAGACAATCGCTGACAGGTCAAAACATGGACAATGCTAAACATACTTCCTGTTGATGCAGTAAATATCAAACAGGTATTTTCAGTAAAGTTACCCCATTAATATATTTTGATGGCATTTTCATACATTACAGAAGGTAAAATGAAGCAAACATCTATATAAACTTAGTGGACCTTTTCTGTATATTAGCATATAATGTGCAGATACTGTTAACTAAATTGCCTGTATTCCTAAATTCAATAAACAATACAATCTCTTTTTTCCTTTTAAACAAAAATTAATATGTTGATGACCTGAACAGCTTCCTTCTTTCTCACCAAGACTATCTCATATAACATTATCTACAGACACCAGCTGCAGACCAGCCTGTCCCAACCTCTGTGTTGAAAACAGTAATATGCAGCTCTTCTCTAGGAAAATGTGGAGGATAGGCTAAAGGCTGAAATAGATACACATTATTACTCCTTTCTCTTGCTATACATGTAGGATAGGCTAAAGGCTGAGATAGGTTAACATTATCATGATTACTACTTTCTCTTGCAAAACATGTAGGATAGGCTAAAGGCTGAGGTAGGTTAACATGTTTACTCCTTTCTCTTGCTATACATGGAGGATAGGCTAAAGGCTGAGATAGGTTAACATGTTTACTCCTTTCTCTTGCTATACATGGAGGATAGGCTAAAGGCTGAGATAGGTTAACATGATTACTCCTAGCTCTTACAATACATGGAGGATGGGCTAAAGGCTGAGATAGGTTAACATGATTACTCCTAGCTCTTACAATACATGGAGGATGGGCTAAAGGCTGAGATAGGTTAACATGTTTACTCCTTTCTCTTGCTATACATGGAGGATAGGCTAAAGGCTGAGATAGGTTAACATGTTTACTCCTTTCTCTTGCTATACATGGAGGATAGGCTAAAGGCTGAGATAGGTTAACATGATTACTCCTAGCTCTTACAATACATGGAGGATGGGCTAAAGGCTGAGATAGGTTAACATGATTACTCCTAGCTCTTACAATACATGGAGGATGGGCTAAAGGCTGAGATAGGTTAACATGATTACTCCTAGCTCTTACAATACACGGAGGATGGGCTAAAGGCTGAGATAGGTTAACATGATTACTCCTAGCTCTTACAATACATGGAGGATGGGCTAAAGGCTGAGATAGGTTAACATGATTACTCCTAGCTCTTACAATACATGGAGGATAGGCTAAACGCTGAGGTAGGTTAACATGTTTACTCCTTTCTCTTGCTATACATGGAGGATAGGCTAAACGCTGAGGTAGGTTAACATGTTTACTCCTTTCTCTTGCTATACATGGAGGATAGGCTAAAGGCTAAGATAGGTTAACGTTAACATGTTTACTCCTTGCTCTTGCTATACATGGAGGATAGGCTAAAGGCTGAGATAGGTTAACATGATTACTCCTAGCTCTTACAATACATGGAGGATGGGCTAAAGGCTGAGATAGGTTAACATGATTACTCCTAGCTCTTACAATACATGGAGGATGGGCTAAAGGCTGAGATAGGTTAACATGATTACTCCTAGCTCTTACAATACATGGAGGATGGGCTAAAGGCTGAGATAGGTTAACATGATTACTCCTAGCTCTTACAATACATGGAGGATGGGCTAAAGGCTGAGATAGGTTAACATGATTACTCCTAGCTCTTACAATACATGGAGGATGGGCTAAAGGCTGAGATAGGTTAACATGATTACTCCTAGCTCTTACAATACATGGAGGATAGGCTAAAGGCTGAGATAGGTTAACATGATTACTCCTAGCTCTTACAATACATGGAGGATAGGCTAAAGGCTGAGGTAGGTTAACATGTTTACTCCTTGCTCTTGCTATACATGGAGGATAGGCTAAACGCTGAGGTAGGTTAACATGTTTACTCCTTTCTCTTGCTATACATGGAGGATAGGCTAAAGGCTGAGATAGGTTAACATTTTTACTCCTTGCTCTTGCTATACATGGAGGATAGGCTAAACGCTGAGGTAGGTTAACATGTTTACTCCTTTCTCTTGCTATACATGGAGGATAGGCTAAAGGCTGAGATAGGTTAACATTTTTACTCCTTGCTCTTGCTATACATGGAGGATAGGCTAAACGCTGAGGTAGGTTAACATTTTTACTCCTTGCTCTTGCTATACATGGAGGATAGGCTAAAGGCTGAGATAGGTTAACATGATTACTCCTAGCTCTTACAATACATGGAGGATAGGCTAAAGGCTGAGATAGGTTAACATGATTACTCCTAGCTCTTACAATACATGGAGGATGGGCTAAAGGCTGAGATAGGTTAACATGATTACTCCTAGCTCTTACAATACATGGAGGATGGGCTAAAGGCTGAGATAGGTTAACATGATTACTCCTAGCTCTTACAATACATGGAGGATGGGCTAAAGGCTGAGATAGGTTAACATGATTACTCCTAGCTCTTACAATACATGGAGGATAGGCTAAAGGCTGAGATAGGTTAACATGATTACTCCTAGCTCTTACAATACATGGAGGATGGGCTAAAGGCTGAGATAGGTTAACATGATTACTCCTAGCTCTTACAATACATGGAGGATGGGCTAAAGGCTGAGATAGGTTAACATGATTACTCCTAGCTCTTACAATACATGGAGGATGGGCTAAAGACTGAGATAGGTTAACATGATTACTCCTAGCTCTTACAATACATGGAGGATAGGCTAAAGGTTGAGATAGGTTAACATGATTACTCCTAGCTCTTACAATACATGGAGGATGGGCTAAAGGCTGAGATAGGTTAACATGATTACTCCTAGCTCTTACAATACATGGAGGATGGGCTAAAGGCTGAGATAGGTTAACATGATTACTCCTAGCTCTTACAATACATGGAGGATGGGCTAAAGACTGAGATAGGTTAACATGATTACTCCTAGCTCTTACAATACATGGAGGATGGGCTAAAGGCTGAGATAGGTTAACATGATTACTCCTAGCTCTTACAATACATGGAGGATAGGCTAAAGGCTGAGATAGGTTAACATGATTACTCCTAGCTCTTACAATACATGGAGGATGGGCTAAAGGCTGAGATAGGTTAACATGATTACTCCTAGCTCTTACAATACATGGAGGATGGGCTAAAGGCTGAGATAGGTTAACATGATTACTCCTAGCTCTTACAATACATGGAGGATGGGCTAAAGACTGAGATAGGTTAACATGATTACTCCTAGCTCTTACAATACATGGAGGATGGGCTAAAGGCTGAGATAGGTTAACATGATTACTCCTAGCTCTTACAATACATGGAGGATGGGCTAAAGGCTGAGATAGGTTAACATGATTACTCCTAGCTCTTACAATACATGGAGGATGGGCTAAAGGCTGAGATAGGTTAACATGATTACTCCTAGCTCTTACAATACATGGAGGATAGGCTAAACGCTGAGATAGGTTAACATGATTACTCCTAGCTCTTACAATACATGGAGGATGGGCTAAAGACTGAGATAGGTTAACATGATTATTCCTAGCTCTTACAATACACGGAGGATGGGCTAAAGACTGGTAATCAGCACCCTTACAAAAACTAATTGATGGCAATAGCCAGATATAAATTACTCAAAATTTAAAAAAACAGATCAAAACAAAATGGCAATAAAATGAATAAGTCCAAATGGTTAAAAAAAAAAAAAAAAAAAAAAAAAAAAAAAATCTATAATTACCAGTAAAATACCAAAAGGTATAAAAAGTACTACTTTCAATATCTAGTTGCCATGACAAAAGCTACCTGCCCAATTGTGGTCGAATCAATTTGTTCCTTTTGTTTAGGGCTGGGCTAGCACTTTCAGCAGGCTTTTCCTACCCTTTCCTCACTGTCGTTTGGGCAGTGAGGACAGGATCTACCTGCTCCACATCCTCAATGGAAGAGGACGGCTTCTGTACTGGTAACTGCGAATCGAGTCTCTCGAAGTGATCGGAAACTGTGACCGAAGAAGATGAAAGTCGCTGATCGGCATACTGTCCGATGATTCCTCAGATGTTGACGAAGCAGATGTTCCCAGACTCTTGTGCTGGCTAGCTTTCCTTTCACTGGTCTTACTATTTTCCTTAAGGAAGTCAGTTCTGTCATATGAGGTCTTAAATTTCCTTGGCGATACATTATATATTACTGGTTTACAAGTTCTTGAAGTAGATGCTTTCGGCGGTGGCTTGGCTGAATCCTTCTTCTTAGGACTGGACTTGGTCATTGTGCTCCTGTTGTTTGTGCTGGTGTTTGTTGCTTTGGCTGTGATCTTGGTGTAATTGATCTTCTGGATATTACTGCCTCTTTTATGTTGCTGGTTTGTGTTGCAATTTCACATCTAAGTACCGGCTTAGCTGCAACTGCACTATAAGTAACAGTCCTAGGAACAGAATGCTGACGAATATGCAAGAGTTTCTGGGCTTCCAAGAAGGACACTCCCTCTCTCTTACCCGGATCTCTTGAATCGCCTATTCCTCCATAAAATGCGGCATTCTCTGGAGTTAGATGGATGATTAGCACTGCAGTTAACACATGTTGCAGGTGAAGTACAAGCATTATCATGTTTGACTTCCCTTCAGTCAACGCAAGTAGCAACTCCATTACAAGAATCACTTGTTTGGCCAAAGCGCTGGCATTTATAACACCTCAGTGGATTGCATTTATACTGTCTCACTTCAATAGCTTCATACCCTGCATTAAATCCTTTGCGGGAGATCTACCTGATCAAAGGTAAGAAACAGGTTACGAGTGGGCACTAGTTCATCCCGTTCTTTGCGGTGAACTCGATATACATTAGCCACACCTTGTTCTGCCAAGTTTTCGTGAATCTCCTCAATGGACATACCATCCAATGCGCTGGTGTTTACAACACCACGCGAGGAGTTCAGGGTCCTATGCAATTCAACGTGCACGGGATAGCTACCAAGCATATTGTCTTTCAAGATTTTTGCAGCCTGCATCGGAGAAACTGCTTTGACTAGGAGCGTGCCATTGCGAGACTGACTTTACAGGACCAGCAATATTATCTAAACCCTTCTGAATAATGAACGGGTTCGCGGTAGTAAATTTGCGACCTCCCTCGGTTCTACAAATAACTAAATAGCGAGGACCACACGACTCAGCTATTTCCATTCCACTTTTCTTTACAGTTTTATTTAAATTGTGGTTTGCCATAACATATGAAATGAATCAAAAACACTTTTTAAACCAATTCTCGAACTGTAAAAACACTTAAGTTCCACTTACTTTTTAAATTA
>CM060956.1:100883827-101356327 GCA_030765055.1 Mantis religiosa | reverse complement strand
ACCAGTCGGCAAAGGAGGCTGCACAGGAAGATAACGGGGAGATTATCTACAGCGAGATAGCCAGGACATACATAATCAAGGAGGCAGAACAAAAAGGACTGCGCAGGTTGCAAGACCAATGGGGAAACACAACAAAAGGAAGAATCAGCAAAATGTACTTCCCTTCTGTGCAAGAACAACTAAAACTGAGGATCCCACTCAACGGACAGACTACTGCCAACCTAACTCGACATGGGAAGACAAGGGACTACTACAACAGATTCAAAATATCGGAAAGTGCATTGTGCAAAAGTGAACTACAAAACCAAACTGTAAATCATTTAATATATGATTGTCTTCTTCTGAAGAGTGAAAGATTAGAACTAAAACTAAACATTTGACTGAGAGGTGGACACAGGCGGGTAACAGTAATCTAATCAAGCACTACCAAAAACAATTTTTAAAATTCATAAACAACATAGACTTTGAAAAACTGTAAAAGTATAGTCAAAACCATTGTCTGTATAGTACATTGAAAACTTGTAAACTTGTAACACTTGTAATTACAACTAGCTATAATAAGTTTAAGGAATGCATGTGTTGTTACTATGTAACGGAGCATGCAGTGCTAATAATTTAAAAAACAAAAAAACACACACACACAGACAGACACACAACACACACACAAACACACCAGTCAATACCGAAGCAGAACTATAGAAGAACTAAAGGCCAAGATCAAGCATCTGCAGAACAGCGGCTAGACCATTCACATAAAATGAGTAACTGCACACGCAGGACTACGCAGGAAAGAACTAGCACACCAGTCGGCAAAGGAGGCTGAACAGGAAGACAATGGGGAGATTATCTACAGCGAGATACCCAGGACATACATAATCAAGGAGGCAGAACAGAAAGGACTGCGCAGGTTGCAAGACCAATGGGGAAACACAACAAAAGGAAGAATCAGCAAAATGTACTTCCCTTCTGTGCAAGAACAACTAAAACTGAGGATCCCACTCAACGGACAGACTACTGCCATCCTAACTGGACATGGGAAGACAAGGGAGTACTACAACAGATTCGAAATATCGGAATGTGCATTGTGCAAAAGTGAACTACAAAACCAAACTGTAAATCATTTAATATATGATTGTCTTCTTCTGAAGAGTGAAAGATTAGAACTAAAACTAAACATTTGACTGAGAGGTGGACACAGGCGGGTAACAGTGATCTAATCAAGCACTACCAAAAACAATTTTTAAAATTCATAAACAACATAGACTTTGAAAAACTGTAAAAGTATAGTCAAAACCATTGTCTGTATAGTACATTGAAAACTTGTAAACTTGTAACACTTGTAATTACAACTAGCTATAATAAGTTTAAGGAATGCATGTGTTGTTACTATGTAACGGAGCATGCAGTGCTAATAATTTAAAAAACAAAAAAACACACACACACAGACAGACACACAACACACACACAAACACACCAGTCAAATCCGAAGCAGAACTATAGAAGAACTAAAGGCCAAGATCAAGCATCTGCAGAACAGCGGCTAGACCATTCACATAAAATGAGTAACTGCACACGCAGGACTACGCAGGAAAGAACTAGCACACCAGTCGGCAAAGGAGGCTGAACAGGAAGACAATGGGGAGATTATCTACAGCGAGATACCCAGGACATACATAATCAAGGAGGCAGAACAGAAAGGACTGCGCAGGTTGCAAGACCAATGGGGAAACACAACAAAAGGAAGAATCAGCAAAATGTACTTCCCTTCTGTGCAAGAACAACTAAAACTGAGGATCCCACTCAACGGACAGACTACTGCCATCCTAACTGGACATGGGAAGACAAGGGACTACTACAACAGATTCAAAATATCGGAATGTGCATTGTGCAAAAGTGAACTACAAAACCAAACAGTAAATCATTTAATATATGATTGTCCTCTTCTGAACAGTGAAAGATTGGAACTGAAACCAAACATTAGACTGAGAGGTGGACAATGGCTGGCAACAAACAGTGATCTAATCAACACTATCAAAAACAATTTTTAAAATTCATAAACAACATAGAGCTTGAAAAACTATAAAAGCATAGTCAAAGCCATTGGCTGTATCGTACATTGAAAACTTGTAAACTTGTAACATTTGTAATTTCTACAACTAGCTATAATAAGTGTAAGGAATGCATGTAGTGTTACAATGTAATGGAGCATGCAGTGCTAATAATTTAAAAAACAGAAAACACACACACACACACACGCATGCACACACACACACACGGAAATCCTTGTAGTCTGGATCCATTGGTTCCTCCTTAATGCCTTTCGGAAAACAAAATTTCAAACAGCATTCTGCCATTGTTGCTATCTTCAACCGGTATGCTCAACTAAGTTGTTTACTGCTGCTTGCCAGCGGTGGTATGTTTCCTTCTATTTGAATACTGGCAACTGAATTAGTAGTGTAAACTGCATAGCAAATCGAACAGCACTGGCCTGAATGGGTTCAAGCATTTTGAGTGAATTTGCTGTGGCAGAATTGTATATAATACAACCATAGTCTAACTTAACTATAATAATAGCTCTATATTGGCCCATTAAGAATAGATAACCTCCTCGCCAGTGTATGGCTGCAAGGATCCTCATGATATTAGGCCTTGGTAGACACTCGTCCTTGAGACTTTTGAGTTGATAGCTTCAACTTAGCTTATTAGTCCAACGAAAGCAAAAGTGGATTAAAACCCATTTAAGGTGGCATATATCTACAGTGACAGTAAAATACAGACTATATTAATTAATCGTTGAAATTTCACTACTTTATTTCACTGTAGCAAAAGGCATTATTTTTGTTGAAGGCCCCTAATATTTGAGTTATTTTCTTTTGTATGTATAGGAACGAAAGTGTGTATGTATAGCTGGGCAATCAAGGTTTTACCTCTCTCTCACACAGACGCACCCACGCATGCAGACACACAAACACGCCAGGAAACAACCACACGCACCTACCCTTGCACGCACACACGTGCACACACAGCCTCGCGCGCACACCCACCCACCTACCCCACTCCCACACACTTGCATGCATGCACATTCACGCACACACACATGCACAGGCGCACGCACGCACACACACATACAGGAGATCGCCCAAGAGTATAAACAAACAAAACAGAACACAGACTGGGTAATAGACACAACATTAAGTTACAAGAAATGGCCACATGTGTCAGACATTCCAGAAATAAAAGAAACAAATGAAAATGAAAACTATAACATTGAAGTTTACACTGACGGAAGCAAAACAGATGAAGGGGTAGGTACTGGAGTGGTAATTTACGAAAACAAAGAATTAACTAAACAACTGCAGTATAAACTAAACAAAAACTGCTCAAATAATCAAGCAGAACAACTTGCAATCTTAAAGGCACTTGAAGAAGTAGATAATATGGGAATAACACAAACTGACTTGAAAACAGTGACAATATATATACGGACAGCAAAATTACACTGCAATCATTACACAATACTAAAAATCATAACCAACTGATAGAAGCTATAAGAGAAAGACTACAACAATTAAATAAAAAAGAATGGATGATAAGAGTAAAATGGGTAAAAGCCCACACAGGAATGGAAGGAAATGAAATTGCAGATAAACTTGCGAAACAACCAAAAATAAATGATAACATAGAAAGCTACAACCAAATCCCAGAAAGTGCCATCAGGAAAAAATACGAGAAGAAACACTCAAGAAATGGGAAACAGAATGGCAAAACACATCAAAAGGATAAGAGAAAAAACAATATTTTCCCACAGTAGCAAAACGATTAGAACAAAGACTTAACATATCAACAAACTTCACTACCATTTTAACAGGACATGGAAGGCTGAAAGCCTATTACAAGGGATTCAACATAATTGATGATGCTACATGCACCTGCAACAGAGGAAACAAAACCACAGATCACATCCTGTATGACTGCATCAAATGGAAGGACCACACGGAAAAACTAAGGATGCAAAAAAAAAAAAAAAAAAAAAAAGGAGAGAAGCGGCCAGTACATAAACCAGCACTTGTGGGACAATATCTAAGGGACTTAAGTGAATATGTCAACACAATTAATCTAGAAAGTGCTGAATAACTAGATAAGTATATTAATTCTAAAAGACTGTAGTGACTGTGTGAACACAATCTGAAAACACAATAACTTCAATGCCTCAATTAATATGAACAATCAATCTGGAAGCAAAGCATACCAGAACATGTAATATTACAAATGTAATGGAACATATGGATGAATAATGAAAAAAAACGCACGTAAGCGCGCACGCACACACACACAGTGATATTCGTGGAGGAAGGATGCGAGTGAATATGCTGTTAATGATTTGGTTTTTATGCCGTACTTTGGAAGTATTCGTTTGTGTTTCGTATTTCATGGTGTTTGTTGTGAAGTTATTTCGTTATGAACATGTTATTTGAAACGGGCATTGCTGATTTATAGAGTTTTAAGGGAAGTAATACACACAAACATTTTTCAGGGATAGTGAAACATACAAACTAGCATTGAGGAGGCCGTGATCCTCAAGACGAAATTAAGAAATACAAATTTATATATATATATATATATATATATATATATATATATATATATATATATATATATATATATATTAATTGGAATTATTCGTTTGAGTTTATTATTTCATAGTGGTAGTTGTGAAGTTATTTCGTTGTGAACATGTTATTTGAAAAGGACATTGCTGAATTATAGTTCTAAGGGAGTTAATACACACAAACATTTTCTAAGGTTAGTGAACCATATAAATTAACATTCAGGAGGCCGTGATACTCGAAACGAAATTAATATATATACAAACGTTATTGAACCATTTAAATTAGCATTCAGGAGCCGGGATCCTTAAAACGAAATTAGAACACGGCAGAAAATGACGGCTGACGTTGAGAATCGAATCGAGAGTGCGTTCAGTAAGCTGTTGCACGTGACTGAAGCAAGCAAGAATCTTCGACAACACCTGAAAAAGGACATTATAAATGCTGTAAGCATCCCGAGAGCAGGATTTTCTACTGTAACAGAACTCAAAGATAAAGAAATAAAAAATTTACATGATAAGCTGACAAAGGCACAAGCTAAGGGTGTTTCTGGAGGAAACAATAGAAGAGCTTCCTATATGGCAGTTGGTGAGCCATCTGTTATTCGCATTGGGAATTGCAATGAAAACTCAGAGAAGACACCTACAGCCCGTGGGAGGAGTTACGCAGCAGTAGTGGGCGGAGCTAATGGTTTAACTGAACCAAAGTCCTACAAAGTTATAGTAAAATGTACGAATAAACAAATGCTCTCCAACATGGAGCCCGAGTCCCGCGATTTTAGTAAAATCGCCCACGATCTTGCTGGCTGTTACCAGGAGCACGCCGTGAAGAAACGACACCTGGTACAGCTCACTGAAGGCTGGCACGCGGCACCGGCGCGCAAACGCCCACACCACCGCAGCAGCCGGGAGAGTGACTCCGACAGTGAGCGCCCCGGCACCAAGTTCGGTGGTAAGAAGAAAAATAACCGGTTCCAGGCCCTGATGATGACACTGATACATCAGCACCTACGCTGAAACCCACTCAACCTCCTCGCCCAAAACCACAGCGTCCGTCTACTCCAACTAAAGCTCACCCACCGACCACGAAGCCTCCTTCCCCATACACCTGCTTCCACATCCACCACTGCAACCACCAACTTTCCCCCTGAGGAGACCCAGAAGCCGCCGAGGATTATAATCCTCAATGTCCGTCAGGCCACCAAGGTCCTGCACATCCTACGGGACTCGCTCCAGGCAGGCAGCTACCGCCTACAGACGACCAAGAACTGTCTGAAGCTCTTCCTCACGAGGAAGCAGTATTCCGCACCCACCATGGCGCGCCTCAAAGATGCCGGTGTAGAGAGCTACAGCTTTACGCCCCGCAGCGAGCAGCCACTTCGCCTGGTGATAAAGCGCCTCCCAGAAGACCTGGAGGAGGACTTCGTCCGGGAGTGCCTACAGCTAAAAGGCTATACTGGAGTCCAGGTACGTCAGATGGTTTCCCGTGGCAGGCCTCTGCCCAATTTCCAGGTCTCTTTAGACAGGGCCACCGAAAACAAAAATATGTTGCAGGAACGAGAGGTGTACCATATGATGGTCACCGTGGAGGTCCTGAAAACTAATAGTAACATCACGCAGTGCTATAACTGCCAGCAACTCGGCCACACATTTAGGATGTGCCATATGACCTCCCGGTGCGTCCTATGCGATGGCATTCACCGCCTGGCTGACTGCCCCAAAAAGGCGACGCAGGACGTCGTACCCCACTGTGCTAATTGTGGGGAAACGCATCCTGCCAGCTACCGAGGCTGTGAGACGTTCAGGAACGAACGCCACCGCCGCCAACTGGCAGCCATAGCCAGGGCAGGTCCCAGTGTGCAAGCAGGACCAAGACCCATCACACACCCGGCCCTGGTCAGAGAAGGCGTCTCCTTTGCAGGAGCCATCGGAGGACGAATGGCACCTGTGCCACCACCAACTGGTCCCCCTCCTACTTCCCCCCTCCTAGGCACCTACGAGTGACCTGGGTGGACTCAAGGAGTTGCTCTCCCTAATAAAAGACCTTAATATTTCGTCAATGCTGACCAAGTTGCGGCCTTTTATTGAACAATTTAAGCGCTGCACCAACACCTGGGACAAAGCAGAAGTCATTATATGCGCCCTCTCTTCCCTCCTGGAGTAAATGGCTCAACCGCGGGGAGGCATAACTTTATCTCAAGCGCTCCTGTGGAATGCCGACGGCATCTATAGGCAGCGCTACGAACTTGAAAACTACTTGCGGCGTAACAAAATTGATATCGCATTCATTTGCGAAACTAAATTAAAACCGGAGCATACTTTTAAGCTCCAATGGTTTCACATTTTTCGAACTGATAGATTTGGCAGACAAGGGGGGGGGGCAAGGGGGGGGACTGCCATATTATTAAAAAACACAATTGCTCATGCTCCTGTTACGTTGCCAGCTTTGGCAGCGCTGGAGTGCACAGCAATAAAAATTCGTATAAACAACAGGACGGTGATGTTGGTAGCACTTTACCGGCCTCCCCACTCCCACAACTTTATACAAGACCTCGAACAAATCCTCGCAGTAGAGGATCATGTTATAATTGCAGGAGATTTCAACGCTCGACACCCGTGGTGGGTTTCTCGTCGAGCAAACGCGGCTGGAAATCTCCTGGTTGAACTTATAACTGAAAATGACGATCTCGAGGTACACCTCCCACTGGAACCAACCTTTTGGCATAAGTCAGGACACGATCCTGAAATTTTGGATTTCGTAATCACAAAAAATGCGGCTTTTACAGACAATCTCATTGTGTATCACAGCCTGGGTTCCAACCATTTACCTGTGCATTTCGAGATCTGCGGCTCTCTTGCGGCTGGTAGAAACGGTCCGCCGAGACGAGCAGAGACCAACTGGACAGGCTACATGATCGATATGCACAGGATGGCGCAACCCAGACTGTCATACCACAGCGAGGCGGACATAGATGCCGCCATTGAAAACTTCACCACCTCGCTGCACACGGCCAAAAGGAACGCTACCACATACACCACAAGCCCACCCAGTTTCTGCACGTACCCTGAGGTGGAACGGCTCATTGCCCGGCGCAGACGTTTGACGAGACTGTGGCGGTACACCCGTCAGCCTGAGTTTAAAGCGCTAGCAAAATGGCTAAGCACAATCATTCGGCAACAAATGAAATTAAACAAAATTGAACAGTGGAGAAACAAAATGCTGAGTACCACCCACTCGGACCATAGTTTGTGGAAATTATTAAAGGCATTTAAGGTCTCCTTAAACGCCAACACCGCCACTGAGGCGCTCCAGACTCAACTCGGCCTGCACTTCTCCTCCGAGGAGAAAGCCGAGGTTTTCGCTGACTGTCTGCAAGACAGATTCAGCGAGAACGCAGCCACCAACCCCCAGCTGGAGCGGGAGGTTAATACATGGGTACAAAACTGGGTGCCGCAGAAGCTTGAGGAACATCTGCCCCTCACAACACCGCAAGAAGTCTACAAGCTCATTAGGAAATTACCTAATGGGAAAGCCGCCGGCCCGGACAAGGTGACTAATGAGGAACTAAAACACCTCCCTAGAAAAGCCCTGGTGCAACTCACCAAAATCTTCAACGCTTGTTTGCAGCAAAACCACTTCCCCGACACTTGGAAACGAGCCAAGGTGATAATGTTACCGAAACAGGGGAAAAGCATCAGGCAACCGCAAAACTACCGCCCCTTAGTCTCTTGTCTACTGTTGGAAAATTGCTCGAAAAAATCATACTTTATCGACTGTAAAAACAGGTTTCGGACAGTGAACTCTCAAATTCTCAGTTTGGATTTAGAAAAAGCCATTCCACTGAATTACAACTTCTACGGCTAGCTGATGACGTCACCGAGCAATTTAACAACGGGGCTTCCACGTTGGCGTTATTTTTGGACGTAGAAGCCACCTTCGACCGGTGCTGGCACAACGGCCTCATTTATAAGACGCACCGGAATTTTCCCGGCCTCCAAATTGCAACACCTATGCTGCACATTTTTTTGAAAAATCGGCGCTTCTACGTCCAGGTGGGTGGCTCCTCCTCTAAGGAGAGAGTCATGCAGGCTGGCGTACCACAAGGGGCGATCATGTCGCCGTTTCTGTACATACTCTTCACTAATGCCTACCCTTTGGACGCCAGATGCAGAGTGGCTGACGATGCTGACGACACTGCTATCTACAACCACCACCCAAATTATCGTTACGGTATTTTGGAACTGCAGCGGTATACTGACCGTTTCCTCTCATGGGTGCATGATTGGAAGATCAAAATTAGCCCGAACAAATGCCAGCTTATTCACTTCACAAAGCGGTGCCCTTTGGCTATGGACCTCACGGTCGGTGGTCAAACATTGCACTGCCGCCAGCATGTAAAGTACCTAGGCGTGACACTGTCACGCACCATGAACTGGTCCACCCATATCAAAGATACCGCCAAAAAAGGGCGGCAGAGATTAAAGTTATGCGCCCCCATCTTCAGGAGCAAACAAGTCCAGTTAAAGACAAAATTGGTCTTATACAAGGCATTCATCTTGTCGGTGGTCCTATACGCGTGCGTGGCCTGGGCCAACATCTCCAAATCTACCATAAAATACCTCCAAACCATTCAAAACCTTTCCTTAAGGAAGGTCCTATCCGCCCCTCTCCTCACCACCAATGCACAAATCCACAAGGAAGCGTGCATTCCTTCCATTCCCGAGGCCATACTCAAACGGTCCTCTTCCACCTGGGCGCGCATTAAGGGGCACAGCAACCCCAAAATCTACAACATCGGCAGGGGCGAGCCGCGACATCGCAAACATGCGAGAATAAGAATGCTGTAGTTGACGGCGGCTCGCCAAACTGCGCGCCCAGCATCCCTCGGCCCATGGCCGCACAATCTCCAAGGCAGAAGCCGCAGTCACGGCAACTGGATCACCCCGCTTGGATCAAAGTGTAACCCACAAGCTTCGTGTGACAGTGCGTGTGCGTGTGAGTGAATGTAAGGGGGTGAAATAAACCCCCATGTATATATGTATATAGTTATTTATATTTAAAAAAACAACAAAAAACACCTTAAAAACAACAGAAAAGACAGCATTAAACTGTTCTCGGCGGTCGCGATAAGGCCGCCGAATGAGTTTAATATAACCCAAAAAGACAATAAAAATATCACCAAAGAAAATTATAAAAATATGTAAATTTTAGCCTGTAAGCCGGGCCCATTGTACCGGCACCAGGCCATACTCTTTAATAAAGATAAACATAAACAATAAACAAAGCTCAGAATACATAAAACCTTGTTGAAGATAAATATAAATCCTGTACAGATGAAGGTCGGTGTTAATTCTCTGAAAGCACTAAGAAAAGGCCACCTTCTGATTGAATCCAATAAAAAAGAAGCAGAAATAATATGCACTAACATTAATGATAGATGTGGAGGAGAGTTAGATGTGACCGTTTCAAAGAAAAGAAACCCGCAAATAATAATCAACACACCAGAAGAAATCACGTTGGAGAATGCAGCTCAGGCGTTTACTACACAAAATAAGGGCCTGGAAGGTTCATGCTGCGGACCCGGCTACTGGAATATTTTGTACAACTCCCTGCTCAACTTAGTTTACACAAAACGAACTGAATTAATTGCTTTTGCCGACGACCTACTTCTCATGACGAAAGGAATGAGCATAACAGACGTAGAAAACTTTGCGAATCACAACTTGAAAAAAATTGAATATTGGGCAAGAGAAAATAAGATTACTTTCAATGACTCTAAATCAAAGGTATTAGTGACATCAAGAAAGAAACGAGCTGCAAATGAGAAGATAAACATCTATCTTAATAACAAAATTATAGAACAAGTAGACGTCATGAAATACCTAGGCATTCATATCGACAAACAGTTCAAGTTTGACTATCATATTGACCAAGTGCATGATAAAGCTATACGCCTAATTCACATTTTATCTAAATCAGCAAAACTAACCTGGGGACTTGGAAGCAAAACACTAGAGACAATATACAGAGGAGCTATAGAACCTATACTGACGTATGGAGCACCCTTATGGGCATCTGCATTACACAACCGGAAGAGTCTGAGAAAAATTCAGAGAATCCAAAGGTTGTGTAACGTAAAAATTACGAAGGCATACAAGAAAATTTCATATAATGCATCTTGCGTCCTTGCTGGCATCCAACCCATTGATATCACAATTGAAGGGAAAGTCAAATTGTACAACTTCACGCATAGTAAACAAGACTATGACGCACCCTTGCCCTCCAGCGACTGGAACCATCCTGTAAATACCTGAAGTTAAAGAAGCTGATGATGAAGACTACATATTCAAAATCTACACAGATGGAAGCAAAATAGGAGAGCAAGTGCGTGCAGCAGTTGTGATACTCAAACAAGGGACTGAAATTCGAGAGCTAAAATACAAGCTGGACAGAAGATGTTCTAATAATCAGGCAGAACAACTGGCCATATTGAAAGCGCTACAGGAACTTCAAAACTTCAACAACACACCGGAGGAAGAGAAGACTGCAGCAATATATTCAGAATAACAACAAACATAATTCAATAGCAGAGAAAACCCTCAATATATGGAAAACCTTAGAACGACAAAAATGCAGAATACGTTTCAGTTGGGTGAAAGCCCATGTAGGTATATATGGTAATGAGTTAGAAGACAAACTAGCCAAATCCGCTGCTCAAGATGCAGAGTTGTCCAATAGCTACAAAATGATACCTAAATCTACAATTATTACTGAAATAGAAGAAACAGGACATCAGGTCTGGCAGAATAGGTGGAATGCCACGGACAAAGGAGCTCTTAGCAAATTATTCTTTTCTTCAATAAAAGATAAGACTCAAGAGAAAGGTTCCTATAACACCAATTTTCACAGCAATAGTTTCCAGCCACGGGAAAACCAAAGCCTATTTACAAAGATTTCATATAGTAGAAGTCCAAAATGCACATGTAGCTCTAAAACCGTAAACCATATAATATACAAATGTACAGATAAAAGACAATAAAGAGCCAAGCTAATACAAGATGTAAATAAAAATGTAAGCAAGTGGCTAGTAACCAACCAGAATCTTGTAAAACACCATTTAAGAGCATTTTGTAAATATATCAATTCCATTAACCTGTAAATACATGTAAATGTGCATAATTTGTAAAATGAACTGTTAAAAGATGTAATGTAATGCATGTAATAATATTATGTAGTGGGTCATGCAGATTGTAATCAATAAAGAAAAAAAAACACACACACACACACACATGCAAATCCTTTTAGTCTGGATCCATTGGTTCCTCCTTAATGCCTTTCGGAAAACAAAATTTCAAACAGCATTCTGCCGTTGTTGCTATCTTCAACTGGTATGCTCAACTAAGTTGTTTACTGCTGCTTGCCAGCGGTGGTACGTTTCCTTCTATTTGTATACTGGCAACTGAATTAGTAGTGTAAACTGCATAGCAAATCGAACAGTACTGGCCTGGATGCGTTCAAGCATTTTGAGTTAATTTTCTGTGGCAGAATTGTATGCAATAGAACCATAGCCTAATTTAACTATAATAATAGCTCTAATTTGTTCATTAAGAATAGGTAACCTGCCTGCCAGTGTATGGCTGCCAGGATCCTCATGATATTAGGCCTTGGTAGACACTCGTCCTTGAGATTTTTGAGGTGATAGCTTCAACTTAGCTTATAGTCAAATGAAAGCAAAAGTGGATTAAAACCTATTAAAGGTGGCATATATCCTCAGTGACAATAAAATACAGACTATATTAATTAATCATTGAAATTTCACTAATTTGTTTCACTGTAGCAAAATGCATTATTTTTGTTGAATGCCCCTAATATTTGAGTTATTTTCTTTTGTATGTATAGGAACGAAAGTATGTATGTATAGCTGGGCAACCAAGGTTTTACCTCTCTCTCTCACACACATGCACACGCACACACACACCCCCACTCACCCCCCTCAACACACACACACACACACACACACACACACACACACACACACACACACACACACACACACACACACACACACACACACACACACACACACACACACACAGAGGAAAATAAGAAAACTGAAAGAATTTTAGAAACAGAGTAAAGGAACAGACGAGATGCTTATGATATAGAATGGATTAAGCATCAGTTTCACGTCATTTCTGAATGATCGCATGTAACATCAAACCGACCAGTCATGCAGCATAATTGGAAAAAATGGGCAAATATCATTCTGAAGCAAAAAAACACAGTTAATGAATTTTAATTTACCACCTCTTGAAGTACATTTAATTGCTACTGAGTCACTATTAGAGACAACCACTACAAATGAAACAACAACACAGGTCAGTCGGACACAGCCTGAGGATGGGAACACATGCTCCTGAAACATGTTAACAGAGTATTAAATTATAGATGAGTCGTATTTATTACACATCAGCTTCACTTACGTATATTAGTTCCAATACAGTTAAATTTTGATGTTAACAGGGATTAAAAAAGTGATGTTAGTGTTACTAGTACCGACTTATCTTAAGTAAATACATTTTAAACATCACTGTTTCTAAGTTCTGCCATAAATAAAAGCCTGTTCTTATTCCATTGTTGTCTTCTTGGAAGAAATAAGGGCAATGATAAATTATTATGAATTGAAGCCATACTATACACTATCTTCTTAATACTAAAGACCTTTCTGAATTAAAATTTGAAGTCATTTTGACCAAATTCTACAATTATGTGTGTTAACTCCATCATTAAGAGAGAAGTGCACTTTTTCTGTCCAAATAATTTTGTCCAACCATTCATTAGCAATTTGAATCTCTGCTAGCACAAATAAAGCAAAATCATATTTGTCCCATTTGTCATCACTTTCTTTGAGTGGAAATATTAGTTTCAGTTTATATGGATACAGACTATTTTGGCCTTCCAGATTTCCTCAAACTTCCTGATCAAATCTGCATAATTGCAAATAGAACATGGATCTACTCTTTAATTAGTAAGAGTTCTAAATTTTCTCATACCTTGATAAAAACTCCACTTCTTTCATAATAGCATTGAATCAGTTGTATTCTATCATTTAGTGATACAGCCATGTAACTTAACAATTTTTATAGCAGTATGGAAAAAAGTAATAATTTTTATTAAACAAAACTCTACCCATTGAAACAACGAACAGCTCGCCCAGGTATGTGAGTGTTTTTATCCTACCTTTGATATTATAGCAGTTTAAAGTTTTAAGTGACCTTTGAAAGAAAAGAACTTGTATTTCAGGTGCCCAAAGGTAATGTAAGATGATGTGGTCAGATGCATATTTTGGCACCATGTCCATGCAGCCTTTTGTATCTATGTCATTTGAGAGGGGTGCCCCGTCAAGAAGGGGTGAAGTGAAAGACAATCCAAGAGCCATGATATAGTGGAGATTGAATCTTCCTGGTGGCATCTAGTTCAACCAGCAGCTCCACATACCTGAGCTGGACATGCCCTCCATGGAGCTTGAAGCCAATGACTACACCCCAAGGGAACAAAGATTAGGTCAACCCTGAAAATACCAAACAAATGAAGGAGGAAATGAAGTAAGAATGGGGGTGAAATGGAGGGAGAGGAAATGGAGTTGTAATGAACCTTCAGGGAATTCGTCTAGTGTCTTGAGGAAAATCCTAAAAAATGCTCCTGGTGCAAGATAGTCAGCCATGGGAATCCAACCCATTACCTTCCTTATGTGGGTCCCGGTTCAATTCCTGTGGCTGGCCTACCTGACCTGGCTTTTTTAGGGGATTTTCCCACATCACCAGGCAGATGCTGGATAGGTTAATTACATCCCCTGAATTTCCTTTCCCTGCATTTCATCTCCATTATCATTTCACATCACCTCTCATCTAGTGGTCTCTTTCAGGGTAGAAGTGTCAGCGGGAGTCTCAGCACTGTATGGCTGAATGATAGGCTCCTGGTAAACACTTCCTCCTTCGATAGGACAGTCTTTGGTCTGGCCTAATGGGCCGTGGTGGGTGGGGTGGTGGTTGTACTGGCCTTCTGGGGAGTTTCCGCAACTGGTCAGTTGCAGGGACCCTGCCCTCTTCATTATCTTGAGTCCTTGGGATGGCAGTCCTGTCTCCTCTCACCTCATCTTTCCTCCCAGAGGTGCCCCACTTGGGACAAAGGTACAATAGACCAAGACTGGAACTTGGTGCCAAATCCCCTCCGTGACATAAACCAATCCACTTACAAAATATTACACTTATTAAATCTGTTTATATAGCTTGTACTATTCCAACTTATTTGTACAAGGAAAAGAATTCACATTTTCCCCTGCGAAGCACCTTCCTCATCATGAAAGAAGATCTATCAGTATAATAATGAGCCAAGCTACTTTCTGGATACTTTACAATAAAAAACTAAATAGAATAATTTTTTATATCTCCTTTGTATTGAATTGTTCATTTAAATCTAAATAATGTTTATTTCAATGGGTAAAATCACTCATATTTCCTTTTTCTTTAGGAATATGAAACTGGAAGAACTGATTGGAGTCAAACATTTGAGACCAAGGCCAAAATTAAATGTCTGGATATAATAAAGCAGTTATCCCCAATATACAATAAAACTTACAACAAAACAATAAGAAAGCCTGTGGTATACCTAAAAGCCGACAAAGGTAATTCTCTAGTAATTATGGAGACAGAAGACTATATTCAGAGAGTAAACCTTATGTTAGTCCAGAATATGAAATAATTCCAAAAAATCCATTATCCAAAAGTATCACTTCTGTTAATAAAGCTTTATCAATTACAAAAACATTAAGTACATCTGAAAAATACAACTTAAAATCTTCCAACCCCACACTACCAAGGTTGTACTGTCTGCCAAAAATCCACAAACAAGACAACAGCATGAGACCCATCATCAATGGCATCAATTCACCTACATACCACATTGCAAAGTGGTTAGTAAGAAAATTAAAATCATATGACAAATTTCAAAGTTTGGGAATAAAAAACTCCTTAGAATTGATAAATCACCTACAGAAGTACAACATCCCGGAAAATCACATACTAGTTTCTTTTGACGTTAAGGCACTTTTTACAAGCATTCCAGTACAAAAAATACCTACATTCCTCAAAAAATGGCTAACCCAGACTACAACCTCAGAGAAATAGATGACATTATCAATCTTACAGATTTATGCATAAGGAATAATTACTTCATGTTTAACCAAAAATTCTACAGACAATCAAAAGGATTAGCTATGGGGAGCCCACTTTCGCCTATTTTAGCAGACCTATACATGAGCTATTTTGAAACACACATAGTAAAGGCCTTCCCACAGATTTATAAATTTTGGCAGAGATATGTTGATGTTTTTGCTATCATTCCGGAAAAACTTAGAGAAGATTCTCTAAAATTACTAAACCTGCAAGATAATCACATCCAATTTACTATGGAAGTAGAAAGAGACAACACCCTACCCTTTTTGGACCTCAAGATAACTAGAAATCGTCATGGTGTAGATTTTGGAATATACAGGAAGCCCACACACATAGATAATTACATAAAGAAAAATGAATACAACCCAGTTTCACATCAACTAGCAGCCTTTAGAAGTTTAATTCACCGGTTATATAACATCCCACTGAGTAAGGATGAATTTTTGAAAGAACAACACATAAAAGACATAGCAGTATTAAATGGATTCAACCCAGCCATCATAAGGAACATGATGAAGAGAAAAGAAAAACTGAAGATATCAAAAAATACCACTCTCACACCACTTAAAAACACAAATTGGCAATATAGAAAATTCACCTACCATCCATGGGCTTTTAGAAAATTTGAACGAATCTTCAAAAGACTGAACTTAAAACTAGCACCCCAAAACAAATTCAGTCTGAGGAACCTGCTAAATAAACCACTGAAAAATACAATCCCCAACAATTTGAAATCAGGAATTTATCAGATTGTGAAACCAGTGAAAAAAGCTACATAGGAAAAACTAAGAGAAACTTTTGAAGTAATGAGTTGGTATTCAAACACAACATCACTTAAAATATCCTTACTTGAACAATTGTTTCGGAGACCGGCTCGTCCCCATCATCAGCAACTATCCAACTGGTTGGATCCGTGGTTTCTTGAAGTGAGCTGGTTGTTTGAGGTGACATCTGTTGATTGTGAGATGAACTTCCAAAGAGAGTTTTCAGGCGGCAATTCGAAATTTAACGTATACTGTTTGTTTTTTATAATTAGCAACTTCTCCCAAACATCGAGCTCAGCTGCATTATTGGCTGGCTTTAATAGTTTTATATTTGGTACAATTTCATGATTGGTAGACCAAAACTGGTGGGCTATTGCTGATTTTTCCATTTGTTTGTATTTCACACATCTCATATGTTCCTGTAATCTAATTTGTAAACTTCTTTTGGTTTTTCCTATGTAGAACTTATTACAGTCTGAGCAGTTTATTTTGTATATACCTGATTTCTTGTTTTCAGGTACTGGGTCTTTCAGGTTGTTGCATAATAAGTTTTTTAAACTGAATTTATTTATTGGGGCTAGGGTGATGTTATACTTCTTGAATATCTTGTTGAATTTATGATGTACTTTGGGATGATATGTGAATTTCTTGAACTGTTTCTCGGATTTTGAATCTGTTAGTTTTGTGGTATCCAATATGTGTTTTTGTTTCTTAAATTTCCAAATTTTCTTTTCTAATAATTTTTTACTGTATCCATTAATTGCAGCTATGTTAATCATTTGGTTATATTCTTTGTTGTATTCATTCTGTTTCAATGGGATGAAAAATATTCATAAACAAAAACTGGGATAAAGTTATAAATTTTGAAATCCCGGCATTAAATGAAGTATTAAAACTTAGTGCCCCTAACACCAGATGGCAGAGTGATCGGAGCTCCGTAGTAGTGGAAGACGAGGAAGGTTCATTTAGTCACCAAACAGCTGAGGATGAGATCGAATGATCCTGAAAACGTTTCAGTTATACAAGTAAGAGAAATTTGAGTGTAAACATAGTGACTCATAAATCAAACTTAAATATGAAGAATACTTCACTGTTAATAATGCTTCTGCTTTTAATATTTGAGATGACTTCAGTGGCAATACAAACTTTGAGGTTCCCTTAACTAATAAAATATATGAATATAAATTGCACATTGACTAATGTCTATTTAAGTATATCTGGCAAAAATTTTCAAGAAACTCGCTCCACTGCCTTTTACTTGAAAAATGTTTATTTTTCATTTACTCAAAAATTGCTCTATTGTTTCCATTAAAATGCAATGCATATACATCTGCATGATGTAAGCATATTTAATTTTCTACGTTTCTATAACTGTAAACAGAATCTTACTACACAAAAAATGTACAGTTCATTGAAATATGAGGGTTGTTCAGCAAAGAATGATCAAAGATTTTTAAGGTCATCATTTCTCATCCTAGAATTTAACCTTATTATATTTTGTTAGCTTAATGTGTAACAAACATGCTGTAGTAGTTTCACTGCTGGTACTCCTCATTCCTGTCTGTGAGAGGCAGATATAGCCATGTTCAATACCTGTTAATACATAAAAAACAGAAGCTAATAACAGTGAAACAATAAAATATAATAATTTCCTACAACTTCACTTTACGTTTTAAGAATTTACTAATTTCTTGAAAAGATAAGTGAAGTTTGTAGCCTATTATACTTTATTGTAATGTTCAATACTGCCTACTGAAATAATGGAGGTGACATGCAAGAAAGAATATACGGCTTTGAAATTTTGCTTTCATCTCAACAAATCTTCAGCTGAGACCTATAGAGAATCTGTTATTCCCTAAAGGCAACTGAGCGGAATGGCTGACGGTTTCATCTGTAGCCCGCATTCGGAAGGCCCAGGTTTGATTCCTGTGTCCAGCCTACCTGAATAATGGATTTTTTGGGGGTTATCCCTCGAGTAGCCAAGTGAATGCTGGGTAATTTAAATAAAATTCCCTCTCCTGTCCCTCCATTTCATCTTCATTGCCATTTCACATCATCTCTCATCTGGTGGTCTCTTTCAGGGTGGAAGTGTCGGCGGATAGACTTGTTGTGCGCAATGGTTTTCAAGACATTGATTCCTGAAGAAAAAGACATTTTACTGCAGGTCTGCAGCAGTTGAAGTTGATGTTAGAGGAAAATTCAGAGTTTCTTTCGAAGGTGGTGAAACTTGGCTATATCATTTTGATCCTAAGAGCAAACAACAAAGCTCTGTGTGAAAATCTCCATCACTGGTCCCCAAAAAGGCAAAAGACGTTGCTTCTGCTATGAAAGTTATAATCACCTCATTTCTTTAATATTCATGGAATGATTTACAATGTATCTGCACACACATAAATAATTGGACAGTTCTACCTACCTGTCCTGAAAACATTGCAAGTCCATATCAGGTGCAAAATACCACATATCTGTAAAACAGGATGGATACTGCACCATAATAATGTGCAGTCACATACTGCCAATGTTGTTGCTGAATATCTTGCAAAAATCAATGTGAAGTGTGTCCCCCATCATATCTTTAGTCCAGATTTAGCCCTGTGTGACGTTTTTCTGATGTGAAGAAACACCTTCAATCATCAGAAATAATAGTGAAGGCTGCAGAGGGGATTATGAAGACCTCTCAAAACTGGTTTGCAGCATGTCTTTGCAGACTGGCAGAAACACTGGGACAAGTGCATCGCATACAAGAGAGACTGTTCTGAGATGACCATCAAAATAACGAGGATGAATGAAGATATACTGATAAAAAATAATAAAGATCATTCTTTATTGAACAGCACTAGTATATAATTTATGACAAATAACTTTTTCTGTAACATTAACTATTTCCAAAATATTTTTGTTACATCTTTAAACTTTGCCAGGCTGAACTGTTATGCGGCTTCTATTAAGTACCTTGGTTACATAAAACTGTGTTATGACATTGATTTTGAACATACTTCTAGTGATTTTAAACAAACTTCAATGGAATAAAATGTATGAACCTTGATAGTAAATGTTGGAAGCGCCCTCCCTCTTGATTTAGATACTTCTGTGCACATTTAACATATTCATGAAAACATGTTTCAATTCCCCATGGTTGATGCCGCAGATGCAATTCCTGATGTTATCCTTGAGATCATCAATGGTATGGGACTCTACTCATACACTTTTCCCTTCAAGTACCCATAAATAAAAATCACATGTCAACAAGTCTGGTGATCCCTGTTGTCAAAAGTTTTGGCTTACAGTCCTTTACGCAGTGAGCATTTGATGAATACAGGTAAGTGACCTCTCAAATGTGTGATATGTTGCCCCATCTTGTTGAAAGAAGAGTAATTATGCTTCTCTTCTGTCAGTTGGGAATACAATTCATCCAAGAAGGTCAAGTAGACCTCTGTGTTGACTGTGGTGTCAAAGATCGGACCGATAATGTGTTTTGCATTCATACTGTACCACACACCAATCTTTTGGCTGTGCAGGGGTTGCTTGAACAATAGGTTAGGATTTTAGTTAATTGATGGAAATTAATCATTTCTTCACACTAGCTGTATATAGGCTAAGGTTTTTTATAGTCAACATGAAAAATTCAATGGCATGGCCTGAGCGATTGGACGGAAACCAGGAGATCTGTAGTTCAAATCCCAGCCATGGCATTGAATTTTTCATCTTGACTCTATCATAAACCTCAGCCCATTTACGGCTAGTGTGCAGAAATGATTAATTTCCAACAATTATTTAAAATAATAAGAGTTAAATGATGAAGCCTGGGACTCAAGTACTTACGATAGTAAGTCGCCACAAATGGTGTATCTTGAATGCGAGAGCCCCTAGTGGTTTATCGGGGAAATATACGAGTCAAATGGAGAATTTAATGTCAGGACAGCACGTTGGCCATGGTAGCTCAATGGCTTAGACCGACTGGATGGAAACCAGGAGTTCTGTGGTTCAAATCCCGGCCATGGCATTGAATTTTTCATGTTGACTATCAAAAACCTTAGCCTATATATGGCTAGTGTGAAGAAATGATTAATTTCCATCAGTTAACTAAAATTGATAGCTCAATGGGTTAGAGCGACTGGATGGAAACCAGGAGAATCGTGGTTCAAATCCCGGCCATGGCATTGAATTTTTCATGTTGACTCTCTATCAAAAACGGTGTATCTCGAATGCGAGAGCCCCTAGTGGTTTATTGGGGAAATATACAAGTCAAATGGAGAATTTAATGTCAGGACAGCACGTTGGCCATGGTAGCTCAATGGCTTAGACCGACTGGATGGAAACCAGGAGTTCTGTGGTTCAAATCCCGGCCATGGCATTGAATTTTTCATGTTGACTATCAAAAACCTTAGCCTATATATGGCTAGTGTGAAGAAATGATTAATTTCCATCAGTTAACTAAAATTGATAGCTCAATGGGTTAGAGCGACTGGATGGAAACCAGGAGAACCGTGGTTCAAATCCCGGCCATGGCATTGAATTTTTCATGTTGACTCTCTATCAAAAACGGTGTATCTCGAATGCGAGAGCCCCTAGTGGTTTATTGGGGAAATATACAAGTCAAATGGAGAATTTAATGTCAGGACAGCACGTTGGCCATGGTAGCTCAATGGGTTAGAGCGACTGGACGGAAACCAGGATTATTTAAATTATTTGCTATCTAGAGAGGAATGGGAAAATGTTTATTCTAAAGTAAATGTAGATGCAGCCTTTCTAGAATTTGTCAGTATTCTTCAGTTTCATGCAAGTATTGCATGTCCTTGGAGAAAATTTAAAACAAATGAGCATAAGCAGCAAAATTGGATGACCAAAGGTATTCTAATATCTAGTAAAAGGTTAAGATTTCTAAATAAAATCTCTAAGGAAAATAAAATATCAGAAACATTTACACAGTACTTATTGAATTATAAAAGAATCTATAATAAGGTTATTAGAAAAGCAAAGCAACTGTACAATGATAAACAATTAGCAAATTCACTAAATAAATCTAAGACTGCCTGGAAAATTATAAAACAGGAAACCAAAGTAAAAGCCACGCGAGATGACTACAAACTCCAGAAAGAAGGCAAAATTATAGATGATCCTCGGATGGTTGCAGAGGTTTTTAGTCAGTATTATGCTAGGGTACCAAAATTGATTGTAGGGGAGTCAAAAGTAACGGAAGGTAAAATAATAAGTAATAAAACATATCCGACTATCTTTCTTGCACCCACAACAGAAGATGAACTTCACACTATAATAAAAAGCATGAAAAATAAAAGCTCTACTGACTTAGATGGTTTTTCAAATTTCTTGGTAAAACAATGCTCTGCCCACTTAGTAAAACCATTAGTGCACTTAATAAATTTATCATTGAATGGAGGTAGGTTCCCAGACTGCTTTAAGATGGCAAAAATAAAGCCAATGTATAAAAAGGGATCAAAATTTGAAGTTCAAAATTTTAGACCCATCTCACTGCTATCAATCTTTTCCAAAATATTAGAAAGAGTGGTTTTTATTAGATTGTGCAACTTTATTACAAAATTTAATGTAATTTCTGATCGGCAGCATGGCTTTCAAAAAGGAAAGTCCATTAATACTACACCGATACAGTTCATAGGCGAAGTGCACCAAAAGCTCGACAAATCAGAAAAATGTATTGGAATATTCCTCGACCTGTCTAAAGCTTTCGATTTAGTTGATCATGGAATACTACTAAAGAAATTACCTTACTACGGAATTAGGGGAACTGCAAATAACTGGCTTGTCTCCTACTTGAGAGAGCGAAGGCAAATAATAGAAATAGAGTTTGTTGATAAAACTACAAAGGAAATAAAAACTATAAAATCAAAAGCTGCTAGCATAAACTGTGGAGTTCCGCAGGGTTCAGTTTTAGGGCCACTGCTATTTATTTTGTATATTAATGATTTGGCACTTTATTCACAAAATTCTTTAAAATGCTCCTTATTCGCAGATGATACGAGCCTCTTGATATCAGGTCAAAATGATGACGAACTCAAAGAAAATGTAATAAATAATTTGAAAGAAGTATCAATTTGGTTTCAAAATAACCAATTAGTTATAAATAAGGATAAGAGTCAGGCATTGGGTTTTCATAATAAAATCAATAAGGCAGTTAATTCACCTGAAATTATAATGGATGAAAATGAAATTAAATATACAGGAAAGACAAAATTTTTAGGAGTTTGGATGGACGACAGTCTAAATTGGAATATACAAATTGAAAGTCTAATGAAGAAATTAAGTAGCATTTGTTTCCAAATATCAATTTTGAAGCACAGTGTAAATTTGAATACATTAAGAATAGCCTATTTTGCAAATTTTCAATCATTAATTTCTTATGGTATAGCAGTATGGGGAAATAGTAGTAGCATTATCAAAGTATTTAGAATCCAAAAAAGGGTAATTAGAATTATGATGAATTTAAAGAGAACAGATAGTTGTAAGCAATGGTTCAAAAAATTAGGCATACTGTCATTACCAAGCATTTACCTTTTAGAAATAATAGTACAGGTTAAAACGAACTTAGATAAATTACAAAAAAGCAATGATATTCATGACCATAACACGAGAAATAGTTCAAACTTACATGTCACCTATCATAAAAAGAAAATGTATGAACACAGTTTTAAATTCAACGGAATTCATATCTACAATAAACTGCCAACTGAAATAAAAAACATTGAGTCCTTCACAAAGTTTAAAACCATATCAAAGAAGTATTTGCTACAAAAGTGTTACTACTCAGTAGAAGAGTATTTAAATGACAAAAGGTAGGAATAAAAGGAACGTAAATTTTAATTATTAATTTAATTAATATGCCTAACAACTTATTGTAATTCTTGTTTTTTGTTACTATTTTTAGTGTAGTTAGTAATTTGACAATTCCACATCATGAATGTATGATTTACGGATGCAATAAATGAATATGAATATCCGTGGTTCAAATCCCAGCCATGGCATTGAAGTTTTCATGTTGACTTATCTATCAAAAATAGGTTAGGATTTTGAGTTGCTCTTCTGCGAATTGACTTATCCTGATAGATGACACAAAACCTCATCACTCATGATGAACATCAGTGGGTCCAACAACCAGCAGCAGAAATGTATACATTTAACTCTATCAGACTGCTTCAGTTGTGCAGCTGTCACTCAGTATGGTTTGAAGGTCCACAAGTTCTCCTACTCTCATAAACCTGTTGAGCTTATGTTGTGGTAGACTTTTGGGGGATCCTAGCCATCATTTCATTAATTTGTACTGTAAACTGAGCTCTCCGGATAAGAGGCATTCTAGTCCTTGTTGCATTTTTAATGGATCCAGTTGTCTGCCATTTTCACACAAAATCTTGAATGGTGCTTTTCGCTGGTACTGAGCGAAGTGGATATTTGTCCCTTAATAGCGTGTTTCCTTGATAGAGCTGGTCTTTACGTATGCCTTTAAAATGAATATTTGCTCTGGTATAGAGTAAGTCATGCTTTTGAACAACAGACAACCAGCTCACTTCAAGAAACCATGGATCCAACCAGTCGGATAATTTAAGTGATGTTTGTTTTTGAATTACCGACTCATTATTTTCAAATATTAAATACATCACTGTTTCTAACCTTTTGCTTCAAATAATAAGTCATGCTTATTTAAAAAACAACTATTTACATGTGTTAAAACATCTGATTTTTTACAACAGCAACCAGCATGTGAACAGTTTTAAGCAATAATGGTACAACAATGAAACAAAACACACAGAATATAGTATAGTCCACATAGTTACATTGTAAGAAAGAAAGAAAACAATACCCTAAATAATTTCTTACTAAATCATATGAGATGAAACAAGTTGGGCCGGTTTTATCTGCCCAACCTCATTTCTTCTAAAGTTTCATTAACAATACTGACTTATGACAGTGAACAGTTGTTTTATTTTCCTGTTACATGCATGTTTCATTTACTACTTAAACTGAGATTATTTCTAGTAAAAAAAGGACTATAAGCAAAAAAAGCATAGAATTCACTTTTTTAATGAACAGTGTTATTTACGGCGGATATATGATGTTGAAGTCATGGGATGTAGAGGAAGTCATGGAAATGTGACACAGAATTTTCAACATAGTCAACCTGACAACCAATTTTAGACCAGACTGTTCCTTTAAGGAGAATGAAAATAAGGAGACTATATTTTACTGCAATTATTTATTCTAAATACTGCTATGTACTTTCTTCTTCCCCTGTAATAATTCATTTTCAGACTTCAGGTTTTAACAGATGAACATTTACTTTATGTGACAATATTCCAAAATATCTAACATTCATTTATTACAGTGCAAAGATAATATACAAAAAGTCCAGTTGCTGTAGTGCTTTTTATAAACATCACAGCCACATATATATACAACACCACTGTTTTATCACAAGTATGCACCTATTTTACATCATGTTCTAAAATAATCAATTCTAAAACTGCCTGTTAAGATAACAAAGGACTTAGCACATGATCTATCTTTGCAGATAATGGCAACTTGGAAAACCCTTAGTGATGCCAGAGCCATGTTTACTTATTGGGAATGAAAGCATCATGTTTCCAAACCTTGTCAACAACATTATGAAAAATGCTGCAAGATCTCTTTATAATGTGATATGATTATGTTATATGAACAGAGCCCTTATAAAAATATTGGCTGTAAGGTGTTTTGACACTTGCATTAAATATGCTTATTTATAATAACCATTTAGTTACTCTTGTCCTTAATGAATAATTTCTAATTTAATAGTGATAATACTAGATAATTTCAAACAAATATACTCTTAAATCTTTCTGGTTTTAGTCACTGTAATTCCTTGGTGGCAGTGATTGTGCAAACTTATTATGAGTGAACTGGTTTCAATAAAAGTACCAAACATATAATGATGGCTTCATAAATTTACTTTTATGAAGTAATTCAGTCATGAATACTACCACACTGTAATTTTTATATCAATCTCTCTTAGGAATATATTTTCTTTTTCTCTAACTAAACATTCTTTAGTTTTTAGAACACAGAGAGATTAAGTCATTATAAAACAGAAATATATATGAGTTCATACCTGAAATCACACTGTAATGTTTATCTTTAGTGCTTAGCTCTAGTTATAAAGTGAACAATTCTGGCAACAGTTACATAACAGTACTAAGATTAATGTATTCATCACACATCACATTACAATAAAAATTATGTTTCACAGAAAAGCAACTTCAAAGCTTACCAGAGAAGAAATAATCTACCTGCAGAATGCAGAGAGCACTTCAAAAAGTGAATTTTATATTGCTTCTCTGATTATAATCCAAATTATAAATTAATATGACAAATATTTTAACCATTTTAAGATGGCATGAACAAGAGAAATTTAAATACCTGCATTGGGAACAAGAGCTAGTTTAACTGATTGGGTCCAAGGACTTATTGGATCATGATATCTTATTTTAAACTCGTCTTCTTCAGCTATACGCCACTACATTTACGTTTAAGTACAACTTATATTTACTTTGTGACATTAATTTGAGATCATAGGAAAATTAATGCGGGTAACTCTGGCTCTCCTAAAAATTTATAAAGACAATAGTGTTATAAACACAGCAATGAATATCATATTTAACAAATTTAAGGCAAATCTCAAAGTGCACTATTCAAGATATAATGCACTGAGCATTATATTCAACTGCAAAATTGTTCCACGGTTCACTGGCAGCTGAATACAAATTTAGCACATATGTTACATCATAAGACATTGTTGTCATTCTCAAATTTGTTACAATGAATGGATCGCCACAGATGTCTCATCTCCAGAGAACCATGATCACCTGGAACACCCAAGTACTAACCAGAAAAACAATTTCTTGATAATGCCTTCAAGGGAGGTGAAACGAGTTGAAAGAATATTTATGATATGTGAAATACAGTCTCTCAGTCGACTGGTATAATTTTAATTATTACATTACTTCACAGTGTTAATTACAATCTACTTTTTCAAATTATGGATAACCAATTTTATTGTTGTTCAACTCTATAAGCCTGACCTATTGAATATCTTCAGTGAGATTAGAGAAGGAAACCATAAACCTTTAATCAATAATTCCAAGAAAATTACATTCCTTAACACAGAACATTAATGCAGCCTTTGCCACATTTTTTAAATAAGTTTCAGTTTTAACTTGTATTGTGCCTTTTTCTGTGATACACAATTTTTATTTTGTTGTACTGTATATTTTAATTATGAATAAAATATTTCCAGCATAATAATATTTCAAAGAAAGGTCATTGTGTGTCTAGCACATATTTTATCTACATTTTTATTTTAATTTTGCAGAGTTGTGAAAATTATTAGAATAAAAACAAAATACTGATGCTTATTTGAGTTTTCTTACTATACAAAACTAAATACTTATTGAATTTTCATGATAACCATCAGTTTGAATTGGGCATACATGCATAACAAAAACTGAAATAATACGGATGTGATAGCAATCGGTTGTTCATTGCATATAACTAAGAATTTGGAAATAACAATGCTTGAAACCTTGGGAATAATACATCATAATACATCAGATTGTAAAACAGTAAAGAAAATAATGTCAGCAAAGATCAGTTCAAGGAATTTCTCTACACAGAAGACTAATAAATAAAAAAATATTGTCTATTTCTTATAGAAGATATGCCAAGGTAATAATTTAATAACAAAGGTAAAGCTTAAAAACACCGCTGCTGAAACGCATGATCACAAAGCACTGATTGATTTTATTTCTTGATAAAATTATTTTAGCCATGTATTATGCAATCTTTATACTTACTTGAGCACAATTACTTCACTACCTTTCCCAATACATTGAAAAATATGATAGCAAAACTGCACCAAGTTGCTACAAATGCTATAGCTATTTGCACTGCCACGCGAAGGTCAAGATGGTGACAAATTACTCAGCTTTCCTTTTGCTTGTTTAAAGTAAAGCAGCAATGTCTACATGTATGCATAATGATGCTGACTGTAGCCAAATTAACATAGCTACTAGTTTAGCTACATAATAACAGAACAAATTAAGTTACCATAGGAACACCATTTAGTCAGATGGAGAATTATTTTCACTGCTTCAAGTTGAACATCATTATCAAATATAAATCATGGCACAGAATGTTCTTTTTTGTATACTTTATGGTATACGTTTTGTTTACAGCTTGTAGTCATCTTATTTGATGCTACAAGATTTGGCTGAAAGGAAGAAGGAAAGAGCAAACAAGCCATTAAGCAGACTAGAACATTATCTTAACTGTGCTCCTTGCTTCAAAGAGCAATAACCTCTGAAGATTACATATTCTATCATGAGTAAAAGGAAGGAGAACAGAAAAGAAGAGGAGGTAAGGAGGAACAGAGAAAATATATGTAAGATCAACATAATTTTACACTTAAAACCAAGATGTTGGTGCATTCCAAATGTATGGTTCAAACTTAAGTTCACAAGTAAAACAGTTCTTTCTGATAACCTGGCAGTAACATTACATCTTCTATGTACATCACTCTTTAAACAACAATAAAAGCAAATATATAAACTCCAAACAGCTTCTAAAAATTATGAGGCCAAAATTCACGTTGTTGTTTATTCATTGGTGATTACAAGTTGAAAATACAAAACCTAGCACTTTACTGACACCAACCAAATGCCACATTAAAACATAAGGGCAAATTCTTAAGAAAACGGAAGGTGGGAGCAACCAGAAAGTTCGCATGTGGCACTAAATGCTGCATGTAGTTTCACACGTCAACAGAGGCACTCATCATTCTCTCATCTATTAACATTAGTACCAATAAATATTTGCATTGGTCCCGTATGTCCTCACAGCCAATAAAATGGATAACACTGAGTTTCTCTCTCATTCATTATCCTACAACAGTTAAATTGTTGGATTTTATGTCCTTCACTCCATAATCGCTGGTCCTGAAATATAAACAAAACCCAATTTATTGACAAATTAGCCTACAAAGCATGGTAAATTACAAGAGCTATTCATGTTACTCATTTTATTTTAACAAAAATATTAATGAAATTACAGAATTTATTTTGTAATATTTTGAAACTTCGAATTGCTTTATTTATGGTTCCTGGCTATATTCAGAAATTTGTTATTAGCATTCAATGAGCTTGAAAATTTTAGTGTCGTATTTCAGTTGACATTTTGTAGATTTTTGCTACAAGAAAATGTATCACATAACACACATTTTGAAAAATAACACCTCAGAAAATAAATAATTGGTGTACGTACTGTTATTAAGAGTATACTGAATCAAGTATGGAAATTATTGGGCATACTATATGAAAATGTAAGCAACTTCATGAATAGCTCTCATACGTAGCTTATTTCTAAAACTCAGATTTCAAAACAAACAAAAAACAGCTGAAACATGCCATTATGACTCACACTTTCAAGCATAAGAGATAGACAAAGCTGCTTCAGATTCTCAAGATCAAGTAAAGTCTCTCATAACTAAGCAATTTTTTTTATTTATACAGTACATAAAAAAGTATGATGGCTTTCTCTTTCCAGCTTTGACTTCATCTGCATATAAAACAGCTAATTGCACTATGTACTCCATATTTTCAATGTCCATTGAGCAATTAGCTATAGTTCTTATACCCTTATTTGTCCTGTAAGTTCTCGTAGCATTTGTGCAGCTCAGTTTTACATATATTCTCTTCATATGAACTAAAGGCAATACTGTTTCACTTCCACAACAATCTAACCTTCTGCTTAATGCACTTAACAATGCCTATGATTGACAATAAATCAAACCAAATCAAATACAACACTGTCTCACTTCCTCAGTAATCCAACTTGCTGCTGAATGTACTTAATAATACTTGCTCTTCTCATTTTAAAGGTGGTTCATCATGAAAAAGTGCAATAACCAATTTTGAGAGTGAGTGTAACGATTGATATCAAATGGTAGCCTATAATAAGGCAAAATCCATTCACATATATGAAAATGAATTAGATTCTACATTAGTGTCCAAAAGTTAAGCAAAATGCAATATGTTGCTACATGCTGCCACCAATGCATCACACTGGAATGCAATAGAATGAGAGATAGTAGATAATTTTGACCTAGGAACACCTTTTTACATAAGCACAAAATATGAGGTTCACTTCCACAACGACAACGATGGTACTTAGCGGTTGGTATGGCTCAGTGGTTAGACTGCTTGGCTCTCACCAAGGCGGCCCGGGTTCGATCCCAGGTGACTGCAAAGTGAGATTTGTGGACAACACGGTGCTGGGGCAGGTTTTCTCCAGGACCTCCGGTTTCCCCCACCATCTCATTCCACCGGTGCTCCATCTTCATCTCATGTATCAGTGTCACCACCTGCGGTGCCATATGTAGTAAAAGCGGGCGTTAAACACCACACATTTCATTTCACCTTGGAGCACCATGACATGCTATAAGGTGGTTCAAGAGCTCTGCAGGTAGTAGTTCCCATTTATCACGGAGAATATGTTGAAGGTTTGGAAGTGTCCTCAGTGGGGGCTAGTAGGCTGCAACTCATCTTCCTAGTGCATCCCAGGCATGCTCTATAGGGTTCATATCCGGGGACATCACTAGCCAGACCATGCACTGGATAACTTCCCTCTTGAGAGTCATCCACCAGGTGGGCTCAAGGCGGATGTGCATTATCATCCATTAAAATGAAGTGTGCATCAACTGAACCTCTGGGCATTCACAGTACCACTTTCAAAGATTTACAGATCTGTATGTCCACTGAACATTAGACCTGCTAATACAAGAATGCCCCACCACCAAATAGGCATGTTTGATAGGATGAAACTGGGTTCCGCGTTCTCTCCAGATGCAATGAGAATCATTGTTCAAGTGAATCTGAACTCATCTGTAAACAGCATTTTCCTCTATTCATTCAAGGTCTTATGTTTATGTTGCTGACTCCACTGTAAATGGGACCGTATTTGTATTTGAGTGAGTGAGGCATATACTGCTGGGCATCTGGCACAGAGGCCGAATGTATAGTTTGCTTGATACTTGCACACTTGAGGCGGCTGCAAGCTAGAAAGACAGTTTCTTGCAGGATCCTCTGATGTTGTCATGCTGTTATGGTGAAATATTGGTCCTGTTGCAGCATTGTAACCTATGGGCAACCATGTACAGGGATCCAACATACACCTCCTGTTTATTGGAACTGTCACCAAAGTCTGCAAATGACACTTTGTGGCACATTCAGGGCATGAGGGATTGTGGTCTGTGTCTGACATGCCTCTAGATGTTCAATGATTCTACCCTTGAAAACAGGGTCAAGTTGACGTCTTTGTGGCATGTTGGTGCTGTCTTTCAAACACTTTCACAATAGGAGTTCAATAACGAATGAACCATGCACCGGGTCTGATACTCTGGTATCGGTTTGCTGCTCTGGTTTTGTTGACCTTTGATGATGAACCTGCTTACCTAACAAGAGACCACCAATAAGGGGAGGCACGCAGTATGATGTTTAATGGTGCTCACTCACCGTTTTCTTTTTTCCAAATTATGCTTAAATTTTGGACACTAATGTATAAAAATTATATCTTATTTAAATCCAAGCACATGGGCACTACAAAAATGGTCCCATATCATCATTAACCTCTCAACTAATTCAGGAAAGGAGAAAAAATATTTTAAGTGAGCTAAAGTGGCTAAAACCCAATACAACTGAACTTAACATATTACTCATTTACTGTTACACATACCAGCTGAATCACCTTACAGCAAATCATAATATTTTAATATACTGTAAACATGAAATGGTGTTAGAAGTATGCAAAATTCACATTCTTGCTTTGTTATGTTTATGTTTACAAAAACTTCTGTCCATGTGGTATGCTGTGAATGGATCCATAGTATTATTTCATGCAACTTCAGTGCTTATGCATTATTTTCATTGTGGGTGCAACTTTACTTGTATTACTGCTGCATAGAGATCTCCACTTCACAACATTTGCCTACCTGGCACAGCCATCTTGGGCATTACGCTCTTCCCATCCTAAATGCTCCACATGATTATTATGTTCTTGTAGTTAACTGTAGCTTTGGACTTCTCCTTCCCTGTAGCTTCGGTACAGTCTGCAATAATGGCCCTGACAATCTGGCTGCCTCATCAAAATATCAATATTTCGTTCTATCTGGCCCTACAGGAAGGTTATACAGAATACATATATTCTACTTTTTAAGGTACTGTAACATGTCATGAACCATTGTGATCATATTGCATCATAATTTACTTTATAAGTACCTATATCATCATCATGATTATCATTATTATTTTGTGGTAGTGCTTACTTATGAGGGATGAATGGAAAGTAATCCTCACAACACATGATAGGACAGACATAAAACTGGTTTATTCGTTAAAGACTCATTGTCTACAAAGTTGAGTGAAAGTCATGGCGGTGAACAACAGTGATGTTACACAGTATACAGGTTGTTAAATTTTGCACACTAGAAGATGCAAATATGATGAATAATAAAGTCCCATAACAATTTTATCTATCTCAAAAAATAAAGGACATAATTTAACATAACTGAATACATTCAGTTCACATCTTCAATGGGTGAAAGTTCTAAACTAAGCCAGTGGTTGAAAGCCATTGTGCCTATATGTTTATCAGCTACTGCTAGTAACGAGGGGTGCGGTGGTTTTGTTTTATGCTATTCCATGGTAATCATGAGACCTAAACATAAGAGGTTATGCATAAGATGATCAGGATAACAAATTTAAATGTTAATTATGGAAATACCTCATTCAGATGTATTATGCAAAATTAAATCAAACCCACATTGATAGCTAAATAGAAAATTGATTAATGGTCAAAATCAGAATCAAAACTTTGATTAATTTTATTTTTATTTATATAATCATGCACTTCAGAGGAAAATGGTAGAGGAACTTATACTTCAGCTTAACATCAGAAAGTTGCCTTTGAATATGCACACTCAAACCCCTAGCACCTTGTATAATTTTTAAGCAATGTTGTTATTGAATTCTTGACTCCAGAAAGAATCACTACAACTGAAAAACACAAACCATATATGGTGACATTACTGGTACAAGCAGTGTGCATCAATGGGCCAGTAGGTGCATACACAGATGGCGAGATGGGAGTATCTAACCTGTATAATGACAGAGTTGGACATCCTGTGACAAACACGGAGTTTCACAGTGAATAGGGTGGCAGACTGATTCAAGAAACAATAATCTGCAATTCACAAGAGTTAAGTCACAGCATTCTTTGCTTGCTTTCGGAACATTTTTGCATTGTGGTTAGCTTGATGCTTGCCTCTGGAATGAAAACTTCCATATATGGAATTTATTAGAAGTTTCTTCTGTGTTACGAGAATAAAACATAAGTGTTTCTGAATGTGATTGCAACAAATCATAGACGAAATGGACTTGGCCCAGAAAAAGAAACTGAAGAAACAGTCAACTGGAAAACACATGGCTACAGTCACATAGGATGTAATGTTAATGCTGATTTACTTGAATATGGAGCAACAATCAATTCAAGATGTTATGCCACAATGCTGTGAACTTTCAAAGAATGATTGAGAAGGAAAAAGGGACATTTTGTCCTTCAGCAGGACAATAGTAACTGATACAGTTCACATGTCACCAAAGGATTGGACACTGAAAAACAAAGGACCATGTCGAGATTTAACTGTATTGGAACACCACAGTGAAGCGAAATAATTATTAATTTATAAATGAGTCGTATTTATTACACATTGGCTTCACTTACGTACCTATTTTGAGGACATGTTTCGCAAACCATCGTTTGCATCTTCGGCTGAGTCGCTCATAAGAGCCGAAGATGCCAACTATGGTTTGCGAAACATGTCCTCAAAATAGGTACGTAAGTGAAGCCGATGTGTAATAAATACGACTCATCTATAAATTAATAAAGGACCATGTAACAGCATCCACTATGTGACCCTGACTTGGCGTCCTGACTTCTACCTTTTACTAAAGCTTAAGAAAGGTCTTTGGAAAAGGCATTATGTTTAGGATTATAAAGTTAAGAAGACTGAAAGAGGATGGTTGCGTAAATAAGAGTTTGGAATTTTTACATGATGGCTTCATAAGCCATTTAAGCCTCATTTATCAATGATAAGTGTATCCTGATTATATTGAAAATTGAATTAATTAAAGGGCACATCTTAAGGATTATTTCTGCATCTCCATCTAAACATGTGGAAGCATTACACTTTCAATTAACTATGTATAGGAGAAAGCGAGAACAGACACGAAATTGGAATATAAAGCACAAGACAGCACAATTCCGCTTTCTAATTTTCCCCTGGAGGTTTAAAGGAAAGCTTTGGAACTAATACTGTCAATTCTATCACAAAAATAGACACTTCAGAATTTATGGAGAGGTATTTATTTAGCAAACCATTACAAATTATCTGCAACAAAACCTGAATCCACTTGGAGAGCTTCATATATTCAAACTACTAATTAATGAAGGCAGACAACTTTGTTTTGATATTCTGTGAGCTATTCTAAACCTATGAATTAACCATTTACCAGCATAGATCAATGATTTGACTATTCAGCAGTGGTCACCATTAATTTATTCTGAGGAATTTTTATAAAGAGCAAGAAGGCTGAAGTGCAGAGCTTGATTAAAGACATTTATTTCAAAAGTTAAAACAGCTAAAGGAATATAAATTGATGGTTGCTATAGGAAAATATATTAGAATCCCTCATAAGTCAAGGCTTTCTCAAAAAAGATAATAAAATTACGAAAATTATGTATTTATTTAAGATGAGTTTGTACTAGTAACACTATAACTTTCTTAAATCTCTGTTAACATATAAAAATTATTTGTGGTCTGTTAACATGTTTCAGGAACATGTGTTTCCTTCTTCAGAACGTGTCCAACTGACCCATGTTGTTGTTTCAGTCTATAATGGCAGCATCATGTGGCAGTGAAATGTACTTCCAGGAGGTAAGGGAGTTCTTGGTGGTGGTAAATAAAAATTCATTAACTGTCGTTCATGTTTCAAAATAAAGATCTTTTCCCATGTGTTCAATTCTGCTGAATGACTTGTTCAGTTTGATTAGTGTACTGTACGGTTTGATCTTATGGTTGGTCATCCAGAAATGGTGTGAAACTGCAGACTTATCCATTTGATTGTATCTTGAGCATTTCATGTGTTTCTTTAATCTGGTTTCCAGATTTCTTTCTGTTTTTCCTATATATACTTTATTACAATCAGAGCAATTGATTCTGTAAAGTAACTTCTCTATACTAAATCTGTTCTGTGGAGCTAGCCTAATGTATTTCTTGACAATCTTCTTAAATTTGTTAAATGTTTTTGGATGATACGTGAATTACTTGAATTTCAATTGTTTTTCTTTTTGGACAAGATTTGTGGTATATTTGATATGTTTCTGTTGTTTAAATTTTGCAATTTTCTTGTTGATTATTACTCTTGTTGAAACCATTGTTCCAGATGATATTCTTGTTTGTTCATAAGTGTACACCAATCTGTATGTTAACAACAACAACATGGGTCAGTCAGACACATTCTGAAGATGGGAACACATGTTCCCAAAACAGAGATATTTTTATTATTTTTTGTTGTTGTAATTTACGTCCTCCAACGTTAAGTCATATCGGACGATGAATGAATTGGGTGAAATGCTGCTCAAATGAGCCCAGGGTCCATGGAGCTTAAAGTTATCCGACATTCATCTTTCAGGATGAGGGAAAACCCTGGAAAAAACCTTATCCAGGTAACTCACCCTAACCGAGATTCGAACTCGGGACCTCTTGAACGTGAGGCAGACACACTACCACCCGCTACCGAGGCGGGCCAAAAGAAAAGTGATGTTAGTGCTACTAGTACCGACTCATCTAAAGTAAATACATCTTAACGCATCACTGTTTCTAACTTCTTCCTATATAAATAATAAAATGATGTGGACAGGACAAGATGTTATGATGCCGAGATTAACATAGGAGCACTCCACTCATTCAAAAAAAAAATTTGTTTGGGTTGTATGGCTACCTGACAGTACATTTCTCATAAATTCATATGATTTTGGCTCAAAATGGTATTTAGAGATATTTTCATGATTGGTCTTGATACGAAAGGAGCACAAGAATAGAAGAAGTTGACAAAACTTCAAAACTTGAAAATGTTTTTAAATATAATTTTACCAGAATCGCTTGCATTTACTATGAGCACTTTAACCAGCTAACCATGAAAACTGAACAAAATTCAAGTTTTAAATGAGTGAATATTTCTAGTTCTTCATCAGAGCACAATAAGCAAAACTTCAAACAAATTATCAAGCAATTTAGTGCAGACACACAAATCATGCATTGCTATTGCAGATTTGGATAATATCTGAGGAAAAGCTTAAAGACAAGTGTTCTTCAGTTTCCTTAAAGTACAGTATGAATTTTCTTGATGATAGTTCCTTCTCTTTGCTGTGGATCAGTCACTCAACTTCTCGAAAGCTCGCCTCTTTCCATCACACAAAATTATTATATTCAGACATATTGATGGTTTGTTCCATATCTTGTTTGGCCATTCTTTCACCTGTTTCTCGCTTCTCTTTAGTTCCCCTACATTAGACTGTCACCAAAAAATGCACAAATGGTCAAGTGAAAAACATACTGAAGCTTCCACATACATGCTACCTACAGTGATTTCAAAACAGAAATTTATGCCCACAAAAACTGGAAAAAAAGCAAATGAAAATTAAATGTGTACAAAATTTTTATAAGAATGAATGCAAGGATACATGGTTATGCTTATGTTACAGCACATCATTAAAAAACTATCTTGCACAAAAGCAGGTATACTAAGCTATTTGTATGCAAGAGAAACATCCTCTCAACTTAAATAAAGATATTATTTGTAACCCATAATGTAGCAATCTTAAGTTATTTTAAGCATATGAAAATTCTGAAATGTAGAATCAGAACTAAAACTTCAATCCCATAGCAAGATTTGAACCATCGATCTTTCACTTCAAGCAAGTGTACTCTGCCACTGAGCTTAAATTCTCCAACTGACTCATTTCCCAGTAGACCACAAGGAAATCTCAAATTGAGATCACATACCTCAATGGTGACTTACAATTCATAAGCACTTAAGTCAGGGGCTTTAATAGTTTACATTTATAAGGGGCAATAAATGAAAATTAATTATTCTAACACACAAACTGTATGCAGGCAAACTTTCAATGGTAGAATCTGTGGATGAAATCCTCATGAATTAGTCACAGATTTTCTACCAGGGTGCACTCTTATTCTTAAATGAAATCTGTCAGGTTTCTTTTTGCACACATTAATATGTCTATACTTAACCTGTTCTTTGAATGGTGAAACTTAAGTTTCCTTGCAACTTGATTATTCAGATGAAATGAGTATAATCTCAAAACTTTCAGGAAAATTATATGGCAATTGACCAAGCATGTAACTAGCTGCGTGTTATTGACAGTGTGTACTGTGATGCATAGAAAAAGTGCATCAGAAAGGATTTGGAAACCATGTAGTTCAATCGCCATCTTCACAGTTGCATATGAGATTAATAAGATTTTAATATATTCTGTAAAAGCTTTATAAAATGCACAGTTTTAACATTATATGAACTTTAAACATGTTAAGACAGATATATACAAATATAACAATTTGTAACTTACAACTTCACTTTTAAGAAATGATGATAATTCTTATAAATTCTCCAGGGTTTCGATTTCAGGTATATTTATACACATCTTCAGCTGGAAAAAAAGCTGTTGCCATCGTTACCAAACAATAGATGTTGATATGTTCTTGTTAATACTACCAAAATCTGAAAATAAAACAAATTTAAAAGCAGAATCGACTAACGGTATTTCAAAATTCATTATGCAATGTTTGTTTGGGAAAGGACATTTATTTTAAAAAACAAACATCACATAATGAATTTTGAAATACCGGCAGTTGATTCGTTTTTAAATTTATTTTATTTTCAGATTTTGGTAGTACTAACAAGACAATATCAACATCTATTGTTTAGTAACGATGGTGACAGCTTTGTTTTCCAGCTGAAGATGTGTATAAATATACATGAAATTGCGATCCTGGAGAATTTATAAGAACTATCCTAATTTCTTATAAGATAAGTGAAGTTTTAAGTTACAAATTATTATATTTGTATATATTTGTTTGCTTCACTGTTAATAGCTTCATATTTTACGTATTTATGTTAAGACAGTTTTAGTTAATTGATGGAAATTAATCATTTCTTCACACTAGCTGTATATAGGCTAAGGTTTTTGACAGAGGCAACATGAAAAATTCATTGCCACAGCCGGGATTTGAACCACAGATCTCCTGGTTTCCGTACAGTTGCTCTAACCCATTGAGCTACCATGGCCAACTTGCCATCATGACATTAAATTCTCCATTTGACTCCTATATTTTCCCGGTAGACCACTAGGGGCTCTCGCATTCGAGATACACCATTTGTGGGGACTTACTATTGTAAGTACTTGAGTCCCAGGCTTCATCATTTAACTCTTATTATTTTAGTTAAATGATGGAAATTAATCATTTTTTCGCACTAGCCATATATAGGCTAAGGTTTTTGATAGATAGTCAACATGAAAAATTCAATGTCACGGCCAGGATTTGAACTACGGATCTCCTGGTTTCCATCCAGTCGCTCTAACCCATTGAACTACCATGGCCTACATGCCATCATGATGGAAGGCACTTGGTATCGATCCCACCTCTGGAGGGTGCAGATTTTAAGTCCCGGGTTTAGGACCGGTGCTCATTCAGCATCGCGAGGAAATTGAGGAGCTATGCTTGGGGTTGCTGAGATGCTGACATCTCCTCCCCATATTGGTTGGATGATTGCCCACCTCTTCCTTGCATATGTGGGCATGAGGTTGGCAGGCCTTGGCCCAGTAGGGGCTGTTGCACCATGGGTTATGTTACGTTAAATTATCATGTGGTAATTTATTTCCTGTATGAGGGTAGTGACGCTGCAATAGTCCATGCTGAGTTGGTGGAAGTGTATGGCAACAATGCACCATCATATGACACAGTGATCATGTGGTGCAGACGTTTTCAGTGTGGTCAAACAAGTCTGGATGAGAAGAACGAAGTGGCAGACCATCTCTTTGCGAAGAACTGGGAATTTCAAAAGATGTGAAGCAAACTATCACAGGAGCATACTACCGGTATCTCCTGACGAGTTTACAGGAGGCTATAAGGACGAAGTGTCACAGGAAGCTGTCCAAGGGGGTCTTTTTGCTTCACGGCAATGACCCAGCTCATTCTGCACAGGACACAGGCACAAATGCTGCTTCTTTGGGATATCAAATTTTACCTCACTCCCATATTCTCCTGATATCGCACACAGTGACTTCTTCTTCTTTCCTGGGATGAAGAAACCATTGCGTACTAGACATTTCTAGAATGACACGAGGTGATTTATGAAGTGGAACGTTTCCTGAACATTAGCCAAAATGCTGACATTTACAACCAAGGGCTTTGTCAAGTCGTCCATCGTTGGGAAAAATGTGTCACATTGAAGGATGAATATATAGAGAATGACTAATACCATCACCAAGTTTCATGGTCGCAATTTCATTTTTCGAGGTGATAACTAAAACTTTATGACTACTGCTTGTACTAAAACAGTTACACCAAGGGTAATAGTATTTTTGGATCCAACTTCATGTAATATTTCTTCATGGTCTACTTGATAGAGCATGCTCCAAAAATTTTGGTATATATTTTTGCTACACCATATTTTATATACTGGATGTCTCTCTTTAAGCATAGACAAATTTTAATTGCTAATTGCTAACTACAACTACAAAAAATATTCTAACTTGCATAATGTGTCTAGAAGCATACTTAATTAAAGTAAATCTTACCTTGGAAACTGCTGCCAGTGAAAGGTGCCAGTGAGTACTGATTTGTATTTGAGTAAAGGTGAATGTTATTAGCAACTAGTAAAAGCTACAGATAGCAGGTTGTGTATACAGAAAATGTTATGATGTTACAGAAAAGTGTAAAACATTCTGTATATTAAACTGTTGTAATAGAGCTGTTGTAGACATGTTGCTCTTTTGCTGTGTTGCCATGTAAGCTTTAATACTGCTAGCGTAAACATTTGACATCTGTACACTATGAAACACAAAGTGAAAATAAGGAAATCATGATACACTTTTGCATATGTAAGAACTTGATATTATTAAAAAATCTTGTGTCACATGACTTTTTCTACTCATTCTTATACAAACGTTTCTTAAAAATGCCTCTTTTTCATTTACTCCACTTTAGTTGGGATAAGGATTTGTAGAAATGGCTTTGTTACATATTTCCTTATAGGTATAATGGGAATAGAAAAGTACATTAGACATAAGTGAAAGTCTAATGTTTTAAGAGTTCATTGCTGTGATAGCTTTGACATTCCATTTTCTTTGCAAGGTAAGCACATAAAAAGCTAATGACTTCTGGTTTGAGAAAAGTATAAATACCAAGAAAATGTAAATGATACTTCTAGCCTTAACAAAATAAAAGATTATCATAATTTTAAAAACTTTAATTACTATCCTTGGGCTAATAAAAAGATTCAAACTCTTTTTTGAGAGTTTGGTATAATTTTAGTTCCTCAAAATAAATATAACATGAAAAATGTACAAAATTTTTCCAAAAAAGTTAAATTTCTGATACTAAAAGTCTGGCATTTATCAATTTAACTGTTTAGATTTGCGACTGGGTTTACATTGCAAGGATCACAGTAATTTGGATATTAGAATGAAGGAACATTTTAGAAATATTAGGTGTAAACAGACTAATAAATCAGCTGTGGCAAATCATTTTTGGCTAATTAACCATGAAATAAATTCAGAAATTAAATTATTAAAGCAATTAAATGGAGCGATAGATTTAATGGTTTGGAAGAAAATATTTATCTTAAAAAACAGAAATCACATGATGAATTCTGAAATACCACCAATCGATTCTGCCAATAAATCTATTTTACTTTCAGAGGTTGTGATAAATACAAAAATAATTCATCACCTAGCGGTTGTAATGATGACAATAGAAATAAACACCTATGCTGAAGATGCAAGTATTATATGAATTTGCGAAACTGGTCCTGAGTGCAGCAAGGAATTTATAATTTTTTGAGATAAGTGATAAAAATATATTTATACGAAGCATAAATATTGATAATTCAAAATATGTATTTATTTAAAATTATATTAATAATTCAGCATTCCTTGGTGAGCAGAAGTCAAATTAAAAGTCAAATTCATTTGTCAAATTCTCTCCTGCATAACTACCTCTGTTCACTTTTATGTAACATCATTAAGAAAGGTAGAAGTATCTGTATATCAAGAAAGAACATAGGATTTGAGGTACATCTTTGCACCTGGAACAAATATGTGGAACAAAACTTACTTGTGTGTGTATGTGTTCATTTCATTAGTATGATGATAATTTATGTGTTTATTCTATGCATTTTTTAAGGTAGAAATATCTTGCTAAGCTTTTCAGAGTGCAAACTTCAAGTTTGTACTCATTATCTCACAATTACAGTCATTCATTAAAGTCGTGCTTGACAATTCTTGTTCATATTATTTTTGGTTTTTAATCCTTAAATGTTGAAAGTTCATAAGGTTTATCTTTAAATCATTCACGTTTAGATTACTGTATAACACTTATAAACAACAAAACTATGCTTGTTCCTCGGCCTACACGAAACAGCTCATAGCATTTTGCACATGATAGTTTGAACAAAATAGGAATGAATTAATGAATGTGTAGTGTTTAACGCCCACTTTTACTACATACGGCACCGCAGGGGGTGACACTGATGATACATGAGATGAAGATGGAACACCGGTGGAATGAGATGGCAGGGGAAACCGGAGGTCCTGAAGAAAACCCGCCCCAGCGCCGTGTTGTCCACCACAAATCTCACTTTGCGGTCGCCTGGGATCGAACCCGGGCCGCCTTGGTGAGAGCCAAGCGGTCTAACCACTGAGCCACGACGCGGCCTGAACAAAATAGGATTTGTATGTGAACCACTGTGTGTAATGATTCACCTAACTAATAAAGGCAGTTCAGTTTTGTATTTTTAAATGTTATTTGCCAACTTATTTAAAATTTCATTGAATCTGATACAAATTTATGCAAGGTTTACACTAAAGCCATAAAAAAGACATGATTGTTACAGTCATTTTCCAAAAAAATTATTAAAATAAATTCTGCAAAGAATAATTTATCTGCTGTTTGATATACTGCCTTTTAACATCTCAGGTCATAATAGAAGATTTGACTCTGTAATGATTGTCCATCAGCACTGATGTCCACTTGTTTCCAGATTGTGTCTGATAGGTGAGAAATTAACCCAGGACCCTGAGCTCAGACTGGCATGCTAACCACTAGAGTATAGAGAGTGTCAGTAATGATCTTGTTTCTGCCCTTTTTTATGCTCTGATTTTCTTTTAATGCCAAAGTTCTCCCCATTATCATTTGTCGTCATCATGTGTATTGCTCAGAATTAGTATGTTTCGAAGTTCATAAATGAACAAAATATTTTATTTGTGCTAGATATAGAAATAATTTTTTAATTCACACTGTTGTATTTGTTTGGAATTCAAGATATTACCTCTTAACATAAAAAAATTTAAAGCCCCACACAAGAGAGAAAAAACAAGCTCCCTGAATGACTGCCATAAGTTATAAAATTAAACTACAAGTTTTGTAATTTTTTATAACCATTTAATACTTTAACTAAAACAAATATTTCATTTGACTGAATAGAATACGAGCAGTTTTTCAATTATAAATTATTAAGTAAAATACTGTCTTCTAGGGTAACAATAAACTAGTATAATTTCACCCATGCCAGGAATCTTGGGCATGCTATTGATAACTCCAACCCAAAGCAGAGTGTTTTATTTGATATTTTAATGTTGTATAAAATATTAATGTTATGTTTTAAGTATATTCCATTATGAATATAAGAACTGCATGCTCCTTACAAAAGAATAAAGCTTTATAAATCAAATGCTAAGGCATTAAAAAAGTACTGGAATGCAAGCTTATTTTATACTGTTTTACATCATTACAGCACCTATTAACTGTTAAAGAAGATAAGGTTAGTGTATAGTTTGCGATTAAAAAGTACAAAATGCACTTATGACACATTGTGTACTACCATTTTATGGCTTACCTTGTGTAATGTAGGGAAATGTGGTAAAGGAAAGAAGGAAGAGAGAAAAAAAAGTAAAATATAAACTAGCAAATATTCAAGACATTAACATTGGGCAAAGGGTGTATTCATTTAAACTTCAAGGTGTTGGGTTTTGTTATCTGTTTTTTTTTTAATCTTAATACCTTGAAAACTTTCTTCAAAAGAAATTGTCTAAACATTCTGTCTCTACAACTGAGACGGATCGCTGAAATGTCTACCTGCTGTACTGCAAAGAACTTCAAACTAGAACTGCCAATGTCTGCAAACAGGCCAATCACTTACAAGCAGTAAGTATAAAACATATAACACCTTAAGCATTTATAAAGACTATTCCACACAAAGATACCTTAAATGATTTTGACAAATCGTAAGTAATCTATTAAGCATCAACCAATGAGAATTTGATGAAACATTATTGAATTTTCTTTATTATTCCTTCAGAAGTAACAAATAATGTATAGTTGTTTAAATCTAATCAGGGTAGGGAATCGCTTTGCCATTAGCATAAAGTAGGGAAGATCCTCGGTACTTGCAATACTTTGATACTCACGATACTGGCATGGTATTGAAATAGACCGATACTTCAGAAAATTTGCTCAGTACTTTTTTGATACTTTGGTGCTATTCTGCAGTTGAATTTTATTTTAAAATCACAAGATATTATTGCCACTACTATAGAACATTTTAAAGAACATGTACCTAATCAGCTCTAAATGTTAACCAATTAGAAGGAAACAAACGTATGGACTCAGTACTCAGTCTGTTGATGGCAGTTACAAGGGCACAAGTACTGGTTGAACTTCTACTACATGTTCTCCCTTCCTACATACTTTTAAAATCTATCAGTTCACAAACTTTTCTTTATTTTATTTTAGATGTCACCCTCTGCAAAGCCCGTGAAATTGCCAGGAATGCGATACCTATACGATAACATGTACAAAAATAATTGTGTGTCACTTAGTCACTTCCTCTTTCTAGTAGCCCGCCTCGGTAGTGAGTCTGCCTCACGTTCAGGAGGTCCCAAGTTCGAATCTTGGTCAGGATGAGTTATCTGAATAAGGTTTTTCCCCAGGGTTTTCCCTTATCCTGAAAGACAAATGTCAGGTAACTCTAAGCTCTATGTACTCTGGGCCCATTTGAGCATAATTTCACCCATTCCATCCATCATCCGATATGACTTAACATTGGAGGACATAAAATAAAAAATAAAATAAAAAAATAATAATCTTTCTAGTACACTGGATTACTGGAAAACAAATTCAAATATCCCAAAACTAAAAAAATTGGCCGCTAAATATTTGTGTGTTCCATCTGCAACAGTTTTCTCTGAAAGACTATTTAGCACAGCAGGACTCATGTGACAGGAAAAGAAAAGAGAGAGAGAGATCTGACCCCAAAAAGAGTAAGAATTCTAATATTTTTTAATACAAACTTATAAAACTGGACTGTTTCAAAAACGCACTTTGCTTTTAAATGTCTAATGTAAAGTTTAAAAATAAGTACACTGACAATTAAAATTTTGAGTTATTAAATATGTGCACCTAATTAATTTCATTGGTAATACACAGTTCTCCCAATATTCTATTTTGCATTGAAACTAGAAATAGAAATGACAGATCAAGTATCAAAGCATCAGGTATCGTGGAAAATATTGTGTATCTGTATCGAGTATCTGGAAAAACTTATCGACCCGTCCCTAGCATAACATATTTTTATTTCGTTTTAACTGGTATTTACTTTCAAAAGACAAGTAATTGATAGTAAAATACTGTATTTATTCAGTTTTAATTGAAGCCAAAGCAGTGGGAAATGACAAGTATGAGATTAATGAACATATTTTTATATCCAAGCTTGTAGGCTATGGTCTAAAAGGCACTGAAGATACTGACGTTTTGCCAAGCCAAGCAAAGCATTGGTATCTTCAACCACGGCCTACCAGCCCTGTTTAATCTTGATGATGGCAGGATATTCTAAGTTTAAGTTTGGACAAATGTGTATCTACTTGCAAAATTTTTTTTCTTTTCTTACTGTTGAATAGGTTGGCACACTCATTTCAATTGATGGTACAGTAAAACCTGTCTTCAGTGGAATTGAATGGTACTCTGGAAAATTTGTGTTAAAGACAGATTTCTGTTTATCGAAGGGGTTTTTCCATTTCATCTGACAGTCAACCTTTTTATGGACAATTTTTCTTCCGATCATTTCTCACTTTTTAAACACAATGACTTATTCGATAACGTGCAAAAGAATAATTCTGTCTCATCTGCTATGTTTTCAGGTTTGTATCCTTCAACTATGAAGGTAATTTAGCAATCCAATCAGCGATGGTTTCAATGTTAATGTCATTCAGTTAACGACATAGTTTGTTAATATGTATTTGATATCTTTTGTGAAAACTCTCCTATCACCCAATAGATATTTTGAATTCAGTCTTGCCCAGTTTTTTCGCTACTCTTTTAGCATATTCCTGCAACATAGGCCTCAATATGCGATAATTTTTTGCTGTAATACTGATGAACCACTCCCACACTATTTTATTAATGTCCTAGTTTTCAGTTTTCATAAGTTCTCTCTTTATTTTGCCATTAGCACAATTTTCGCATCACTTCAGAATTTCCATTTTATTTTTTAGAATCTTGTAAACGTGAGTTTTACCTATGTAACACCTTCATGATCTGCTTTACACTTATTTATGTCTTTCACTACCATAAATCGCTTTCACTCACATGTTAAAATCTAATACCATGCTTGTTTTTGAAGCCATGGTGACTATAGGAAATAAACTCTGCATTCTAGAACTGGAAATTTGCTGTTAAAATACATACTTTGATTTGCATTGTCCACTTAAGACAGTTTCTGTTTAATAGTGGGAATTTCACATATTTCTCACCCCTAAATTCATAGGAACATGAAATACTTCTGTTTAAACATTTACGCTTAACCCAGGTTCAGTTAAAGGCAGGTTTCACTGTATTAACTTGTTGCAATGATAATGGTGATTTGCTTTTAAACAATAAAAATTTGGCTGTTAAAATTACTGTTGTTTGTTAATTATATTTCTGAATTAAAATATAAAAATATGTTAGAACTGGTGATGCACTTTTAAATTCATTTAAAAGACTTTAGGGGTAAAATTTTGGATAAAACTGGTCAAAATCAGAAAATCTAGCTTTTGCAGAAAAGCCTTCCCTGATCCTTCAGGTATATTTTTTATACACCCCTACTCTTATGACCACTATAGCCTACTAAATGAGACCTTACTGCAGCATTTGCCCCCAATATTAGCTTTAAAAGGCTTGTTTTCTGAATATAGATTTTTACATACAGAAAATGTTCCAAGCACATGAGATTTTGCCCAAACTCAATGAAATTTTACATTAGTATATACAGATCCAATAAAAAATTTATATTAAAAAAATGTTGGTACTTTGACCTGAATTTAGCAAAAAATAGTTTTTCATGAAACAATGTGCATTCCCTGCACCCCAAGAAATAAGATGATGTATGTCATACCGGTTGCCAATCCAGAAAGTGATTGACGTTTACTAACCATGTGGAGGAATGTTTTAAATAAACGGGAGGGGATGGGTAGGTATGTCATAACAATTATCATAGAAACTATTAGAAGCACCAATTAGAGTTGACACATTTCCATGACGCTAAACCCTTGCTACCAATATTCTTAAACGTGGTATACAAATATAATTATTTATGTATTATTTTTTGCCTTATTTTTTACCTAATTCTTACACGTGTTTAAATGACATGCAGGCGAGCGATTCCTATCCTCTGATAGCACTGCAGTAACCAATACCTTTTTGCTTGTTGCTCTTCTGCTAATGCTGCAATAAACAATGTCTTTACATTTCTTGCTGCTCTTGTTACAACAGTGAGAGATCGTGTATTGCAAGTTCCTTTGCATCCTATATGTGGCAATTTGCCTTGGTTTACATAGGTTTGAGTCTGTGTATCTGAATATGTGAACATTTGTAATTTTAACTTTAAAGAGAGTCGATTAAAGACACTAGACAACACTTTAATCGACTCTCTTTAAAGTTAATTTATCATAACAACACTGTTTTCAACACTTCCAAGAAAGTATTTGTAATTTTGTTTTAATGAATGTTTCATTATGTCTAAAAATAGTGACAAAGATAGTGCAGGCAAATGAAAACCTGAATGTGCTCAAGAACCAAAGAAAACTATATTGGATTGTATAAAGTATTATAAATAAATAATAATAATACCCACTACATTCACAACAAATCACCTTGATACACATAATCTTAATGAGTGCTCCACGTAGCAACAATAAGCGGCAACGTCACCTCTCTCTCTCCCCATATGAAATGTCAACCACTTTCTAGACTGGCTACCAGTATTCTTAAAAGTTTATAACTGTTTTGCAATGACTTTTAAATTTGCTATTGAAATGCAGCTTTGTTCAGCATCAAAGGTCAAATTAACATATAATGTAAAATTTTATCTCAAACTCAGATGCTATGATAGATATAAGATTGAAATATTAATTTTACTGTTACGGCTCTTGTGTAATTCACAAGAATAAAAAGGTTATATGTTAATTCTTGTTCTTTTTATGTTTTTTCCCCCTTACAGAAGAAACTTGAAAAACTGGAAAATATCTGTAGCTAAATTTGTTTCATAAAATGCAATTTAGAACAGTGTTTGGTAAGTACAAAAAGTTTCCATTTTCTTTCTAACATTCTTTCTTAAAAAAAAATTATTTATAAATTATGCATAGAAATACCTTTTTCCTAAGTTCGGTGCATAGTTGAACGTTTTTTTATTCTCTTGGTTGTAAAAATTGCATTTGTAATCACATAAATACCTTTAGACATTATCACATTAATTATAAAAGGTTTTAAATTTCTCTCAGTAAAAAGGTTTTCACCTTCTGTTAGATATACACCCAACACTCAATGAAAACATCTTAAATCTTTGCAGATTTTTCCAAAACCACTTATGAACAAATAATTCACCGAGCTCATTACCAAATAAATACAGCCATAGAAGCAGCACAAATATTTTCTACAATATTAGTATAATATTACAAATCACAGCTGTGTGCATAGCAAAAGAGCCTAGGAAAATACAGGTGAAGTGTTAAGCCTCAAACTACATTTTGTATTAAAAGAAGCATATGCTTTAATGCAAGCAAAGATTTTCTTTTAGGTAGCAAGATTTGTAGTTTAACTCAATTCTGATATATACATACTTATGATAAAAATATTATAACACGCTGTTCCGAATATTAAACAAAAAGATTTGTTTAAACTTGGAAAAGCTCTTTTTCCAACAAAAGAATATTTTTAAAAAACGAAACCTGATATTTAAAGTTTGAACCTACCCCTTCACAGAAAGTGTCAGAAAAAGTCGATAAAATGTTCTTTTTCATTAAACAGCAAATACCTTGGTGGCAGTGAAGACAACTCTTCAAATATAAAGTTTATAGTTAGCAGTAACAAAACGCTTCACTTAACTGAAATAATTAAATAAACAATACTTTTATGACTAGTTATTACTCATATCTTCAGCTCTGCTAGTTTAGTAATTGTGGAAAATTTAAGGTGGTAAAGCTCATAACTCAAAAACCACCATTAAAAGAAAACATTATGAACATATTCACTATAGACAATTGGTGAACCAACTGTAATAGAGTGTTTAAAAGTCATGAAATAATGTTATCCAAGCATGCAAAGGAAAAGAAGATATACAAAAATGCTGGGAAGAATACAAAGAATTAATAAAAACAATTAGAAAAATATCATCTGAAGTTTTAGAGGCTGATAAAAGAAAATCACATTTAAATAGTTAATTCAATTAGAATGCTACAGGAAAAATAGAACATAATATTGTCACCCAATTGGCGGAGGGTGTGACGGCGGCAGCTGTGAGGAGGCCGGGGGCGGCCGAGCCACGCCTCCCATTAGTCTCTGTCACTAACTGAGGGGGAAGATTAGAGGAAATGTCACTTGCACGGGCGGCCCCTTCCCCCTTTCCCACGGCCATCTGGAACTTTCGGGTGGAAACTAGAGAAGTCGGGAAGAGACGGCGATATTCCTATAAAAAGGGGGTTGCAGACAGACAGTCAGTCAGTTAGTCAGAGTTCTTGGCAATCAGCGTAAGAGTTCAGTGCTAGTGTAAGGACGAGAAGACTGTGTATGTGCATCGGAGTTTACGTAATCGCGAGTACAAGTGAAATTGTAACGGACGAACTGGTGAATTGTAATTGTGTGCAGCACGTAATTCTGTGTAATTGGCAAGTGTTAAACTGTAAGTCGGTAGAAATAAAGAACATTGTTGAGTTTGTGTAATTGGACTTTTCATTTCACGAACCCACAAAGTCACAATATGCATATGGAAAATCAGAGGAACACAGACTAAAAAATGTTAAATAGAACTGCTGCGGTCGAGTGGTCACCAAGCTGACTTTTCATCTAGAGGACCTGGGTTTGGTTTCTAACTGGGCATGGAAATTTTTCTTTGATTAGGATTATTCCCTAACCTTATAAAACTGACCAAAACGGCGTTAACCTAACTTAAGTTCAAAGAGTAAAATTACTAATGTTTGCAATTACAGGGGCTATAGAAAATAAAAATAGAAAAAGGATACATAGTAGTTATGTGTAGTTATGTGTAGTTATGATGTGTAGTTGTAGTGTAGTAGTGTGTGTAGTTATAAATTGCCAATTTTACTTTAAGCTCTCAGGTGCCATATGGAAAATCTTCAGAGAAATGAGAAGAAATATGAAGAAAGCAAAATAGTAACATTCAGTTGATAACCTCAATCAATGGCTAGAACATTAGAGAACACCAGAATTGTTGTTGTTGTTGTTGTTTTCAAATGTTAGGCTTTGGCAATGAAGCCATTAGCTCCCTTGCTCTCCAATATTTCTGTGTAGTGGGTCCAGCAGGTAGGGCTTCACAGGTTAAAAGATGTTCTTCAGTCATTTCCTCTTCTTTGTTGCACAGAGGACAATTTGGACTTGTATAAATTCCTATTCTATGTAAGTGTTTGGCCAAATAATCATGTTCTGTAAGTAATCTAAGATTTGCTACTGCAGCTTTATGTGGGATTTCTGGAATAATTTCTGGATTTTTAATTAAAATGTTCCATTTTTAATCTTTGGCTTTGTTAGATATTGATTGGTTTTGTTTGTTTTTATATTTGCTTTTGATTTATGTTTTTATGGATGTAAAGGGTAACTTTTTAATTTTGTTCTGAATTAAATTTGCACCTTTTTTGGCAAGAAAATCAGCTGATTCATTTCCAGAGAACACCAGAATTTGAGTTATATAATGGCGATTTCATATTTTGGAAAAGTCATATGAAGATGTAAGATATTTTCTTTCAGTAAAGAACAATGACAATGCAGGACTTTGATGTGGAATGTTACAATAAAAGGAAATAAATAATTTACAACTTTAATTATTATAACCATAGCTGATAAAAGAACAAATCCATATTATATAATATATAATTATTGGTCACAAACTTCACTTATCTTTTAAGAAAATTGATGAAATTTTCTTAAAAAGATAAGTGAAATTTGTGACAATTATATTTTATATAGTGCGATTTTTTTTTTTTTTTTTTTTTTTTTTTTTTTTTTTTTTTTTTTTTTTTTTGCCTCACTGTTGTTAGCTTCTGTTTTTTAAAAAACTTTTGAAAGACTGCCAAATCTTATGAGGAAAGGAGACCAAATAGAATGACTCCAGGCAACAGTGTTTAGGAGATCCCATTCATTTTTGACTAGACAACCTGATTCCAACCATCTCCCCAAAATAAGTTAATGTTATACCACCAAAGAATAGGTAAACTCAGAAGGGAGAAGAAACAAAGGTAGTGATTAACAGCTGTCAATGAATTTTTGAAATAGAATTTTCTTTTATTCCAGGTTGCAGGACTAACCCTTGAGGAGAGAAATGTTTTTTTTTTCTTCTTTTTTTTTCTGGCATAGAACTGTCAGTATGGTGAGGATGTCATTGAAGCAGTAGCAAGGAACATTCAGTCTCAAAATGTTAAGAGCCCTCTATAGGTATACTGCACCTAGCACCATCAGATAGTCCTCATCGGTGGCGTACATGGTAGCATGTTTGCCTCACGTTCAAGAGGTACTGAGTTCAAATCTTGGTCGGGATGAAAAATCTGGATAAGGTTTTTCCAGGGTTTATCCCTATACTGAAAGATGAATTTTGGGTAACTCTAAGCTCTATGGACAGTGGGCTCATTGAGCACATCCAAGGTGACTTTAACGTTGGCCATAGATTTAAAAAAAAAGTCAGATACGGTGGCCCATCATATTCTCTTGCTTTTCCTACCAGAGATTTACTAGGTGCAACTGTCCTAGTTTTGGCTACAGTGCTGAAATTCTCCTGCACTTTTAATCCCTAGTGGAGGGGTTCCCAAACTTTCTACAATGGGGCCACATTAATCATAAAAAAGTGAATCATGAACAAAGTGACAGTAAGTTTTTATTTATGGATGTTACTTAACTGCTATGGTTCTCAGTGTTCCATTCTATATTGAGCATTATCTCATTTTGCTCAAGAGCCTCTGTCACATTTGTGGTTCTTTGGCATGTTGTAAATCTCAAACATGGGAGCACCAGCATTATTTTCCTTCCAAAGAATACCATGCTAAGGATTTTTATTCCCCAAAATATCCATTATTCTCTACTGGGATCATAGACAAAGCTACTACATACATTTAAGGTAGGCACAATAAATTCATGGACACAAGGCGCACATCCAACAATGTTTCATTGAAATACAGTCTCAATTTATAATAATGTAATTACTTAATAAATGATTTATCTTTCATTTATAGTCTCATGACTAGGATTAGGAAACCCTAATCAATAAAGAACTCCATAGTCGACCACCAGAGAGAAGACAGCAGACAACAACAGACGATAGTTGGACACTGAAGGTTGAAAATGGAAGCAACAGCTCCCAAAACAGTCCATCAAAAAATATAAATGTAGGTGACGGAGTGTTAAAAATCAATAACAAATGTGTTTTTCAATTAACTTTCCTATCTTCACTCTTCGAAGCTCATTAGAAATTTTGAGGAGAGAATATTAACCGATTTGCATCATATGACGAGCTACACTCCATGATGCTTTGTAGCATTTAAATCGTATGATGAGCTCAGCTGGCACATGCGTACTGTTGCACGTAAGTGCAAAGAGTTCAAACTGTAAGTTATAGATGGCTCTAAAGTGTATTCTAAGGCAATTTGCATACCAAGACGCTTGATATATATTTTTTTCTTCCATTTCACATGGTGTTTTCCTGCTAAAATTTTTTTCTTAGTTTCGCACGTGTTGCATCTCTCAGAAGAGGGTTTATTAAAACATTTTGATAGCGTTTTCTATGGTAGTAAAGAACTAAGTGATTTCAGATTCTGAAAAACCCCAAACAGTACTTTATAGTGATATGGGTGATGAAAGCAGTGATCAAAGATGTAAATTGGTCAAGTGCAAATTCGAATTTTCCTTAATATATGGACAGGCAACGTGCCAGTTGGTCTAAAAACACATTTAACCCATGCTGAGTTCAGGTTTTTAGCAATATGCATACAAAATTGTGTAATTGTATCTTTACTAGTTGATTTTATATGCTTATTTTAAAATTATCATGCTTGCAACACTACTCGTATGGTATTTAAATCCAATTTCTCAGCAACTAGTAGGGTATTAAAATACGATGTGAATGGGTAAATTTACTCCTATGAATATGTGGAGAACTTAGTAGTTAATTTGGATTTGGAGAGCGTTCTGCAAATAATGGATAACAGTGAACGAACACTGCTATAATAGAAAAAACTGCTCTTATTAAACTATAGCACTTTAATTTAGTCTTTCAAAATTTCTGAGTAAATTAATCTAATAAAAGTTGTACCATTTCCTTTTATTTATATTTCTAGAAGTTTGTAATAGGAACATACAGGCAGCCCATGGGTTAGGGTTGGCTTGTGAACTGTAGTTCAGTAAATACTGCTCCGTAGGAACAAGGGGGGCTTTATGGCTAAGAAGTTTTTTATGGACAACATCTTTACACTATGGCAACTTTTAGAAAAAGCAAGGAGAAAGGAAAAGAGATAGTACTAGTTTACATTAACTTAGAAAAAGCCAATGATTATGTCCCCAGTAAATTATTATAGCATGTTTTAAGAGAACTGTCAAACACATAAAATTATAAATGGAGACAGGTTTGATAATTTCATAAAACAAAAGATTTCCATTTGCAACTGGCATGAGTATATGTTGCCACATTTATGGATGTGGTCCATGGAATAAAATACACCTCTAAGTTATGCAAAAAAACTAAATTAAAAATAAATAATCAACATTTGATTTAAAATGAAAGAGTAATAAAGTGGAGAAACTTTCTTTTGTGTGACGCGAGAATATTTTCTAAGTCCCAAGGTGCAGGTATACGGATGCAAAAGCAACTACAGGTTCTCGCGTTGTAGCCAACATGAGAAAGATGTGTAACACTTGCAGCCAACCTCTGCAAAAATGTCCCAGACATCTGTGCAACACTGGTGCAGAAAGGCATGTGGATGCATTTAGTGCAGGTCAGTTTTGGAAAATACTGATCATGTTTCCTCTCAGGTTTTATTGCTTTACAAAAGTAGGCTTGCTGTCCAGCAGAAGTACCTATTGTACTGTTAGAAGTGAAGGCTGTTCGTTCTGTGCATCGTTCAAAATTGGGAAATGGCTCGATAAATCAGTAAAATGGACTAGTCCTGTTATTTTAATAATGAGGAGGCCTGCCTTCAAGTATTATTTGATAAGGGTTTGTGGAGGACACAGATGTTGTGTTCCGAATGCAATGTCGCCCTGCACCCCATCAAGAGACGGGACCACAAGTATCCCGAGTTTTGCTGCATGTACGTAAATAGTGATACAAGGCACTACTGTTACTACCATTGATACTAACAGATACCTTGTATTTTTGTAGTTAGTTTGCTAGATAGTGTAATATAGGGATAAATAAGACTGTTGTCAGCATTGCATTTAGTGGAGAAGCAAGGATAGTTTGGCTGCACTGAATTTTTCAATATAGCTACATATGCAGTAAATAAATAAATGAACAGTTAAGTTATGACTTCAGTAATGTTAAAAGAATGCCTTCCAGCACGAAATTGCACTAAAAAGTAAAGAAATCATATTAAACATCATAGTTGTATGAAAGAGCTAAGCACTTGGAAAAAAAATCGCCCGTGTCACATATTAGAAAGAAGAGCCGAATAAATAATTCAATTTCTAGTCTAGTATCTAAAATCAGTATAAATATCTGCAATATTTATTTTCTTTCTGAAAATACCTAATTACTCTGAATACATAGTCCAGTCAGTATTTTATCAAAAATATACCTTTGTTTTCGGTTGGGCATTTCAAGAGCACAAGTGTTACAAGGAGCAGAAACCTGTATATTAGAGACAATATTCCAATAAACTATTGGCTACAGAAATGGATTATTGACGAACAGAAGAAAAAAGATCACTAAGAAAAATAAGTAAAAATGAGAGAATTAGGGAAAAAGTATGAGAGAAGGAAGAACACTGAAAATATAATGCAATAATTACTGATCTATTAAATTCAAGACTTGATGAACACCTTTATCAACAATGTCCTGTGTATGGCATGGTGAGCTCGAGCATTGCGCTTTGGTTCCCTGCCACAGTAAGCGCTAGGGATTAATCAATCCCTCACCTGAGGGGCGCAGATTTTAAGTCCCGGGTATAGGACTGGTGCCCCCTCAGCATGGTGTGGAAATTGAGGAGCTAGTGAACCCTGGTCTAGAAAGTCAACCTTCCAACTGGGGTTACATGATGCTGACCACATCTCCTCCTTGTATTAATTGGATGATCGCCCACCTATGTCTTGTACATGTGGGCATGAGGCTGGAAGTTGGGTTGGCAGGCTCAGGCCCGACATGAGCTGTTATGCCATGGGTTTGTTTACTTTATCAAAAATAATTTAAATTATGTCATTCTCGGTTTCAAGTGGTTCTAATATGCTAAACAACTAATTCTATTGCAACATAGATATAATAATGCTTTTTTACTCATTTTTATCTACAAAGGGCTGAAGATGTGATTAATAACTCTGAAACTTACCCCAATTTAATTAATAAAATATATACATGAAAGTGAAGCCTTTAGCCTCTAGCCTCTATTTTAATGTAAATTACATATATTTGGCATTTATGATTTGAAATCTTTTCTTTTCTTCCTTTAACAATATTCGTTTTTGTAGCTAATTAAACTATTGCAATTAAAACCTTAGAAAATTTCAATTATGATTTGTTTTTGAGAGAAGTGAATCCATTACCTATAGCTGCAACTGTCTTCTAAACATAAAAGTAACTTGCATTATTACAAGACTGTGAAAATTTTAAGAAGAAATTATACTATCACATAAAGAAGAACATTTTCACACTCAGACAAATATAGCTTTGTACACCATTAAGTCAAGACAATAACTATATGTACAAAATGTGCTGGCTGACAGCTCGGCAAGTATTTGCTAGTGGTCTGGCCAATTAACTACAAAGCAGTGTGTGTATTTGTGTGTCTGTGTGAGTGAAGACTGTACCTGAAGATAGAAGAAGTGGAGGTTGAGCGTGACCATGAGACTAGGAAGTCCTCACCTCGACGAGCACTTCTTCTCTTGTCCAATACTGCACGTGTCACATCACGGGGGCATAAACTTGTCTCGACACATCTCCACACAAACCTGCCATCATATAAATGTTTAATTATTGAGTGACAGACAGGCAATTTGTCTGTATAAGCACTGATGTGATTAACACATTATCCAACTTTCAAAATATTTCCTGTTAATTTATAGTGAGTGAAGTAAACATGTCCAAAATACAACTTATATAATTGAATTTTTTTAATTAAATTTATTGGGAGTCGATTAATGACACTAAACAACACTTACTTTTAAATTTAGTGTTGTTTAGTGTCATTAATCGACTCCCAATAAATTTAATTTATACAACAACACTGTTTTCAACACTTCCATGAAAGGATTTATATAATTGATATTAAGTTTAAGATTAAACTCTTATGGCTCCTGTCTAAAAATTTTCTATGCACATAATAAATGTTCATATAGTGATGACAAGGGTTTTTGCCTGTATTGTCTCCTGATTATGTTAAACAAATAAGTTTTTCAAAGAAGTAAGCAGTTCCTAAAGTTCTCTATACAGTTTATATATAATTTGAGGTTATGTACCTTTTGAGTTTATTTATTTTTTATTAGGTACTTCTTGGCATATTGTTTTATCATCTCAATGCATTCATTAGTAAATAACAAATATTATACTATGCAAATTATGTAACTCCATTGATGATACAGTTAAACTCGCTTTATACATAAGTCAGTTACATGTAATTTGCATTTATACACATACATTTGCAGGTCCCGGAAAATAATATAATTTAGAAACACATTAATAGAACCTTAATATAATTTTGAGTTGAACTAGTACTCAATGTTCCATTTATTGCTAGTAATTACTTAGAACACATTTCGTTAGGATCTTCCTAACATCATCAGCTGCTGTGGACTAATGGATGTTGTTTTGGTGAACTCTCTGTCGGTATCTTGATGACCTTGAAGTTTGGGTTCTCTTCAAAGGTAGTATCGAAATTTTATAATTTTCTTTCATATTTCTTTATGAATTTTTTTTTCCCACGTGGTTAATGTCGCTGTATCTTGGACACATTTTTATAAGTGGATTTTTCATGCTCTATCACGATTATTCTTCCAAAAATGTTACGCTACCGTCTATCTATCTTTTACCTTGTTCCTGATGTTTCTAAAATGCTGTTTAAGCCTAATGTTCAAATTCCTTTTAGTTTTTTCAATGTAAAAGTTGTCACAGCCTTTGCAGTTTACCTGGTACATACCTGATTTTTTGTCTGTAGGTATCTCCTTTGTTTTATGTAATTTCTAGAGGTATTGTACACTGAATTTGTGTGGAGACAAAGTAATGTTATGCTCTATGAAGTCTTTTTCGAAAAGGCATGTAGCTCTGGGATGATATGTAAATTTTCTGTATGAAGTTTTATTGTTGATGGGGAAAGAGTAGTTACTTGTTTGATTTTTTTGTTGTCTTCTGAATTTATCAATTTTCTTTTTGACCTATTCAGCATTGAATCCATTGTATTCTGCAATGTGAATTATATTATTGAACTCTTTGATATATTCCATTTTGTTTAAAGGTACATTAACCAGCCTGTAAGTTAAACTATTGATAAGAGCATACTTGTGTTGTCTTGGGTTCTATCCATTTGATTTTATGAAATTTTCTGTGTGTGTTTCCTTCCTACGTGTGCCAAATTCTAGTTTTGTATATTTTCTAATTAGTTTCAAAACTAAAAAGGGATTTTATTGTTCGTCTTTTTCTATGCAAAATTTTATTACACGATTTTGTAAGTTAAGTAGTTTTAACACATCATCCATTTGTTTCTCATTTACTATTGCCCAAATGTCATCCACATATCTATACCAATGTTTGAAAATTTTTGGGAATGTCTTTGTGATATGAGTTTCCAAAATGCTCATGAAAAGATCTGCCAGAAATGGGGACAATGAGTTGCCCATAGATAGTCCTGATTTTTGTTTGAAAATTTTTTTATTATGTAAAAAGGACTGTTCAATGCGGATATTTGTAAAGTGAAGATATTCCTCTATGATGTTAAAGAGGCTCAAATAGCATTTTAGGAACATCAGGAACAAGGAAATAGATAAATTGGTGGTAGCATACCATTTTTGGAAGGATAATAACCATATAGAACAAGAAATCCACTTATTAAAGTGTCCTAGGTCCATCTGCATTAACCACGTAGGAAAGAATTTTCATAAAGAAATATGAAAGAAAACTGTTCAATTTTGATACTACTTTTGAAGAGAACCCAAGTTTCAAGTTCATCAAGATACTGACAGAGATGCCCCTATCACCTCCAAAGAGTTCACCAAACCAACATCCATCAGTTCACAACAGCTGATGACGTTAGGAAGGTCCTAAAGAAACACGTTCTGGGTAAATACTAGCAATAAATGGAGCATTGAGTACTAAGTCGACTCAAAATTATATTAATTTTGTGCCCTAATGTCTGTGCCTATTTACTGCTTGCTAGTTAATAGTGATCAGTTTAACTTTGTATGTTATGCATTTTGTTGAAGGAGTGCCGTGATTGCGATAAAGGATAGACACACAGATATGGTTGCAGATATGTCACAGCACTATACAGTTGGCGTGGTACATTCAGTTTGTAAAAAAGTTATAATATTACAATGCACTATAATTAAATGTTTTGTCATATTCTTGCTGAAAATCTGTAACGTTCTGAACCTATTCAAGATATTTTCAGGCATCAAGCCAGATGAAAAGATAAGACACCGATGTTTTGGGAGCAGACATCTTTCCCATCATCAGGACATGAATGAATAAAGAACTGTTATTAAACACTAAAATGAGATAACAAAAAATTAACCACAAAACACTATTAACACTTGTACTCCTGAACAAAAGACTAGTAAATTAAATACCGAGTCAGGAGATGGCGTGGGTAGGTATAGAAAACGTGACTACTTAATTTGACATTGAAACTGTATAAATTTGGGCTTCTAGAGCCGACTGATTTCCATTTTTAAGGCGTTTTCAAGAGGAACTAACTGAAAACCAGCATCAAGGTTAAGTGTGCTCCTCTCAGAGAAAATGGCCAAAGCCTCCGTAAGTCTCCGTTCACAGTAACTGCTGCATTTTGCCACGTTGGTCATCTCCCGAAAGTTGGCTTTATGGTCCTGATCAAAGCAATGCTCTGCCAGTCCAGATTTCTCAGGTTGCATTAAACGAATGCTCCATTCATGTTCTTTATTCTGATTGCGATAATCCTTCTGGTTTGTCCTATATACGGTGTCCTATATACATTCACAGGGAATGCAGTGTACTCCTGGAACTTGGAAGTCCAGTTTGTCTTTCACCATTCTCAAAAGTTGTTTAATCTTCATGTATTTCATTCATATCCTCATGATGGGAGAGATGTATGCTCCTGAAACGTCAGTATCTTATTGTCTTTTCACTTGGCTTGAAGCCTGAGAATATCTTGAATATATGCGTTGCCAGGAAAGTTTCAGGTCTTATTGTTCTGAATGTTTATTTTGCTGCTAAATTGTGAAAAGGTCTCTTGCTCCCATATCTTTTATGGGCAAGCCATAAAGTTGACATATGTCTTTGTATTGTTTCCACTTTCAAAAATACTACAAACAATAAAAAGTTATGCTATGGCATGACTGAAAATTTCAAGCCTCTACATTGAATGACAGAATCAGAGTAGGGTATGCAAAAAGTTTAACTTCTTAAATTCTGAGAAGAACACTGGAAAAAAATGAAAACCTTTTTCCTTCTGAAAGAATGCTTTAAAATTTCAACCTCATTTTCATCTAGCATCTATCTTCATCATAATTCAGCCAACACCAACAGTGAAAATAGCATATGAAGAATGTATTGTGGTGAAGTGCATATTTATAATGTAATATTAAAAGGGGGAAGAAAAAAGACAGAAAAAGTAAAAAGAAAGAGAGAGGTGTTTGAATGTCCCAATAAAGTAAAATATATGTAGTAAAACAATAATTATGAATGGAAATTAATTGTTTTTTTCACACTGGCCGTGTGTAGGGTAAAGTATGGAAAGATAGAGTCAGACTGAAACATTTGAACCACGGATCTTCTGGTTGCGAGCCGTTGGAGAATTTAATGTCATGTTGGCCCGTTGGCCATAGTAGCTCAAGGGTTAGAGCGGCTGGATGGCAACCAGAAGATCCATGGTTCAGATCCTGGCTATGGCATTGAATTTTTCAGGTTGAGTCTATCTTTCCAATAATTATGAATTTTGGTTGGTTGGTTGGTTGGTTGGTTGGTAGGTATCTTGTTTAAACATTTGATGATGAAATCATTTGTCCTCTTACACTCCAATATTTAGCTGGGAGGTTGCAATCTTCTTTAAAAGCTGGACAATTCCATTTCCTCATTTAAATTACAGAAAAGGCATATAGGAGTCTCTGCTATTCCAAATCTGTACACATATTTTTGTAAACAATCATGTCCTGTTAGTAGTCTGAAGGTTGCTACTGCAGATTTTATTAGTAATGTAGAAATACTGTTAGTGTTCAAAGTATAAACATTGAAAGAAGTGTAGAGACAGTGAAGCACAAGTTAAAATAAGTGAATCGAAAAGATATTGACACATTGCTTCACTAACACTGTTAGTGTTATTATGTAAATTTTTTCATTGTTTAGTGTTATTATATAAATGTTTTCATTGTTTTCCAGATATTTTGTTTGCATATTGTATATTATTCTTTTGATAGAGCAAACTGGAATTAAACTAGGTGTTGATTTAGTGATAATTTTATTTACCCTTTTAGCCAAAAACAATCAACCATTTCATTGCCTATTATTCAATAATGGGCTGGATTCCATTTAATTACCACTCTGCTTTTGGATTAGATAGAATTAAAATTTTTCAAAATTTTTAATATGATAAGAGATTTTGTAAACTTAAGAAAATTACCATCATTTCTCCATTAAAATTTGTTGAATGCATATCTAATTTTCGATAAACTGAGAAGAGTGGGCATGAAATGTGTACTGCTTAATGCCCGCTATTACTACATATGGCACCGCAAGTGGCGACACTGATAGATGAAATGAAGATGGAGCACCGGTGGAATGAGATGGCAGGAGAAACCAGAGATCTCTGAGAAAACCCACACTAGCACCTTGTTGTCAGAAACAAATCTCACTTTGCAGTTGCCTAGGATTGAACCCAGGCTGCCTTGGTGAGAGCCAAGTGCTCTAACCACTCAGCCACAGTGCAGCCAAGAGAGTGAGCATGTTGCTGCAGCACCAGTGCCTCCATTATTGGTATGCTGGAACAATCAGTGAAAATATTTAACTATTCCAGGGGAAGGATATTGCAAATTTATTATTTCCAGTGACAATTGTTTTAGGATGGCTGGAGAAGTTTTGATATCTTGACATCTTCTGTTAGATGGAGATTATATTCAAATTCAAGAAGTTCTACTTAATTAAATGGAAATTAAAAACAAATTTATTTTTACAGTTTATAATGTACCAAATCTCCTTATAACAATATAACAATATATCTCCTTATAATAATAATAATAATAATAATAATAATAATAATAATAATAATAATAATAATAATAATAATAATAATAATAATAATAATAATAATAATAATAATAATAATAATAATAATAATAATAATAATAATAACAACAACAATGTAGCCTACGGTGCTACATATACTAAAGCAGGCTTTAAACACTACACATTTCTTCTTCATCATCATTATCGACAAAGCTGTCAATTGCCAGGATCACATGAGCATTGCTGGTATGCCATAATTCGTTAAACAGAAGTTCTTTTACATGATAGTAAATTTACTGACATGGGGTTGTTACTTTTAAGCACACTTAAACTCCATTGGTCTGGATATAGATCTGAACCCATAATCTTGCAATCAAAGAGTCAGCACCTAACCAACTAAGTCATCCAGACTAATCTAACACATTACCCCAAAATCACAGATGTTTTCTTTTAGGTGCATGACTGTATTGCAAGAACTTATATTTTTAACCATAACATGACACTGACAATATCCAGTTAGATTTCACATGCACATACTAATACAATCAAGTACACACCTTGGTATGAGAGCTAGCACCACAGAGAGTATCACGACCATCCAGTGTTTGAGAGAAGTCACTGCATGTGTTATGACACCATAATTACTAGGCAGACCTAAACACCGCACACATGCTCTATCGTACACAAATGAAAAGGCGTAGTATGCTCCTATAGAGCATAGTAGAGATAATACGTGGATTATTGTCTGAAAGAAAAAAAAAAAAAATCAAGCACCAAAATGAAATGTATTTTCAAAGTTGTGGCATTTATTTCATATATCGCTTCAATAACTTGATATAAAGATTACTTACCCATGATCTTGTTTCAATGGCAACATGAAAGAGCATCACAAATAAACATGAGGTAGTTATTGTGGTCCCGAACTCCCATATACCAACGGTTGTGTCGTGGTAAGCCTGAAAAATTTAAGATAATTTATCTATTCAGTGCCCTGTAAATTTTGTCTTTACTTAAAAGCAGTTTCAGAAGTAAACTGTATATGTTAAGTGATTTAAGTATGGCCGACACTTTCAGGTCTTGTTAACCTTCATTTTAGGTTTTCTATGCCTTAAAATAGGTGTCTCTAGGTTTTGTTTGTGGAACCTGATTACTAACATCAGTAACTTTTTGTTTTTCTTATTCTGTTCTACACGCCTATGATCTAAGTTTTCACATTCTGAAAATAGGATCTTTTTTTTGGGTGGGGGAGATAAATAATTTGCTCTTCTGTTCTATTTAAGTAATTTATTTATAACCTTAATTCAAAAAAGTCAACAAGCATCATAAAACACAGAATATGTTTTACCATTAACAATGCAGTAGATAACTGCATATTCAAATATTTGCCTGATGTGAATGATTTTTTATTACTGCTTTCTATTTTCTTATTATAGTAAGATTGTTTGAAGCGTATATATTCTACAAGAGTTTATCCTACCAAAATCTATCAGAACATAACACATTTTACTGTTTATTACTGTTTTGGGGGGTCCAAAGGGATTGCAATAGATAGATGCCCACATTTTCTGACATAAATAATTTCCTAATATCACATAGTACATTCTTATAGTGAAGAAAACATTCTCACTACAGAACATAGTCATTGGTGTATAGGTCACATCAATTATTGTCAGTGACTGAATAACCATTTAACTGTTGTCCATAAAGAGGGATAGCTAGTAATAGCTGATCCGCATCACCCATATTTGACCCGCCATTTCTCCAAACAATGAAGTAGCTAACATGTCATCTGTAGACCAGCACACGTCACTGCTATGTATGTTCTAAAGATCTCCATATTCGTACAACAAATCTTCCAGATTTTCTACAGTAATATCAGAAGCCTGTACACATCATACGCAAGCTAATTTATTTGCTACATTACGGGGATAAGCCATGGTTAACATTGAAATTTAACAATTTCAAATGTGCCATTCATTTAGCGCTTGATAGCTACAAGAAATCACTCTGAACACAAAGAGATTATAAATAACTAAAATACAGAGCGAAAACAGCTGCATAAGGATACTAGAAACCTCGGTTGAGAAACACTGTAATAACAGATGCTGACAGAGAGTTTTCTTTCCAGTGTGTGAGTGTGTGACGCAACATATTCTCGTCATATTATAGCTTGGTATAGCATAAATAAACTAAACTTGAACCGGAGAAGTCGCTTGCGTAGCTATACATACATACATTGGCTCGTATACACACAAAACAAAATGATTCAAATATTAGGCGCGTTCGGCACAAAGAATGGCTTTTGCTACAGTGAAACAAAGAAGTGAAATTTCAACAATTTATTAATGTAGTCTCTACTTTCTTGTTATTGTAGATCTATACTGCCTTTAATGAACGGTTTGAACTGCTTGACCATACACCTTACACACCAGATCTAGCCCCAAATGACTTGTTTTTGTTCCTTCATCTAAAAACTGCGCTCGGAGGACAGAGATTTTCGTCAAATGAATACGCAATCACCTTTGTGAACAATTATTTTGCAGAGAAAAATGCAGAGTACTATTTGGACGGGTTAAAGAGATGGGAACATCGCTGGGAGAAGTGTTTAAAGTTACAAGAAGACTATATTGAAAAATAAAAAAAATAAAAATTCTGAAAAAATGTTTTGTATCTTTATTAGGTCGGAAACTTTTCAGAGCACCCTCGTACAATGTACCGAGTTTGGACCTCTGTACTGAATCCCCTCTGTAGCATAGTCCAGTCCAGACTAGGGTAGAGGGTTTTCAAGATTATCTTTGGGTTGCATCCTTGGATGATGCAGAACTTGCAAATTTGATATTTAATCAACTTCAATTTTGGGATATGCTGTCCTCATGTACTTTTTTCTAAAAATTTGTTACTTTTTTTTAAAAAAAAAAAAGAACTGAATTATGGGTAGAATACTTTTCCTTACCATATATAGCAGAGAAAGTTAAACAACGTGGAACATATATACTTGTATGTCCCAATTCCTCTTTCCCCCCAAAATTTAGGCCTTAACCTCAACAAATAAGTAGTTTTACACTTACCCCTTCAGTCAGGAAGAAAATAACAATGCTCTGATATAAACAATCAGCCATTGTTATCCAAAAGGAATGTGGCTTATATACTAAACCTAACCGACCCTGCCTGTAGAGACTAGGTTTGGCTTTAAGTATCTCTTCTGGCACATCCTGGTCATATACACCTGCAATAAAATCTTCATTTAGAAACTTGTTTCTAGTGTTAGGTTACAGCGAGAAGTGCTTTCTTTATTCACTTACCTATTGCAATTGGTGGAAGGGATGTAAAAAGCAAATTGTACAACATCAGGTACATTTGATCTATCATAACAGATCCAGTAAATCCGCAGTACAGCTGATACCAAAATATCAGAAATACAAAAGTCTGTAAACAGAAAAGAAAAGAAAACTTCTATAATCTGTTCTCAAGTGTAACAATATTATCAGTAATGTATACTTTAAGTAACTAGCTAACTTACAGCATTCTTATAAAAGAAGTAGAGCACCATTCGTGCAAGACGATCATAACACCAATGCCCATGTACTAACAGTAGCCTCTCTAAAAATTTGAACTTTGACACAGCAAAATCTGATGCCATCACAGCCTGCATTCCTTCCTGACCAGAAATTCCAATTCCTACATCAGCTGTCTGAATCATGGAAACATCATTTGCTCCATCACCTGCAAAAAGAAAAAATGTAAATAATTTATCTAAAATAAGTTTATCCAATACGTCCTGCTTTGATAATACAAGCCACATTTTCTCTTTTCAAATGAAAACATCAAGCCCAATATTTATGCCCATAAAATATTATGTTGTGTTAACTATTTCCTATATATCACTGTTATTGGTTTGAATTTTCTAATACTTATACTTAAGTGGAAAATCCTTCCCCTCCCTCTATGGCCTTGCAAGCAAATGGAATTTCAAAGCAATCATATAGCAACCTTCTCTGAAACTTGCCAATCACTGCCAATCACTTATGAAAATAAAAGTACTGTCAATTGGAGAATTTAATGTCATGATGGCACGTTGGCCACGGTAGCTCAAATGTTACGAGTGACCGGATGGAAACCGGGAGATCCGTTGTTCAAATTCCAGCCATGGCATTGAATTTTTGAGGTTGACTATCTATCCAAAACCTTAGTCTACACATGGCTAATATGGAGGAACGATTAATTTCCATAAATTAACTTAAGTCTACTGTATCTTCCTAATCCCTATGTAGCTACAAGAAATGTGTAATAAAATAATTTCTGTAAATGTTGATCTTAATACAAAGAATAAGACTTTGTAAGAATTGAAAAATAGAACTTTAATTCATGGGTTCACATTGTGACAACAAATATATGCTTTATATTATAACTTAAAAAGTTGGATTGTGACCCAGTTTGTAAAATTGTTATAACTTTTAATATTTCGCATGAAGGAGTCAATTTAGCAAAGATGATGTTGGCAAGCATGATTAGTTATATCTCTGGGAATGGTCTCAGATCAATTTGATTTTTTAGGATTTCACTCCACAGTTTAAATAGTACTTCCTTTTCTTCTTTCAAGATAAGTTGTTTATTTTGATTCAAACTATAATGTGCTTCACTCACCACTTGACTCTCACCAAGGCAGCCCCGGTTCAATCCCAGGCAACTGCAAAGTGAGATTTGTGGTGGACAACACAACACTGGCGCAGGTTTTCTCGAGGATCTCCGGTGTCCCCCCACCAGCAGTCCACCAATTACACAAATATTTATATTTCTGTAATATTTATTGCTTCACTGTAGCTAGCTTCAATTTTCTACATAGTCCAATTATTCCAAAATCAGCTTTCCTATCATTCATCTCACCCTCACATATATCATCCACTTCTCTCATGCTCACACCAGGAATTAGACTGATCACCCATCCTGGTTCTCTATCAGATCCAGAGCATTGGTTCCTCAGACCTTAAGGGATAGAGGAACAAGAATCCCCTAACATTGCAATATGCTATACTATTAGGGATAAGGATAAGGATAAGGAGAAGGAGAAGGATAAGGAGAAGGAGGAGAAGGAGGAGGAGGAGGAGGAGAAGGAGGAGAAGGAGGAGAAGAAGAAGAAGAAGAAGGAGAAGAAGGAGGAGGAGAAGAAGGAGAAGGAGGAGAAGGAGGAGAAGGAGAAGGAGGAGAAGAAGAAGGAGAAGAAGGAGGAGAAGAAGGAGGAGAAGGAGGAGGAGAAGGAGGAGGAGAAGGAGGCGGAGGAGGAGGAGGAGAAGGAGAAGGAGAAGGAGAAGGAGAAGGAGAAGAAGGAGAAGAAGGAGAAGAAGGAGGAGGAGAAGGAGAAGAAGGAGGAGGCGGAGGATGAGGATGAGGAGGAGAAGGAGAAGGAGGAGTAGGAGTAGGAGTAGAAGGAGGAGGAGGAGGAGGAGGAGGAGGAGGAGGAGAAGAAGGAGAAGCAGAAGAAGAAGAAGAAGAAGAAGAAGAAGAAGAAGAAGAAGAAGAAGAAGAAGAAGAAGAAGAAGAAGAAGAAGAAGAAGAAGAAGTGCTTCACTCCTAGTAAAACTTCTGCACATCCACACACAACTCTAAACATTACTCATACGTTATTAATTTATAGATGAGTCATATTTATTATACAGTTAAATCTCGATTACTCATAAGTTTTTCGGTAACCCTTAATTAGCACTAAACAGTTACATATTCACTCTCTAGTCTTTTTGTCTAATCCTCTTTTGTTTTTCTTCTATTACAATTTATCACATTACCATAACATTTTAATACTTCTCTGAATACTAATCAATATTTCTGAAAGACAACAATAACTTCGGCCTGAAGCTATTCATAAATAACAGTTTCAGAATAGTTTCTGAAGGTCATGTAAATATAACACATCAAATTTATTCTGTTTACTTCATGTTAATTAAGATAACTGTTTCCAAAAATGGTTTCGTCACACATTCCATTATTAGTACAAAAGTATATATAACAAACTGAAAAAAGTATATACTGGCTTTGAAATTCCATCCTCTTTGTATGGAATCATGAGAAACAAAGAATGGCACTTTAGCGCATCAACAAATACTATGCAAACAGCTTTATCCATGATAAAGCTACATAATACAGTAAAACCTGCCTTCAGTGGACCCCTTAGTTAAGCAAAAATCTATCTTAAAAGGAAATACTTCATGGTCCCATGAATTTGAGGGTGAAAAACATGCTAAATTTCCTTTATTAAATGGAAACTGTCTTACATGGATATAGAAATCAAAGTATACATTTGAACATTTCTAGTTCCGGAATGCATAATCTAAAACATGTTAAGAACTTGGTGAAAGTCTGCCTCGCCTACTCTAAGTACGTGATGTTTAAGTTGAAACATGATCATATTGCTGCTACCCGACCTGCCTGGGATGGGGGTGCACTAATGATGGTCCGAATACTGAGAAACTTATCAGTTATCCTTTACTGTATAGTTAACAAGAAACATGGCTGATTGTCTTATATTGTTGTCTCTTTCCTTTCCAATTTCTACTCTAATGACTTGTCAGACAGTACGGAATATAGAACTCATAACAGTACACCTCTAAATACAAAGGTGGTGGTTTAGTTTAGCCGAGTCACCATGGCTTCAAAAACAAAACAAAAAATGTACTAGATATTAACACAAGAGTGAAGTGATTTATGTAGTGAAAGTGATGAATCGAGAATAAAGTAGTTTTTGAAGGTGTTCAGCATAGGCAAAACTCAAGTTTACGTGACTCTAAAGAAGAAAACAGACATTCTGGAGCAGAGGAAAAAATGTTGCTAATGGGGAAAATAGACAGAGAACTTAAGAAAACTTAAACCCACGACATTAATGAAAAAGTGTGGGAGTAGTTCATTAGTGTTAGGACAAAATATCACTGCATTTTGAGGCCTATGTTACAGGAAATACAAACTTTCAAGCATCTCCGTTAGATTGACGTGAATATCCAACATGGAATGTTTTGAAAATGAAAATATTTATTTGGCAGAGATGATCTTTTCTCATATTGTGAACAGTTACAACACTCCATCCTAAGGTCAATTCTAGAAAGACCTCCTTTACCAACATGTAAGATCTCCCCGATGGACTCACTAGATAGTATGATGGAATGGGTTTCCTTGGCAGCAACCTCTTTGACATGTAAGGTTACAGCTGCAGCTGTGTCCATGTTGTGTCAGCATAGAGACAAATCAGTTCTTAAAAATCATCTGTTGTGATGATTTGCTATTTACTTACCTATTGCCAAGGTCCTCATTTTCAACTGTTCCTTCACCACCTTCACTATGTAAGCTTTCTGCAAAGGTGTTGCTCTACAACAAAGCACAGAACTGCAGTAGCGTGTCAGCTGTAGAAATGGCTTCTGAAGATTTGACCGTCTATCCAAGATGAATCTGTAATCGTCAACACACTATGATTAGTACAGCAGAACCTTGTTTACCCAGATCAAATGGGACCAGGGCCCATCCAAGTTAACATAAATCTGGGTTACCCAGAGAATGAAGGAAAAATGATAAACATACATGTAAAACATCAGTGAAATACTTTTAACCGCTTCAGGATGGCCATTTAATTCCTGTAAGGGCTAGGAATAGATACCCAATAAATAGTATATACATTTAAATAGTTAAATGCTAAAAAAATAGATGTTAATTTAAACAAATGCAGAATTTTACTTTTATATCCTTTCAAGTCTAGTACACTCTCTGGTTTACTTAGAGGTGGTTCAAAATTACGCACTGCATGCAACATACATGTTCCGTAACTGTTTCTTTCCTAACTTCTATCAACAATTTTATTGATATGATACTACTTCCTAATTCAATTACATTTTCTTTCCCTCTCTTTCTTACTTTAATAAACATATCTCAAATTTTTAATCAGATTGGTAGAGTCAGATGAAAAATTCAATGCCATTGCTGGAATTTGAACTACAGATCTCCCATGCTGACATGTTGGCTACGGTAACTGAATGGTTAAGAGCAACCAGATGGAAACTGGAATATCAATGGTTCAAATCTAGGCTATGGCATTGAATTTTTCAGTCTGACTCTACCTATGTAGAGTCTCTGCCTACATACAGCTAGTGTGGAAGAACAATTAATTTCCATCAGTTTTCAACAGATATTTTTGTTATCTTTCTCCCTTAAATTCTGTTTGATTTGTTGATAAAAACTATCTTAAAGACTCCAATAAATACTTATATCCCCAAATAGTGAAAGTAAGAAATTTTGTCTTTCATAATCCTCTTCTGCCTTCCCCGATTTCAATATCCGAAAACACCCCTCCTTACTATCACTCATTCCTCATCAAACCACCCTGCAGAAGATGGAAATGGGTCACAGAGTTGAAAAATGGCCATTCTTCACTTTTTTTCATGGCAAACAACCAGTTATCACAATGACTAAAGACAATTATATAAAACTCCCTGCAATCACAAACAAATCAAGGTCTTGACATTGCATATGCTGTGTGATGCAATGGCTATGCCTTAAGCAGTGGCGAGTCGTGACTTTCAAAGTGAGGGAAGCTCCAAGTAATAATTTTCATTAAAACAAGAGAGAATAATCACTCGGAGAACTGAAGCGACTCTAAGGCACTCTTTGTATTGCACAGACACATGTAGGCCCTTCTTGCATTGCAAGACTGGTCACACTATAAGCAGACATATAGGTCGAGTCAGATTGAATTTTTCAGTTTGACTGGACCTATCCAAACCTAGGCTATACACGGCTAGTGTGGAAGAACGATTAATTTCCATCAATTAACCTAATAAGCACACATATTCCTGCTTCCCCTCTCCACTCAGACTTCTAAATTTTTCCTAGAGCTGCCCCACAGCGCATGAGTTGCTTATCTAAAGTAGAGAAAGTGGCATTTCAAACACAACTTCTCAAGAATTACCTATTTGTTACCACCATATACCAATCTAGATAAAATACTCTTGCTAATGCTATTGAAATATACTTCAGTTGTATTTAAAAGCATCACATAAAACAAAACCTAAACTTTTCTTCATACACTAGAGACTTCTCGTGACAAAATCTATCAGTGCTTCCTTACTATTGAAGAGTCACAATTTCTTCCGGAAACCTATGAAGCCTGGTATTCAAGGTTATGAATGTGTAAATACACAAATATTCAGTACTGAATGAGCTCATGGAACTGGTCACTTGAGCCTTAAGCAGCAGCTGTTCCAATTGTCCATAGCACAGCAGATGTTTGAAAATACATTTTGAAAATGAATTCAGAGCAAATAAAAGCATGAAACTTTTGTTTTTCTTCTTTTTCTCCTGAATTTCTTGGGGAAGCAGCGCTTCAATGCATGCCTCGCCACTGGCCAGGCTATTGGAACTTGGCAAGAAAAACCAAGATACATAAGTAGATGGAGTGCTCACCCAATGTAAAAACCAGAAACGCTACCTGTATTGGTAGAAGTTACTATATTAAGCTAAGTTTAAAATAAATCTTAAAAGTGACCTAATTATAAAACAAGCAGACTTACGTCAATGTTTTACCATCAATGACCAAAGCTCTTTTCTTGGTTGTACTATGTATTCCTCTTTGGTTAGCTGATGGTGACTGACCAGGAGAATTACCAGATCTTGCGAACACTCCAACTTGATTTAAACCAGGGGCTCCAGTCGTAAGGCTAAACAGATAGATAATAAAAATAATGATATTATTTTCAATAAATGTTTTAATCATCTCTCAAAGTACTTGTAATTTTTCCTTTTTGCTTTAACGTAATAAGGAGAATCAAATTTCCTCAAATAAGCAAGCGTAATTTTCTATGTGCATTTGTTTCACTTTTACTTTCTCAAACAAATATTGTTTCCAATGTCAAAATTTCACCAGAAATGCATATTCTGAGGACCACTGAACCCAAAAAAGTACTTTAGAAAAAGATCTGTATGTGAGTATTGTTTGTGAACAACATCACACAAAAGGAAATACTTGGATAAATGCTTAACTTAGTATTCCACAAATATTTTGAAACAAATCCTTTCATCCCAAACTATCCTTTATATATATATATATTTTTTTTAATTTTCTGTAACACTGCTTTAATGATTTTCATTAAAATGACAATTAATATATTTACATGACAAAATGTATAAAATAAATTTCTTGTGAATAGCTTATTAAATCCACTTCATTTGAAAATAATTTTATATAATGAGAAAATCATAAGAGATAAACAAAACCTAAATGCAGTAAAAATGTAGAGCTCTTTAAAACTACAATTAATGTACTCCTGTATCCTCTTTGTACCTATAACAAAATATGTAGTTAAACAATTTCTGCGAAAGTTTATTTGATTAATCTAAAGTAGACAGGCAAATGAAACTTTTGTAACAATATGTTGCAGAAGAGAGATAAAATTAACACCCATAGCGGATGTTCTTGCAAAAATCTTTTTAGAAGAGTGAAGATATTAACCCTTCCTGCATGTATACATTCTCAATCCCAAAATTCTTGGGCCTCATTTATAACAAACAATAAAGTAGATACTAGACAAAAGTGTAACATCCATTAACCCAATGCTAAACTTTATTGCTTTCAGAAAGGTGTGCATTATGAAACTATTAAAATATTTTCCACTCTTCCTGATGACCTTAAAGCAAATATTAATAATTTTGATAATTGATAAATTCCTAATATTCGTTCTTCCTGATCAACTTCATAACAACATTCAAGAAGTTAAAGACAGCTGTTTCAGTAGACCTCTTGTTGAAACCCACGCATCAGTTATTAGTAAAGGCCAGAGGCATGTGCATTTTTCCATAGGTATACTGCACATCAACTGTACTGTTATTGGTCACAAGTACACAACTGCAGGTTGGTATAGTTTGAGCATGACAATCACCTCACTGCCAAAGCAAACAAAACAGTTGTATTATATACAGCTTGACCTTACCTCTGCATACACTTGTATGGCAATACTTCACTACCTGGTCTAGCTATAAATACTGCTACAACTTGAAAAGTGAAAAACGCAAATACCATGCAAAATATGGCTTTTAGAATGTTGTACCTACAGGTATTCATTACACACAGCGCCATTCACTTTTCTAAATGGCCACCTTTTGCATGGATACAGGCTCTGAGTCTTTGGGGCCACTTGTCTATGGCAGAACGGATGGCATCCAGGAGGAAATCTGCCACTGATGACAACAAGGAATGCTTTAAACTTCCAATGGTGGGGTGTCTCCTCTTGCAGGCAATGCCCTCAAGCAGTGACCACAGTCGGTAGTCCAATGGATTCAGGTCCGGACTACTACTGGGCTAATCCTCAGGCGAAATGAAGTCAGGGACATGATGTCGAAGCCATGCTTGCTTGCATTGACCTGGCCTTGTGGGCAGGGGCAGAATCCTGCTGGAAAGTCCATGGTTGGTTTTGAAACAATGTGCCAAAAAGTTCTTGACAATAGGCTCCAAAACAGTGGTTTATATACTATGACGTCGGTTTTAACGCCCTTTTTGCAAAAATGTAGCTGGATGGTACCAGAATAACTCACCCCCCCACCTTATTACTGGCTTACCGAAATAATGATGCATAAACTCTGTCATTTTGCACACTGAAAGACTCCTCAATAGTGAAAAATTTTCATCGGTGAAGAGGATGTTCTGATGACCATTTTGAGTGTAATGCTGTAGGAGACATTGACATTTTCTCAGCTTCTTTAGGTGTGTGTCAAGTTAATGTCCTTTATGTTGGCAATAAGCGCTTAGTCCAAGGTCCTTTGACAGAAGCCTGGATATTGTCCTTTTTGAAATGTTAATTTCATGGGACAAGATAGTGTGCTTCCACATAGGATTTCTCCGAACATGAGTCGCCACTGCTCTTTGTGCTGCTGGAGTCCTGATACTGCGTGGTCGACCCTTCCTCGGCCAATCCTTTACAGTCCCAGTTGCAGTGAATCATGCAATGGTACGGTGGGCAAACGTATGGCTGATTTTCAGCTTTTGTAGTGTCTTGAAAATGTCACCTGCAGATTTTCCAACTTAATGTAATGACAGCCACACGATTTTCAAAATCACCCCATTCCATGGTGAAACCTGGAGCTAAATACTTCCTCTTTCAAAGACAAGCTATCAATGGTTCAAGGTTAAGGTGTACATGCAATTGTTCCTACACCAAACCGGATGTACAGTATGTGTCAAAAATTTGAAACAGTATTTATGGCAAAACTAGGTAGTTCACATTAGTACTACATTATATTGTTTTCAACGTTGTACAGTTGATGCCCATGCTGTACATCTGACATCATTTATAGTATTGTTGCAAAGAAGAATGTAACCCGGAAGATTACACTATATGTTGTGAATAGGTTTGTGTATGCTTAAAAGGGTTTCACCTTAGGGGTTTACAATCTATTCTACAACTGGGAGTGTAGCTGAAAGGATAGGGGATCAGATGGTAGAACTAAATGGTAGAAGTAGTTTGCAGCTAGGTTAAATATAGATATAGATAAATAGAGACAACACAAGGTTCTATACAATGGCAACTTACTATAGGCTAATGATTGGGTCTCAAGAGAAGTCACTTCCGAAGTCTTGATGAGACTTGGAGTGAAATGGTGTTAACAATTACATTAGTATATCAAAGACCCAACCGGGCTTACCTTGGAGATATGTGTTTGTATGTGGCTGAGGATGCGAAGTGTAGAGTAGACAGCACTTGTCAGTGGCATGACGAGCCTGAATTTAGGACCAGCACGACCTCCGGAGAAACTAGACTTTGAGTGAACCCGCCGAATGTTCCTAAAATGTTCCTGAATAATCCCACGTGCGTTGGCTTAAGCAATCTTAAATAGGGGTCCTGCCAAAATGACAGCTAACAGCTAAATCAGCATTTCCCATGCTAGAGGGGCCACATCGACGATTCCCAAACTTGCTAAGCATTATTATATTTCTCCAAAATATTGCATCACCCAATCAATGTTTAGGTAATTGAGATTGTGCTGATTCATGTATCCAGCCATCTGTGTATGGCAATCCAAAGTACATGTTTTTGTCAGCCAGCAAAATTTAGGCTTATTCATCAACATAAAACTGTGCTCAAAATCAAGACACAGAAAATGAATGAAAAATACCAAGATTAAAGTAATTTCTAAATCTCGCTCAGCCTATATAAGCAACAGTATGCCTCCAGCTAATTTGTATCGCATGTAAGTGCACATCTCTCTGGCCTTTAATTATTGGTTTATTTTTAATATAAACGAAATTAATGTTATGAGTAAGCTTATCAATGATCTTAAAAAACAAAATGAGACTGAAATGAGTCTACAGTTTCCAGGATTTGTTTGTCCCTTTTTTATGTATATGAGTTACTTCGGATATTTTTAAAATGTCTGGAAAACTCCTTAACAATGTGTTACTTATAGCTGTTAACCGCTTCGCCGATGGCCATTTAAACCCTTCAGGGGCTGGAAACGGATACCCAATAAACAGAACAAGACATTTAAATTGTTAAATGCTGTAAAAATGCATCATAAATACAATTCCGTATCTTCCGTATTTATTAAGTTATTTAAACGAAACAAAAACTGGTTTAAAACCCATTAAAGGCAGTATGAATCTACAGTAACAATAAAGTAGAGACTACATTAATAAATCATCGAAATTTCACTACTTTGTTTCACTGTAGCAAAAGCCATTATTTGCACCGAACGCGACTAATATTTGAATCATTTTGTTTAGTGTGTATACAAACCAATGTATGTTTAGCTACGCAAGCAACTTCTCCGATTCAAGTTTAGTTTATTTATGCTATACCAAGCAATAGTCATATGAGTATATGTTGCGTTATACTGAAAAGAAAACTCTCTGTCAGCTTCTGTTATTACAGTGTTTCTCAACCAAGGTTTCTGGTAGCCTTATGCAGCTGTTTTCGCTCAGTATTTTAGTTATTTATACTCTGTGTTCAGAGTGATTTCTTATAGCTATCAAGAGCTAAATGAATGACACATTTGAAATTGTTAAATTTCAATGTTAACCATGGCTTATCCCCGTAATGTAGCAAATAAATTACCTTGCGTATGATGTATACAGGCTTCTGATATTACAGTAGAAAATCTGGAATACTTGTGCGATTATGAAGGAGATGTTTAGGATATAGTTAGCAGTGACGTGTACTGGTCTACAGATGGCATGTTAGCTACTCCATTGTTTGGGGGAAGTGGCGGGTCAAATATGGGCAATGTGGATCAGCTATTACTAGCTATCCCTCTTTATGTTAAATGGTAAAAAAAAGTATTTTTATACCACTGGATGTAACCATACACAATTGTTTAGTAATTTTCAGAGCTGTAAATTCATGCAAGACATTCATCTACCTGTACTTGCGTGTATAAATAGCTTGTAACCTAATTGAGTATTATAATACTCAGAGGTAAGGGGTAAGAAATTCACATCACCCCTCATACTTTCCTAAAAGCATACCACTCACAACCAAAAAAGTCGCAACTGTTTCGAAAATGTCTAGTGTGTTGCGAAAAAGAAGTTCGCAAGGAAACCAATATTATTTGGTGTGAATCTTCAGATGTGCTCTTGGGTATTTATCCCAGTTTGGAGGTGTACAATTCAAAAAGAAACCTTTAAGGTTATGTTTACATCCCATATAGAACTAATTTAAATTTATTGTAAAATAGGAAGATTAAAATAATTGGCGTTAAATGAGCATTAAATGCATGTATGCGGAGGACGTCTATACATGTCCATATCGGTTTGGGGCATTTTAACTTGGACGTCATATGACGTCCATATCGGTGAAAGGGTTAATGGCCTTATTAGAAATATTACAGTAAAACCTGTCTTCAGCAGAACTGAACAGGACTCTTGAAAATTTTTGTTGTAGACAGATTTCCATTTAACGAAAGGGTTTCTCCATTTCACCCAACATAAAACCACACAGGAAAACAGTCAATCTTTCCTTGGACAATTTTCCTCCCAAATATTTCTCACATTTTAAACACAATGACTTACTCAGTAATGAAGAATAATCTTGTTGCCATTTGTTATGTTTTCAAGTTTGTATCCTTCGATTATTATTGAAGATAATTTAGCAACAAGTTTCATCACACTATGACATGAGGCTTACCTGATTTCGGGAGGGGATTCTCTTTCTATTTCAGCCAGATAAAACATTATTGCTGCTTCTGCAGAATCCTTAGATCTTGCTACCAACTTAAGCAGTTCCATCTGTGGTGAGAACAAGCGAGCAGAATAGGCAACATTGATAGCAGTTTCTGGTTTATCTCCCGTGAGCACCCAAATTACAATTCCAGCACTTATTAGTGCATTTATTGTTTCAGGAACACCATCTTGTAATCTGTCTTCTATGCCAGTGGCACCTTAAATAAAAAGCAATATATATTTTAATATTATGTAATTAAGCTAAATAATAATTTTAAATGGAAGCAATTGTAGATTTTATGACTGACAGAAAGCTTAATTATTAGGATTTTTAAAATAATTTCTTTTCTGTCTTCCAATGCAATGATACTAACTCCTGAGCATCAGATAAATGCACACATATGTACATGTTAATAGGAAGAGAAAGTTGCAGCACAGTTACTGACTGGATTTTTAGTGGTACGTAACTCACTCTATTTGAGCCCAACTTAGAACATTACTCACCTAAAAGTGTAAGCTTTGTTTCTAGTCTTGAATAACTTTCTCTTATTCTTCTTTCTCTATTTTCTTGTGCCAACATCGCTTCATCATGTCTTCTTAGCCAGTCATTATATTCCTGATCAGAAAGTGTTCGCCGTGCCATTACTAAAACTCTCAGTCCCTGCCTTGCATAAGAGTTTAAATGTTGTTGTGTTCGAAATATCATCTGCTGCATCAAGAAGTCATCTGAAAGTTAATAATGCATTGATCAAATATTTTTAAAATTGATAGAGTAGAACCCCAATTAACCATTATGATGAAGAGGGTGGGTGGTCAGTTAATGATGGATATCCATATTATTTAATATAAAATGTAGTTTTAATAAGCACTTACACAAAACCTCAATGAACACACAACTCCTATGTTACAAAAAAATTGAGTTCTTATATATGGACGTTCTTTAACTGATGTAGCTCCCCATGTTCCATTGTATATTGGGTGTGAGGCATTATTTAGAAGTACATCAGAGAATTTATTAATGTAATGTAAATAATAGCTGTATAAAGAGAACAGGATGTTATATGTGAATGTAATATATTATAACATATAAGGTGAGAAAGTTTCCACCGATGAATGTTTCCACTGGCTGCAATCTTTCAAAACACAGACCTAAAGGACATAACGGTATGACAGCATGAAAAGGTCATTATACCCACCCTTACAAATAAATAAATACAAGTAGAAAAGAGGGACCGAAACCAGTCTAACAACAAAATTCTAGGTGTATGAATAGTCGTAAAAACTATTTGTAGTTGGTTTATTGACACTCGTCACTCGTCAGTGTATGAACAATATTTCTTAAAGTCAAGTTGGCGCCATTATGTATTGTACTTAAAGCTTTTGATCTGTGTGCGTGTTAAAAGTAATTTTTTTATAGTGGAAAGAGTTAGGTCAATGGGAACAGGAAATTAATTGTATAAATACAATAATAAACAGCAATTAGTCTACCATTTTCTTGTTACATTGTCTCTTGTCACATTGCCCTGAAATCTCCACACCCATATCACGCTCAACCTAAATGACAGCAACTGACCTGCCGAAGAAACAACTAGCGAAGAAACCAAGCACTAACCCATGACACTATCACCCACATACAACAAAAACATTTACATAATTTGCAAATACCTTTGAGGTTGCCGCTAACTAACAAGTGATCTCTTTATTAGCCTTCCAATGCTATATTTGTTATGGTTTTAGAAAAATGGCAAAAAATGTATTGTTGTCCACATGGCAGGGCTGTGTAACTTTTCTTCCATAAAATCAATAAATAGTGTACACACTCATTTGCATTCACTTACCGTCAACAATGACAGCAGCACATTATGATCTATTGTCTAATTGTACGACCTAATTTGACATTTGAACCCATCACAAGTAATACACAGTTGAAGTCCAAAACAAGTGCTTGACTATAGTGTATGTTCATTCTATATTCCATATGTAACATTGTTTGTATACTCAAAGCAAAGCAATTTAACATTGTTCCATTATTTCAAAAGGTCATTTTGATCCAGGACACATCACTGATATTGTTTCATGAATAATTTAACAGACATAGATATTACAATTCCTTTCTTGGAAGTGAGGAAAACAGTGTTGTAATAAATTAAATTTAAAGGGAGTCGATTAATGACACTAAACAACACTTACTTTTTAAACATGTTTCAGAGATATCGAGATTTAACTGTATTGGAACACCACAGTGAAGCGAAAAATTATTAAATTTTAGATGAGTCGTATTTTTTACACATCAAAAAGAGATTAAAACAGATCACAGCTCTCACACCAATAAAACAAGAAATTAGATTTGCTAAATTTACTTACCACCCCTGGGCCACAAAAAAGTTCCAAAAAATATTCAAGAAATACAATATAACATTGGCACCAAAAAACAATTACAACATTAAAAACCTACTTCACAGTAATAATACTGATAAGATAAAACCAGAGGAAAGGTCAGGCATTTACAAGATTAAGTGTAAAGACTGTGAAAAAATTTACATAGGGAGGACAAAAAGAAACATAGGTACTAGAAAGAAAGAACACTTCAGGCACTTAAGATACAAAAATATTGATAAGTCCGCAATAGCAGCTCATTTCTGGTCTGAAAATCATGAAATTGTAGATAGCACCGAATTACTAAAATACGTACAAAAACATAGTGAACTCGTCATATGGGAGAGGATATACATAGAAAAACATAAAAACCAACTTATGAACTTTGAAATCCCGCCAGAAGAGAATCCCACATTTAAGTTCATCACTAAATCAACAGATGGCAGCAGCAACCCCAGAATTACCCACACCGCTGGATCAAGCTTTAGTCGCATAAGAGCCGTAGATGCAAACGATGATTTGCGAAACATGTCCTCAAAATAGGTACGAAAGTGAAGCAGATGTGTAAAAAATACGACTCATCTAAAATTTAATAATGTTTCAGAGACTTTGCCTCCATCGTCAACTGGACATCAACTGGTTCTCAGTTGTGTAGCTGGTAATATTTTGTCATAGGTCTTCTCTGGTGCGGTTCGAGGAACTTGCTGAACAAATCTTTCTGGGGGATGTCAAAATTGAATACTTTGTTCCTATTTTTTGAAATGAAGATTTGGTCCGTGAGGTCAATCCCTGCCGTTATGAATGTAATTTATCACTGCATTAGGACACAGTATTTTGATTTTTTCTTTTCCCTTGCCACTCTTCCTTTCTACCTCTACATCTGTTCTGGGATCGGAGTTGGTAGATAATAAAAGAATGTCCCTGTTGTCATGCTAAACAACTGCAGTTACACCTTTATGTTGCAATTTGTAAGATTTGTCCCTTTTCAGTTTCAGTTGTTTTGGCTTTGATAACTGTTTTGGCCAGCCTTTTCTCCCAGCACGAGTCATACCACACGCATATATTTTCTTATCCAGAAGCAATTTCATTAGCCACATGGAAGTTAAAAAATTATCAAAATAGACATGATGCCACAATCCTGTGTATTTTTCACACATGTCTAAAACAACCTGTTCCCCAAGTAGAAGATCAGTTTCTCGCCTCCTTTTTCCCCAGATAGATTTTACATGTCAATAAATACCCACTTTTACTGTCTGCAATACCCCATGCCCTTATCCCCCATTTTGTTGGTTTAGCGGGCATATATTATTTTAGAAAGAAGCACCCTTTGAAGCCTATCATTGCTTTGTGAACAGAAAGATCGTCATTTGGTTTGTAGACATTTGCAAACTTTCGATTGGTATGTCTAAAGCAGGTTGCACCTTATACAGATAATCATAAGAATGTACCTCTAATACCTAAATAGGCCTGTATCTCCCTTGAATTCATATCTTCCTATTTGGGATTTGACTTCTTAGCTTGAATCTGTGCTGCATACTTATTGGTTTCCTCCGCAATTTTGCCACAAAAATCAGAATCTATGAAAAGTTCAAAGTAATCTATTTCTGGACTTCCTAGAGGAATAGTATGATTGGCACCTGTAGGGGATGAAAATGTTGCAAACTTATTGAAAGTCTAATTGGAGGTCCACTTTGCAGGTACTACTTTAATTTTAGTTTGTTTTTCATATATTTTAGCCCCCTGCTCTGCTAACTGTTCCTCGGCATTTTTACTGTCACTTGGTTTCTTATCACTGTCTTCCACTAACTCGCTAAACCAAGATTTGTCGGAACTACTTTCACGATCTAATTCCTCGTAAACTGCTGCAAGTATTTTCTATTCTGTTTACAATACCTTCTTACTACAGCGTTTTCTAGCCTGTGATATACTTGGAACAGCCTCCATGGTACTGATGTAGCTATAAACGCATCTGAAAACTGCCTAATCTTGCAGATGCACTCTGTTATTTCAGTGTTATTTATGGTTTGTTTTTACATTCTGTCATGACGAAAACACTTTAACATTGCAACAGGAGAATGGTTATGTCAACACAGCTCCTAACAACTGAGGTCAGCATAAACAAAACCCATATGAAACGATAAACACATTTACTATGTTCTGCTACGCTGTGTGCAGCAGGCCATTCATTATTTCACTATGCTTTACTACACTATGTGTCACAAAGGGTTAATCTACCTAAATTTGTGCTTCTCGAGCTAGTTGATTTCCATTTTTAAGGCCGGTTTCTAAGAGGAACTGAACTGAAATCCAGCAATACACCTGGTTTGAAGCTCGAGAGCATCTAGAATATGTCCCTCGCCAGGAAAGCTTTACATCTTATTTTGCAGTTCAGGAGTTTATTCTTACCTGTGGGTTCAAGTTGAGGCAGAATGGTGGAATCTGCGCCTTTGCAGTAGAGGATTTTCTCTCCAGTAACTGGATGCCTTAACACCACAGACATACACTTTCTTGCTGAATCAAATGGTAAAACTTGCAGGATTTCAAATTCTAATACTCCTTCACCTAATAGGCATGGACATGTCACAAAATTAAAACAGGAAACAAATTAGTATTTAGGAAACTAAATTTATTATCTCTGTTATTATAGTCTGCACATCCTTAGTTGGTGATTGACCATGAGCTACTCTGCTCTGAAAACTGAAGCAAGGAGGAAGGAGGGAGCTAACATGTCACTCTGGTCTCATAGCAACCAACGAAGGCACGAAGAACAGGCAAGCTGTTCTCCTTACAAAGAAAGGTGCACACCTAGTGTTGCTGCTGCCAGCAGCGACATGAATACCATATTTTCCATTAAGTACAGTGAACTGATTCCTTCCCAGAAACCTCTACCTGATGTTAATACTAAGCATTTAAGTTGCACTTTAAGTTGTAGACACCACATACCTGGTATTTTAGTTTACTTGTTTTGTATGCACTGTTTAGTTCATGAACTGTCAGTATTAAGTGGCATCTTCAAAATTTGGAAACCATTGTGTGTGTATGCATGCCTGTGTGTGCATTAATTATGACTGAAAATAATGTACGTCAAAAAGACAAAACAAAGCTTACAGAAAAATGTCCAAAATGTTTTCTGAAAAACTATTCTAATAAGGGGGTAGGCACAAGAAATTACATGTTCTGTTAGAAAATATTTTGAACAAGAAAGAGAAAATGGCAAGATGACAACAGTAGCAATTACTAGAGGGCTGATGATAGTGATTCGCAAATAAACAGCATTTTATAATTGGAATAAAAGATCAAATTGCAGGTGGTCAGTTATTCACATTCATTCAGTCCAGCTTTTGTATTGTGTTACAGTCAAGCAGCCAAGAACTTTAGTTTACTTAACAACTTTCTTGTACTATTGCACTATGTACATGATTATTTCTAATTTTTTAATAAATGCTGAAATATCAAATATATTTTTTTTAATCTATTGGAAATGCACACATGTATCAAATAAATATGACAATCAGTCTGTTTAAACTGTTTTAACTTAATCTTACTTTTATTTTTGAATTTGCTGCCTTAAAGTGTTATTGATTAGGATAGGAAGCTGGGATAAAAACCCTTTTTTTTTTTGTGTTTTGTCTTAGCTATTTTTTTAAAGGTCCTTTTCTTTAGAACTTTTATTTGGCCCTTTTGCATCTATTTTTTTAATTAAAGGTCCCTTTTTTAGTATTTTTGTTTCCTTCCCCCCCCCCCCCCCCCCAAATTTAACTTTTTTTTTATCTTTTTCCTGTTCAACTGAGTCTAGCTTTAATTCCAATTTCTAATATACACTCCTAAGACTAGGTACAGCAGGTAACAGGTGAGAAGACTTTTCTATTGTATTCAAGTCATTAGTACCAGTAAAGAAACCAGTAAACTCTCTCTAAATATCCCATTATTTTTTACCAGCATCATGAAAATGACCTCGACCAGGGGATAGGAGTGGGTAGCTTGGATTCACTGCAATTTCACAGTTTGTGAAAGAAATCCTGGCCACAAACTAAGCCTAATAAAACACCTATGTCATTTTTTCCAATCTTTTGGACCTTTTTGGGATATTTTTAGGTCCTTTTAAAAGTCATTTTAGACAATGTATAGGTCCTCAACTTCCTAGCCCTAGTATGATCCATTACTGTGTGCAGTCAGTATTAATTCCTGTGAGCTTGTGTGGCTGTTATTATTCATGTTTCCGCTACCCATTCAGCCAGCATGTGGACAGTGGCACTAAAAGTTGTCTCTGCTAATTGCAGCATCAATCACCAACTAAGGACGCAGACCTTAACTACTATTTACAGCATAAAAATGAAAGAAACAAAGGATAACAAGAAATACTTTGACAGCATTTATATAGATTCACTTCAAGAGCAACCAACTAAGTCAATTGTTAATTACATTTAATTTAATTTGAGAATATGTAATTTTTATACAGGGAAGGCATTAATTATTCATGGTGAAACCCTAGAATTGCAACAGACTGTATAACAAAGAAAATAGATGTACTCAATGTGCAGATGGAGAATCGATAGCATCATTGGAAAGTGACTCAGAAAATGCTATAATGCTATGCTAACAATAGGAAATAATGAAAAAACAGTATGTGCTACAAGGAATAAACAATGCCAAAGTTTATCTTCATTTTTTTTAATTAGGAGCCATACAGAAATTAATTCTGCAAACTATTAACCATTATAAGAGCAATCCAACTGCAATCATCTCGGTTAAGTGCCAATATTCTATTACTCTACAGAGTTGCATTGAAATGTTAGTGTTCCTTGAGGAATGATACAGATTTCACCTCAGCTAATAAAGAAATATTACTACATACAATAAGAAAAACTTTTATATGTCAGAAATTAGTTTAGAAAGAAATTCAATTCAATTCAATTTATCATCCTTTAAATCTCCATAAAAGATTGCAGACACGTCAAAACAAAAATATTTACAATATTTACAAAAATTACAAAACAAAAAAGTATAAGAGTAAATGCCAAAATAATAATAATAATAATAATAATAATAATAATAATAATAATAATAATAATAATAATAATAATAATAATAATAATAATAATAATAATAATAATAATAATAATAATAATAAACTTTCCAAATACTCTTGAATAGAATAAAAACAAACTTCACTTAAAAATTTATGAGAAAGAGAATCATAGAGGTATTAGGCTGGACAAAAACAACTTGGTATGTATTTAGCATGTTGTATGTCATGAACTAAGCTCAATGTTTTATATATTCAATTAAGAAAGTTTATTTTGTTTTACACATTTCTATTTAATTTCCGCAACAAATACATTTATCACTTATTTCAATCTTTCTCCCACCACAAACTGCACAAATTTTTCTTCTAATGTTACTATTTTCACATTCATTTGCTACATTTATATAGCAGCTGAATTTAATGTTATTAATTTTGCGTGATCTACATGTTCATTTTACTCTGAATTTTGAATGAATTGATTTGGATTCACTGAGGAAAATAGATTTACAACTATTATGTTTGATAGTCTAAACTCCATTACTTTTACTACACAAATAAACATATTTAGTAAATATTCTCCACTTAACATAAGAAGCCGATGACAATACTTCAATTATGTTTTTGTGAGATTAATTTCATGGACACTTGCCCACATCTTCAGTCAACACAATTTGTTGTCAAGGATACCATCTGTGGATACTATGCATTTATGTATTTAAGTATTACCAACATCTGAAGACGAAAAAACATAAAAACAGAATCAATTGCCGGTATGTCAAAATTCATTACGCGATTTTTATTTTTTTTAAATAAATATTTTTTCCCAAACTATTAAATCTAAGGGATCATTTAATTGTTTTAATAATTTAACTTCGGATTTATTTCATGGTTAAATGACAAAAAATAATCTGCTACGGCCGATTTATCAATTTGATAAATTGATATGAAATAAATCCCAAAGTTAAATTATTAAATCAATTAAATGATCCCATAGATTTAATAGTTTGGGAAAAAATATTTTATTTTAAAAAATAAAAATTGCGTAATTTATTTTGACATACCAGCAATTGATTCTGTTTTTAGGTTTGTTTCGTCTTCAGATGTTGGTAATACGTAAATGCATAGTATCCACAGATGGTATCCTTGACAACGAATTGTGTTGACTGAAGATGTGGGCAAGTGTCCATGAAATTAATCTCACAAAAACATTTTTGAAGTATTGAAGTGGAGAATATTTACTAAATATTTTTATTTGTATAGTGTTTGTTACTCCATTGTAAATAGCTTCATTTTCTGTGTAATCCATTACTTTTATTTTAACTTCCAAGGTAACTGCACATAAATGCATACCAAAAGCTAACCTAAAACTTTAGCTTAGAGGCAAAAAATCACAGCAAATACACACGAAACATTAGCTGTTTAAACTAATATAAGTATTTGAAAACCTAATGAAGATGTTGCATTTTCATGCAAAATGAGTTTTTGCTGCATCAGTTTAGAAACCTTAAACACAGAACTACAGTGTGCTAAAGAGAGACATGAGCAGTTATCTACTATTTGCACACTTTTTTGCAAGTTATCATTTGGTAGGTTTCGCCTAATTTGGTAAACAGAGAGAACAACTTTAAAACATGAAATGTGCCATACACTCTGACATTTATTGGCTAATATGCTAAGCTTTCAAGTGCATTTTCTCGTTCACATATTTACACTTAATTTTTGTGTAAATCCAATTGCTGTGGTTGCCTATCTGTATATGAATTTTGAGGTTAGCTTTTGATAGGCACTCATATACAGTATCCTTGTTATACACAAACATAAAGCGTTGTTATGTGGACATTTCTTAATTTTTATTACTCTAAGAGAGTACATGCTATTCAATTTTTCAAAAAAAAACTATTTGTAGTCGGTTTTTAAGACTTTGTCACTTACATTTTCATATTATTGAGATTATATTATTGGGATTATATTATTGCCTGTGCAAGTGACGACATCACTGTTACTAAATTTCTCCAATCACACAAAACACTTTCATCTAAAATATGAAGAATAATTTCAGTTGAACTATTTCATAATTTTTATGTAGAATGCAAAATATTTTAAATCTTTTCATAATTCCTGAATCTCTATTGAAAATGTTAAGCTAATATGTCAAAGTGTGCTCCAAAGAGCATTTTGAAAAGTAATAGGAATTGAGCCACTGGCAATGAAGCCATTAGCCCTCAAACTTTCCAATATTTTTAAATGGAACTGATGGCAGATAGTCTGTTGAAGGTCAAAATGTGTTTTTCTGTCATGTCCTCCTTATTGCACAGTGGACAGATTGGAGTAATACGAAAAATGGAGTCTAAAGTTAAATATACCCATTTTCCTATATGGTACACAACCAATTAACTGGCTTTAAAAGCTCCGATATTAAAATTTCAACCATGTTTAATGAAAGTACAAGTTACAAGTATAAGTACAATGCAAATAACAAAAAGATTAAAGATAAGTTATTTCTTACCTGGCAGAGCTACCGTTACAAATTGTGATGATCTTTTAACAAGGCGGCAGTTATAGCTGTAAGCTGCATCTACTAATGCCAGTTCATCTGGGCTCTCTGCCTCAAAAATAGGCTTTATCTCACAAGGCGAAGGTGTCACAGATTTCTGCTGAGAGTTCTGAGTGTTACCAGATTTGTTTAACTTTTTACTTGTGCCAACTAACAGAAGTGACGGAACATTGAGAAGCTTGGGTCGATTTGCATGTCTTTTGGGAACTGGCGGTGATTCACTAGTGGGTGTCGACTCTGCAGAGGAATTTATAGGGGACAAAACTGGTTGATGAGGATGATTGAGGGTTCTTCTTGTGAATGGTGTAGAATCTGAAGGGGAGACACCAGATGCTGGAGGTGGAGAAGGGGTGACTGAACGAGACTCCGAGAGACGTGAATACTTGTCGATCTGTGTCCCTGGAGGAGGCACTGATTTTGGCAGAGCATTGCCTGTATCTGTATTAGTGGTAGGAGTAGGTGTTGGAGGTTTACCAGCAGTCTTCACAGTGTGATTGTCAAAAACATTTGGTACAGACTCGATAACCCCACTTGCATTCATCTGCAGAAAAACAAAAGATAAGTATAAGTAATTTGGAATTTAATTATTCCACAACACAAAACATCTGTCAACTAAAAGTTAGAAAGATGGAATCAGACTGAAAACCTCATTGCTATATATGGAACATAAAAGCATGGGTTTTCAGCTTTCCATGAGTGCTATGACCAATTGTTTGGTTGGGCAATGGCTTAACTTTTTCCGTCTGATTCTTTATTTCCAATTTTGCATTTATTATAAAAAGGAAGTTTTATAGCATGAAATGCATGAGAGGCATTAAGAGTTAAATGACAATGTAAAATGTAAATGTTTATTAACAAATTTGTTTTATAATAAACTCTTAATCTTGGGCATTTTCAATGAAGTCTACAGAACACTTTTCTTGGATTCCAGGAGCCTCAAAATATGTATTTTTGGTACAAGAGTCAAATTTTGGGTGGAAAGCAGGTAGAGAAAGCAAATAATATGTACGGAATGAGAGGAATAATATGTATGCTTGCAGCCATGCTGCCTTTCCTAGATCAGTTTTAACTTACTGCTTTTCATGAAGCCTATCATATCAGAAAATAGCAATAATGACAACAGCAGATACAAAAATAATCATCCAATGATGCAATCTTACCATGTCATGATGGGGATGCCGAGATACGACCACTGTGTTGCATACGGCAAGAAGAAGAAGGAACTCTTGAATACGCTGAGGATGTGGCACATGTCGCGCATCACACAGAGTAGCACTCTCAGACTGCGCCAATTGTTTTAATTCTTCCTGAAGCTGGGGATTCACAAGGAGAGGCATGGGGGCACCAGGTCGCAGCTTCAGACTCTGATACATGAACAACACATACTAAGTCTGATGTTCCTACTTCAAGGCTACAAAATATATAATTCAGCTATTCAATATATATTTAAACTTACTTGAGCATTTTCTGGTGGTGGATGGTTATAATCCACCCCAGCAATTGTACACCTCCTAAACACCATTTTGTTTTCAGTAAGTGTACCAGTCTTATCAGAAAAGATGTATTGAACCTGCAACAATAAAGTAGTAAAATCAATTAGTAGCAGATTACTAATTCCTCTGTTGTCCTTCCATCATACATAAATTACATCTGCTCTCTTTCCCAAAATATACCGAAAATAAATATACAGTAAAACCAGTCTTCAGAGGAATCAAGTCAAAGTTTGTGACAACAGATACAAAATATTTGTTGTTTGTTTGCTAATGCTCTGGATCTTAGACTTCCTTCAGTCTGGCATCCCAATAGTAGAACAGAAAAATGGTTTTATCTTACACCAAAAAGTAAAATCAAGAACCTTGTTTATTCGGCCCTCATTTCTGATTTTAAAAGAAGATACACGAGAGGAGGGTAAGAGGAGAAGGTTGTTGCTCTGGAAACATTAACAAAGGTTGCCATTGTTACTAAAATTAGGCAAGTGAGTCAATCTTGTATTTACTTTTCTCCACTTACAATGTGAGTGGAGAAAAGTATATACAAGATTGACTCGCTTGCCTAATTTTAGTAACAATGGCACTCCACTTACTGAAATACTTCTTTTTATTCTATATAAAGGTTGCCATATTGGTTACACTGGTTAATCACCCATTCCTCAGGTCAGTTATTGCTGGTTGTGTGGAAAACAGAATTTGCTGGAGCGTTCAGTTGCATTGTGTGTTGTTAGCCTACTTTGTTAAAACACCATTAAAATATATTGTTATGGAAGCAAGGCTTAGTTGCAGTAGAGGTAGACCGAGGATTCATGGCCCAAGGCAAAGATCAACTTACAGTCGGGGTCTTACAATGCAAAGTCAAGCTAGAGAATATGTCTCTTCTCTTAGGGAATTCTTTGAATAGGAAGAGGAGAATGTGCTTATTCATAATGCACCACTTATTCCTTCAACCAAGAGAGAAAAAGGACTGCATAGGCCCTTAAAATAAGTGAAGTGACTGTTTCTGAAGCAGCTATAGCCAGGCCCATCATGAATTGTAACTCCTAGAAGACATAGACCAAGAGCATCTCCATAAGTTTTTAATAAGCCGTCATTAGAAGGCATATCTATGACCATTACATCGAAAGGAGCAGCCTACTTCATATAAGCTTCTTCCTTCTCTTAAAGAAGCAGAGCTATTTAAAGGAAGCCTTAGCTCTTAAATAAAGTCCTCCATGATGTGGATACGAGTTCAAAAAAATAAACAGAAAACTGATACTTGAAAGATGAGCTATTGCAGCACTAATGGAAAATGTTGAATAAGAACTTCCATGAAATAATGTGGTTGGATGAAACCTACATAAACGTCTGCCGTACTGTACCAAAGGGCTGGACTGATGGCACACTTGAAAGTACCACAAAAGGACCGTAGTAAAAGGTGGCAGCTTTGTTATTGGTTATACCGGCATGTGCATGCTTTTGTTCATGACCCCCTCCCATTCTACAGATTGAAAAAAACTGGGGACTATCATGAAGACATGCACCATGACCATGAACCTCTGAAGGGGAGAAAAAAAAAATCTGGCACACTGGCAGCGCTGATATGATAATCTCAATTGATACAATAGACAGAGTCGTTAATAAATTATTTAAAAATGCTCAAACCAGCTATAATGCAGTGAATGTGTATTGAGAACAACTTATTTTTGTTCCTGAAGTAGGTTAATACAGATTAAATGTTCATGTTTTCTTTGAGGTGAGATAACCGTGAACACTTGTTCATATGTTTTGAGTACTGAGAGAGTAAAGAGGGGGACATACATAACTTGCTATCTGCCTCTCAGCAACATTGTAGCTCCCCATGTGGAAAAACAGATGACCTTCAAGTATCTTCTTTTAAAAATCAGGTTGCAGTTTACCTTTTCCCCTGTTCTAAAATTGTAATGGCTATTTCATATTTTTTTCATATATTTGGGAATTTGTTCTAGATTGTTCTAGAAAATGTGATTTGTATAAAATAGAATGTAAAACTGGGTAAGCCACAGAATGACAACTTACGTAACAGTGTTCCTATTGGTTGTTATAATAATGTGATTACATAATGTTGTGACGTGGACCAATGGGACAAAGGTAATTTAGAATTTTCTAGAAAAATCATGTGCAGAGATTCGAGAATGTGCAAATAGTTTTGACTTAACTCTGCATGAGATCATTGAGGTGTAAAGACATGTATGCGGTGCCGATCTGCAAGTCTGCAGAATCTTGAAGTGCAAAGATTCCGTGTTAATCATTTTATGAAAGTATGTAACTACAGTTTAACATTGTGATTAGATATAGAAATGGTTTTTGTGGAATAAATTCCAATATTTTTTTTAAAGAAGAGAAAAGTTGTTATTATTTTCTAAAAATTATTCTCGCTCTGATACTATGGCCAGAGAGAGAGAAGACCCATTTGCTCCAGAGCGCCGAATCATACAACTACAAGAATTCAAGATTGACTTATCATTTATCATCCCTTGTGCCTTTTGCACCAAATTAAACCGTTCCAAAAATGATCGCCATAACGCAGGGCTGTTAGTACACCTAACATAATAGCGCATTTTATGCAAAACTCCCACTACAAAATACAGCATAAATTTGAAACAAAAAATAGTTATCACAGAAAATAAAGGGAAGTACAATATTGAAGTTAAGTGCTAAAAATGTTTCTTTTTCCTCTCTCTTACTCTAGTTAATGTCAAAATAAATTAATGTATAGTTTAATAGTTATATTCATTTAATGGTTTCTTTCCAGATATGAGGTGTGTTCAAGTTATAGCACCTCCAATATTTTTTTTTCAGGACTGGAATCAGATAGCAACTTCTGTTGTTTTTTTTTTTTAAATACATGTGGACTCTTTGTGAATGTGTGACAGAGATGGCAGCACTGTACAGTGCACAGAACTCTAATGGCTACAATGAGAGTTAGGACTGTTTTTGATACTTAAAATGGAGACGTTTTCATTACAAGAACAGCATGTATTCATTCGTTTTCTCTATTTTGGTGGTGTGACGCATATTGAAATTCATCACCAGTTGAGTGAGGCATGTGGTGATGGTACCATGGATGTGTCTAATGTGCGTTTCTGGGTGCGACTGTTCAATAAAGGCAGAACATCGTGTGACAACAAACCAAGACAGCCATGGCCTTGCACCAGCCAGTCTGACGGCATGATCCAGCGAGTGGAGAACGTTTTGAAGGATCACTGATTCAGCATTTTTAGATCTTCATGCAGGATTTTGTGCACAGATCCCACGGAAATGATAATTTTGGAGACGATGTCAAGAAATGTCTTGGTTTGTTGTCACACGATGTTCTGCCTTCAATGAACTGTTGCACCCAGGAACACACATTAGACACATCCATGGTACCATCACCACATGCCTCACTCAACTGGCGATGAATTTCAATATGTGTCACACCACGAAAATGGAGAAAATGAACGATTACACACTGTTCTTGCAATGAAAATGTTGCCATTTTAAGTATAAAAAACAATCCTAACTGTCGTCACTGCCACTGGAGTTGTATGCACTGTACAGTGCTACCATCTCTGTCATGCATTCACAAAGAGTCCATATGCATTTTTAAAAAGTTCCCATCTGGTACCAGTCCTGAGGAAAAAAAAAAAAAAAGGAGGTGTTATAACTTGAATGCACCTCGTAATACAGATTTTCATTAATCTGGATTACCTCTGATCCTAGCTAGTTTGGTTAAATAAGGTTCTTATGCAGCACTAAGTAGTGACATATAACCAAACACACAATGACAACTCATTTTCCTTTTCTGAATAATCATATTTGGTTTCCAATAAATATGTTTACTACCCATTTACAATTAATGCAGTACATTTTTTAAAATAAAATATAATTACTCACCTGCCCCAATTCTTCTGATATGTTGAGGGCCCTGCATTCAACACGCTTATTAGATTCTGGGTCATACATGTTCACATCATTATGCATATGGTACACCTGAAGCAGTTTAGCCATCTCAATTGTCACATAAAGCGATAAAGGAATCATTACCTGTGGAATAAACCATATTTTAAAAATATTTGTACAAACAGTACAACAAAATCTGGAACACAAAAAGAGGTATGAGAAAATCTGATATTAATATATGTTAAAATAAAATGAAAATAAAACTAACTCACACTTAATGGTGCTTCTGTTTTAATATTTAATCATGTTATTTAATATAGATATATAGATGTCAATTTTATCACTCCAATTGAGTTTACACTCCTAAGTAAATTATTTCTGTGCTTGTGCTTTGCATTTAAGATAAATACACTAAATAAACATTATGGTTGACGATGTAAATCTTAAATTTCTATTTTATTTTTACTTATTATTCCAGACATCTACATATTAAACTACAAAGATATATTCAATAAGAAATAGGAAAATATAAGTCACATCGACTATGAAACACAACAACAAAATATATCCATTCACGGTATACCAGGTATGCTCACATTAAAACTGTCTCAACTTCCTGTACAGATGAGCAACAATGTTACAAATTAAAGCAATAAACATATTCTAGTCAAAGGTTGCTTTTATGCCTTCAAGTTCTAATTTAACCACAAAGTGATAATGTAATCACAAAATGTTAGTGATCATAATGTGATTTATTTGATGAAAAACATGGGAGAGAATAAACTTGCATACTTGTATTGGTTTTGCAGAATAAAAGCATGTTACCTCTTACTGCGCTGCCCTTCTTGCAGAAATAATCACCTTTATTCCATTTTTTAAATAAATAAAAAAGAGTAACATAGAACATTACAATAAAATAAAATTATTTACCACAAACTTCACTTATCTTTTTGAGAAAATTGATAAACTTTCCACAGAATTCAAAAGACTAGTTTCGCAAATCCTAACTGCACCATTAAGTCTGTTTATTCCCACTGTTATCGCTGCAACACTTATACCTCTTCTTTCACGTTAGAAACTAAAAGTAATGGTTATCTCCTTTTTCTAGATGATCTAAAGATGTTAAACAACAATAATCTAAACTTTGGCATTCATAGGAAATCTATTCATAAAAGTAAGTTTTAATCCTTTTTCACATAAATTTGCTGTTTTTAACAGTTTAATTTACAGGTTAATAAATATACCCCTAAATAGAGATAAATTTAATAGAGAATACAAACACAAGAATTAATGGTTTTAATCAAGATTTTATACATAAAAAATTGAAAATTTTAAATATTATAAAAAGTAAATGATGTTTCTACCCTTAAAAAAATTAAAGTTGATTATAATTTTAAAAGATTTACTTACCCTCCTTGTCTAATAAAAACATTTTTTTAAAAATTTGATATCATTTTGGTTCATCAAAATAAATATATACGAAGTTTACTAAGTTTTTCTAAAAAAGATAAAATTTTCGCTAATAAAAAAAAAAAAAAAAATAAAAATAAAAATAAAAAAATCTTATCAAGTTGTTTGGATTGTGACCGGGTTTACAATGGAAGGCCCGGACGTAATTTAGAAACCAGAATGAAGGAACATTTTCCAAATATTAGATATAAGCAGATTGATAATTCAGTCGTGGCAGCTCATTTTTGGTTATTTAACCATGATAAAAATCCATAAATTGAATTATTAAAGCAATTAAATGGCCCAATAGACTTAATGATTTGGTAGAAAATATTTATTTTCAAAAATAGAAATTGTGTAATGAATTTTGAAATAATGACAATCCATTGTCTTGTTTATTTCATTTTCAGAGTTTGTTAATACATACAAAAATATTCCATCACCTAGAGGCTGTAACGATATCAATGGAAATAAACAACTGATGATGCAAATAAGGATTTGCAAAACTAGTCTCTTAAATTCTGTGGAGAGTTCATCAATTTTCTTAAAAAGTTAAGTGAAGTCTGTGGCAAATAATTATATTTATTTGTAATATTTGTATTGGTTCACTTGTTAGCTTCTGTTTTTACATATTAACACAGAACATGCTCATTTAGTGAAATTTTCTTGTGTAATTGTAAAGTAAACCTACTGTTTATATTAGGTAAGATGGATCATCTTAGGTGACACCATGGCTGAATGATTTAGACTGTTTGTCTCTCAGGAAGACAGCCAGGGTTCAATGCCTGGGAATTTGTAGTGGATAAAGAAACATCTGGGTGGACTTTCTCCTGGTTCTCCCCCCCATCTTTCCTTTCATACATTTCATCCTCATTTCATATCATTTCCTTCCTCTCTCTCATACCAGATCACCCATCTTGGCTATTCCCTCTGATCCAGAGTTTTGTCTGCTCTTCAACAAGCATGTGACCCAAGCACCTATAGGTAAGTCCTTGAGGGTGTTAAGTTCTCTACATGAAAAAATTAAGCAGAGAAAAAAGAAGATGGTTTATTTGTCATTTTCGGTTGATCATTAACCCCAGCATCTACACTATAATGGTTAATCAGAGGTCTATTTTATCATATATACTTCAAGAAAAATTATTCACTGGCTAATTTGTTGTATGATAAAAACGACACATAAGGAGCATGCAGAATTATGTATCAGTTATCAATTAAATTACAACAGGTCAAATTAAATTAAAAATTTAATTTACTACATTAAAATTGTTCAAAATAAAAATGTTCAATTGACAGTGTATAAGAAGTGGGAAAAACACCATGTAAAATTAAATGCTAGGCAAGGAAATTAAACACTGTATGAGAAGCACTGATTTTGGATATCTTAACATGTTAGATACCTGCAATATAATAATGAAGGTCCAGAAACTAAGAAATCCTTCCGTAGCTGGATCCCCAAATTTTGGGATAAAAGGCACCTGACGGTTCTCATTATCATAGGAAGACAGCCAAAGTTTGCAGCCAACTGCACCAATCACACAAAGAACAAAGAGAATCAAAACACACCATATCACATCCAAGTTCATCTGACGCTCAAGGTTTGACCTCTTGTAACGAGGACCACCATTGTTTAACATTGCTTTCGTCTCATGACCTGAAAACAAAACAACACATAGTGAATTTTATGTTACCTTAGCTCTTGTAACTGCATACACAATGTATGTAAGGCAATTGTTTACAATAGCACACATTTAAATATTGATAAACTTATTACAAAGCAGCACTTGTCACTCATAAAATAAAAAGACAATGAAGTGTATCAACAAAAATTTATTTAATAACAACAACAACAATAATAATAATAATAATAATAATAATAATAATAATAATAATAATAATAATTAATAATAATAATAAATATGTTGGCAGGACTCACCTGCATACACCACTATGCCTTCCACAAAGTCTGTATTCTTAAGCACACATTCACGTAGTATCAAGTTCTCTGTACCAATAGGCACTCTTTCACCAGAGGGATGAACAATGGCACCATGAAACCTATAGATTTTAGTTGTTGGCCTATCCACTTCCACAACCGAGTTGAACTTGCTGGGTTCAAACGTGTCCCGCTGAAAAGAATTACAAAGCATCAATCAAGTTAAATGATAAATATGAATGCAAAGAATTCTGGGCAAAGCTAACATAGAAATATTCTCTATATATTACACAAAATGTCATAAAGCATAATAAAATTAGGTCTGAGGTCAATGCCATTCAGTTAGAAGAAGTATACAAGAAAAATTAGCTATTTATCAGCTAACTATTGCCTGTTTCAAAGAGAAAACATAATATCAACAATGAAAGTGAGCAAGGGTAGCCATCTCCAAAATACTTCACTGACTCTTTAAAATAAATGGGAATTACAAAAAATGAATTACTAGAACTAGTTATATCAGTTACCGAGACCCTGTTTTTGTAATTACAAAATACTTCAATCTAAACAGCAGAAACTTCTTAATAATGAATTCATGGTATATTTAGCAACAAAACTTCATATGTGAGGGCAAGTTGTTTAAAAATTAAATTTACATCCTCCAATGGTAAGTCATATTGAACAAAGAATGAGATGGGTGAAATGACACTCAAATAAGTCCAGGGACCACAGAGCTCAGAGTTACCTGGCATTCATCTTTCAGGATAAGGGAAAACCATGGGGAAAACATTATCCAGATAACTCATCCTGACCGAGATTCCTACTCGGTATCTCTTGAACATGAAGCAGACACACTACCATCTAAGCTACTGAGGCAGGCATAAGGACAATTAATTATACACCTAGTAGCAAGTTGGACCTTGGCTTCTCACGAAGTTGCTTCAATTTTTCCCTTATTTATTGTTCTGTTCATCTGGTCCCTTCAATGAGCAGCGCTCTAGGACATTGAACACCTCACACACTGCAAATGCGACGAGAAACATCCTACAGGGATTTGGCTGGGACATGTTTGACCACCCCCCGTACAGCCCTGACCTCACTCCTAGTGACTTTCATCTGTTTTTGTATCTCAAATCTTTCCTTGGCGGTCGACACTTCAACAATGACGAAGAGCTGAAAGAAAATGTTTCCAACTGGTTGAAGACACAGGCAGCAAACTTCTATGAAGAAGGTATACAAAAACTTGTGCCTTGCTATGACAAATGCTTGCAAAATTTTGGCAGTTATGTGGAAAAATAGTCTAAGAGTTGTAGGATTTTGTGCAATAAATAATTTTTCTGAATCTGTAAACAATTAAAGTTTATTATCAAACAGAACTTACTTTCTGGACGTACCTTGTGTATACAAATATAATAATTTGTAACTTAAAACTTCACATATCTTATAAGAAATGATGATAATTCTTGTAAATTCTCCAGGATCGCGATTTCATGTATACTTATACACATCTTCAGCTGGAAAACAAAGCTGTTGCCATCGTTACTAAACATTAGATGTTGATATGTTCTTGTTAGTACTACAATAATCTGAAAATAAAACAATTTAGAAACAAAATTGACTGCCGGTATTTCAAAATTCATAACGCGATGTTTGTTTCCTAAAATAAATATCTTTTTCCAAACCATTAAATTTATCGGACCATTTAATTGTTTTAATAATTTAACTTCTGGATTTATTTCATGGTTAAATGACCAAAAATGATCTGCTACGGCCAATTTATCAGTTTGCTTATACTTAATGTTATGAAAATTTTCTTTCATTCTAATTTCAAAATTACGTTTTGTAACAAATGTAAGCTTTATATAACTTTATCAAAATGGTATTTATGAGTTTAATTGTTTTGAATATGATAAAGTTTATATTGGAAAGACAAAACTTAATTTAGAAAACAGAACTAAAGAACATTTTCGTAACATTAAGTATAAACAAAGTGATGAATCGGCTGTAGCAGATCACTTTTGGTCATTCAACCATGAAATAAATCCAGAAGTTAAATTATTAAAACAATTACATGGTCCGATAGATTTAATGGTTTGGAAAAATATATTTATTTTAAAAAACAAACATCGCGTAATGAATTTTGAAATAATGGCAGTCAATTCTGTTTTTAAATTTGTTTTATTTTCAGATTTTGGTAATCCTAACAAGAACATATCGACATCTAGTGTTCATAACGATGGCAACAGCTTTGTTTCCGGCCGAAGATGTGTGTAAGTTCACATGAAATTGCGATCCCAGAGAATTTATAAGAATTATAATAATTTCTTATAAGATAAGTGAAGTTTTAAGTTACAAATTATTATAATTGTATATATTGGTATTTAAATTCTGCATCTTCCAAAATATAACACATTTGCAAGAAAATCTCCCACCTCAAACTTTCCTTTATGTGGAAAATATATATTCCTTATATATAATTTCCTTTATATGAAAATTTTGATTTTCTCAAAAATAGCTCTTTAAATATTTTGATTAAAACATTGTATTATCAAGACATTTCCATATTAAATTAAATGTAGATCTTTTATTTTCTATAAATAGTTTTTAAAGTCCTCTTCATTGAGAATGACTTCAGCGTACCTTGCAAACTAACAGATAAATAATGTCTCACTACGTAAAGATTATAGATATAGTTGAAGCACACATTTCTTTGTGACAGTAACTATTTCTGACATATTCTTTGTTATTGGTTTGAGTTTTAAATATTTCATACTCTTCACAATTGCACAGAAGAATAATGTGTTATAAGTATAGTTTGTGAAATGGTGAAAGAAAAATTTGACAGGAATGAATACATAAAATGTTTAATTTATGTTGCGCCTTAGGTTCAAATTTATGTACTATGATCCAATTTAGACATCCAAAAAGATGAAGGCAACTAGCCCACTAAGAAAAAGTTGGACAAGGGTTACAAATTGTTTTTCAAAAACATCCTACCACTATACTGATAGATGATCAGTCTTCTGGCTGATTTTACTACACATAATCATCACTGCAAGGCTGATTCAGTTCAATTTGAAGGTTTGACGTCTGGATCGATGACATTAAGACTGGAGATGAGCAACAGATCTAAGGGCAGTGCAGGTCAGTGTAAATTTCCCCAAACAATTCAGCTGAGCTAAACTAACCACTGCTGCACACTGAGAAAACGGTTTGCTAACAAATTACCCATTACTTGACTAAGTAATAGAACACACATCAACAGTGTTGTTTTTTTTTTTTCAATTGGTAGCATTTGGAGATTTAAATACAAAAGATAGCTTTTGTTTTTGTTTATTCCTTTTATGAGAACTGTAAAAGAGATTCAATAAAACAAAGTAAATATACATTTTATAATTTGAAAACCATAAATTGGAATTAACACTGTGAAGTAATGTAATATTTAAAATTATACACATTGACTGGGGCACTCTGTACTTAACATATCACAAATTAAACGTATTTCGTCTCCACTTGAAGGCATTATCAAGAAATTGTCAACTCAAACCGCTAGAAAATGTTGCTGTAGAAGGATGCAGGTAACAAACTGTTTTTCAAAAACATTTTAGCATTATAATGATAGCTGCATCAGTCTTCTGCCTGACTTGACAATTTCGGAGTTGACAGTTTTTTGATAATACCTTCAAGTGGAGGTAAAACACATTGAAAAAAAAAATTGTGGTATGTGAAGTACAGAGTTGTCAAAGTCAACTGTATAATTTTAATTACAGATTTTATACTTTCTTTTACGCTTCACTATCATGATGTATGAAAACATGTGAGCATTCATATGTTTGGGTATGAAAAGTTTTCTTGCCATGTGCTGATGTTTGTCTTCTTTTTATTTATTTATCTTTTTAAATTTTATGTCCTCCAACATTAAGTCATATCGGACAGTGAATGCAATGGATGAAATGATGCTCAAATGTGTCCAGGGTCCATGGAGCTTAGAGTTACCCGACATTCGTCTTTAAGGATAAGGGAATCCCCCGGAGAAAAATCTTATCCAGGTAACTCGCCCTGACCGAGATTCGAACTTGGGACCTCTTGACCGTGAGGCAGACACGCTACCATCTACGCTACCGAGGCAGGCGATGTTTGTCTTGCTTTTAGTCCTCTTCCTGGAGGTGACTCACAAAATTTGTGTTATTGTAGGTTGGTCAGTGAACATTTCTCCTAGTTAAAGCAGCGAGTCATATACCAGTTCAGCAGTGGAATGACCTAAATTCTCTTTAACCACAGATCGCATGCCTAGTAAAACTAGGGGTACTGAGTCTACCCACAACGTAGATTGTAGATGACATTTGAGGGCTGCTTTCATGGTGCAATGTGTCAATAACTTTTAGATCTCTGGCAGTTGATGCATGTCCGTGTCCATTGCTAACACTCCTTTTTTTCATATTTGGCCAGATGGATCATTTAGTAAACATTCTGGTTGTTGCTCGTGATTCCTGGATGAGAGAAATGATGAACGGATGAAAAGGCTCCTTGTCTGAAGTGGCATGGAATATATGGGTGAATGTATTTTGTCATTATAAAATAAATAAATAAATAAATAAATAGTCGATAACATCCCTTAAGAGCAAGGGCCTCCCACCCGCGAGTGGGGTGAGCTCGGCCGTTTCTTACAGGGTGAACAAATCCCTGAGAGATATGTTACAGTAAAATCGTTTTCTGCTATCTGGCAGGCTGAGTTTTACCATTTTTAATCCCAGATTCTCTTGTAGTGATCTTAGCTTGTCTACTTATATATCTGCAAGTTAATCATAGCAGAGAGGTGACAGAGATTCTATGGTGGCTAAACGTAACAAGGTATCAGCCACAATGGTATCTTGGACCACTATGAATATAATGGGTGCAATACACTTATATAATTCTGACTGGACAGGGATGTTCTGGTTGTGTGCCTGGTTCTAAGAAGGTTAAAGAACAGCAAAGCATTGCCTCTGCTGGCTCTGCAGAACTGCAAAAAGGCACTATCAGGTGGTTACCCTGATGAGCTCGAAGATGTCAAATGGGATTGTCAATTAAAATGTGGACCGGCCTAAGCTTCAGGAAGGATGAAAAAGGGAATGAACAAAGAAATCTTAACAGTTAAACTTGATAAACAGAACCATGACCTGAGTTAAAAAAGATATTTCCAGATAAGCAGTAATACTGATTCATTCCCACACTATTATACCTGGGTCCATATCTCATTAACCCACTTAAAGGAGCATGTTGGTACTATTTCTGCTTATTATCTTAATTAATTACACTAATCTGTCTGTTTGGTGACATTAATAATTACACATTATGTGGTTTGTTCAACTCTGTCAAAAATAGTATTTAAGTTTACAACACTTACTTTTTCTGTAAACCCCCTAACAACTTGCCGCTGTTTGAGGTTTGTCTCTCCATCTAAGTTACAGGTGTCAAGGTAGCACAGACCAAGTGGATCACTGGATCGCAGCAGAAGAACATCAGCAGGAATTGTTTCATTGTTTGACAAGTGAATGAGATCCCCAACTCTGACATCCTTCCAGAGAACCTTCTTATATCGCCCATCCTCACTGAAACACAATGCAACAGCTCTGTAACAAAAGCCTGAAATGTGATCACAAGCACTTCTACAGTAAGGGTTCACCTGAAATCTAGCCTACAATTCCTGTTGGAGAAGCTATGTAAAAGCCATAGCCTGAAGTTCTCAACATTTAAGTGCAGTTATGTGAAGTCAGCATAGCTGTTTGAAGTGGAATGATGCTCTTCTGTCAAGAAATTTACTTCAATTTCCCCTAAATGATCAAGGTTGTTCAATATTATGAAATAATAAAATACTGCCTCTCAATATTATAAATGGATTATTGTCCATTGCATTTCAGAACATTTTAGTTTAAACTACTAATAATTTTCTGCTAATTAATTCTGCTCTTATTTTGATAAATTGCTACACTAACTTTATTTTCAATAGATTCTGTACAAAGGTTTGATAGCTCCCTTTTTATTAATAGGCTTAATTATACAGCAATATGTTTTTGGTCCAATTCTTATAACACAGAATGGGCAATAAATGGGCAAAATGTGCAATATACACATTAAAAATGTTAATAACTAATGTTTACTACCTTAAAACATGTAAAACTGTCTGTCAGACAGTGATGTAAACATTAAAATGTGTGTAAAAACATAAGCTAACAACAGTGTAACAAATATTACAATAAAATATAATTGTCACAAACTTCACTTATCTTTTTTTAAGAAAATTGATGAACTCTCAACAGAATTAAGAGACTAGTTTTGCAAATCCTTATTTGCATGCCAGTCTGCTTATTCCTATCACTATCGTAACAGCCACCAGGGGGTGGATAAGTTTTATTACCAAACTCTAAAAATAAAACAAACTTAAAGACAGTATCGATTGGCAGTATTTTAAAATTCATGACATAATTTCTATTTTTTTAAAATATTTTTTTCCAAAACCATTAAATCTTGATAGATTTAATAATTTAACTTCTGTATTTATTTCATAGTTAAATGACCAAAAATGATCCGCCAGGCTGATTTATCAGATATTTCTAAAATGTTTCCTCATTCTGGAATTTGCTTGAATTTCGTGGAAAGTTCATCAATTTTCTCAAAAAGATAAGTAAAGTTTGTGACAAATAATTATATTTTATTGTAATATTAAAAAAAAGTATCACTGAAACTGATCTTTCTTACTACCTACACTGGATTAGCAATGGTGATGTTGATTTTAAGTCAAAAATATTTCTGCTATTGTCATCAACTTTTTTATTTTTTTAAGCTGAAGCTTTTCTGGTGACAAATATGCTCACTTTCTTCTCAGGCAGCCAGCCAGGTGAAAAGATGATTAGATATCAACGTTTCGGGAGTGTACATCTCTCCCATCATCAGGATATTTATAAAATATTATAACCACAAATGAAATACTGGATATAACACAACTATAAACAAAGATAAAACACTATCGAATTTTGCACTACTGAACAAAAGACTGTTTTCAGTAAATTAAATGCCCGGTCAGGAGATGGCATGAGTATATAAAATTGTGTCAAAGAAACATAGCTACTTAACTTGATTATCAAGCTGTATTGATCTTTGCTTCTTAATTCAACAGATTTCAATTTTTAAGGCCGGTTTCCAAGAGGAGCTGAAGTGAAATCCAGTATCACGATTAAGTGTGTTTCTTTCAGAGGAAATCGCCGAAGCCTCCTTAATTCTCTGCTACCAGTAACTGTTGCATTTTGCCAAGATGGTCGTCTCCTGAAAATTGGCTCTATGGTCATTATCAAAACAATGCTCTGCCAGCCCAGACTTCTCAGGTTGCATTAAACGAATGCTCCATTCATGTTCGATTATTCTAGTAGCGATGGTCCATCCAGTTTGTCCTATATACGGAGTCCCACATTCACAGGGAATGCGGTACACTCCTGGAACTTGGAATATCTAATCATCTTTTCACCTGGCTTGCTGCCCGAGAAGAAAGTGAGCATCGTTTTTGTTCCATTTAACTCCAATGGTCATATCGGTGGCCGTTCTCCTTTTGGTACATATCAAAGGTCTTAACTTGTAGTCATAGGGTTTCAACCATTAAATCATGCACACATTCACACTCTCATTCACACTTCCAGATTCTGGGGGAATTATCTTGGAAGGAGAAAAATCCCCATCCCCACCGCTGGGAATGGAACCCGGGACTCCTAGCATGGCAGGTCAATAAGTTAATTAAAATTAAATTTAAGACATATGAAACTAAGCAAATCATAAATACATTTCTTCAGAACACAATTCCTGCCATATAAGAAGTTCAGATGGCAGCCAGAGTTCAAGATATAGATCTATGGCTTTGCTTTCTGTAGATATAAACAAATAATTTCAGATACACAATCTTAGGTCACATGACATTAAGGTTAACTAGTGATGTAATTGTAATCTGGTTCTTAGAAATTATGTATGTTAAATAAGGTTAGTAAATGGATAGAATGGTTCCATACATAACAGCTAAAATATATCCAATGACCTGATCCTAATTTATAGGAATCCAGTGGACAGAAATAAAGTTGCATATTACTTTATTTGTACTGTTGTAAGCTTTGTCAGAGAAGTGTAATATAAGGAGAAGCAATAACAAATCAGTTGCTATCAACTGAAATATTAAGGTTTTACTAGCACTTTATGAAACAAATGATATATCAGAAGGCCTTGCATATAAACTTTATTACTCTTGTTATCAAATAATTCAGCTTGCTCATGTAGGTTTGCAATAATCATAAAACACTGTGTCCTGAATACATCAGAAGTGTTATGTGAACATATCATTGAAATGTCAGCATGTCATAAATTCTCACTATTCTGAAGCTTTAAAACTTAGTATGTACAAAACCCTTGACTATGGGTTCCATATATCAAAAGAAATATCTACGATCCTCTATGCAGCACAGTTTAAAATAAAGCTGACACTACTCCGATGTAGTGAATGATGGACTTATAAATTCTCAAGAGATTGCTGCTTATCAGAAAAAAACTTGGTTTCAAGAATGAGGCTGGAAATATCTCAATAATGATTTATTTTTTAATTTGTCTTCCAGTGTTAAGTCATACTGGATGATGAATGAAATGATGCTCAAATGAGGCCAGGGTCCATAGAGCTTAGAGTTGCCTGACATTCATCTTTCAGCATAAGAGAAAACCTCGGAAAAATCTTAACCAGATACCTCAACCTGACCAATATTTGAATTCAGGACCTCTTGAATGTGAGGCAAACATGCTACCACCTACGCTAAAGAGGCGAGCAAATATTGTGATGGACAGCTCTTCCACACTTCATCCACTAAACAATAGTAACAAAATTATAAATAGCCTTGAACTGTCAACCTCCAATAAAGCCTAAATCATTGGTGCAGAAATTGCCATACATGATCAAAGCCATATGGGTTCATTCAGTATTTCAGTAACTTGAAGGATTTGTGGGATACTGTCCTCTGATATTAAAGGAGTCTATTTACTTAATATTATGTAACTAAATAGTCAAGAGATGTAAAATTTGGTAATCATAGTGGCAATGGAACAGGATGAGAAAGATGTCACTCATGTGCAGAAAGTTACCAGTTACTCGTAGTTCATCATGCATCTCCAGTACATGCCAGCTACAAAGTTAAATCTCTTTGTAATATGTTTACCAACCCACATAGCATATACCAGAGGTGGCCACTAACCTTAATTTTGGCAGCAAATTTATGAAACTATTTCGAAGCAAGTCACATTATAAGAGAGTTTATAAAATCGTTTATAAAATAAAGAGACATTTTTCATTTTATAACAAATGACGGAACGTTTATCTTTTGCACTACACAGAACATTATTGTTCAGGTACACATGAAGGAATGAGATTTTACTTTTCAGAAGTGCTTTTTTGAGTGTCCGTTTTGCTGTTAGTTATTTTAAATCTGGTTGATAATTAGTAAGTGCAGTTTGCATAAGTTAACTTAAATGTTCATCAATTAGTTCAGATCAATATTTAGATTTAATGAATTTAAGCAGAGTACAGTGATCAATACACTTAAGTAGTCCCAAATATTGAAATAAGTCTCTTAGCACACTCTTTTGTTAGTGGGTATTTTTCTTCTGGAACATTCTTCCAAAATTTTATGGTAGAAATGCCACTGCATCTGAGTCCTTTTAGTCCTTCGTCCTCTTGCAGTTCAGTTCTTGATGAAATAGGACAGCCATCGGCCACAACAGCAAACGGATTTTCCAGGAATGAAAACAAAGGTTTAAGTGATTTCAAATCATTAAATATTCCTTCGTCCTCTTGCAGTTCAGTTCTTGATGAAATAGGACAGCCATCGGCCACAACAGCAAACGGATTTTCCAGGAATGAAAACAAAGGTTTAAGTGATTTCAAATCATTAAATATGTCACTGACTTCTTCAGCAAGGCCCGACATGTTACGCAAGTAATTGTTATAACATATGTTATATGTTTAACCTTTATAATGCTGGACCACATCTGTAAAACAAAGTCAAACCTAACAACCACTGAGGGTCATGCCCGCCTCGGTAGCGTGGTGGTAGCGTGTCTGCCTCACGTTCAAGAGGTCCCGAGTTCGAATCTCGGTCAGGGTGAGTTACCTGGATAAGGTTTTTACCGGGGTTTTCCCTTATCCTGAAAGACGAATGTCGGGTAACTAAGCTCTATGGACCTTGGGCTCATTTGAGCATCATGTCATCCATTCCATTCATCGTCCGATATGACTTAACTTTGGAGGACGTAAATTACAAGAAAACCGAGTGTCATTAAGTTTAGGGAAAGATTTTCATTTCTTTTTCCGCCGGCCTCAAGATGATGTTAGTTTACATTAATTATATTAATTTTACTCTAAACTTGATGTCAGGACCCTCAAGAGACTGACTCAGAGGCTCATGCGGCTGCTGACAGACTCTAAACTAAAAGCTGCGAGTTGGATGCCTGACTGTAAAGAAGTGAGAAGTTTCATTAATTAAAACAATTCCTTCTAGTCCCTCTCGTCCAGAAAAATGGGCGAGTTTGTGAATGCTCACGTAGTTGTAGTAAAAACCAGAGTAACAACAAAGGTTATTGGAATGAAAGCCACCCATGCGGGCTCATTTATGCATGCGATTTTGTGTCGCGCGACAAGGAATGGACGTGCCAGAGTTCTAAGTGATCTATTTATGCATGCGGCATGTCGCGTTATATAGCTAGTAAGAACTCCTATGTATTATGATATTGCTATAAATTCTTAACTTGAAAAATAGACGAAAAATAATTTCCGATAAACAGTATTTATCCCATGTCTATGCTCATCTCTTCAACGCAATGAGAAGAAGGATTAATCATAAGGAGAAGGTCCACTATCAGGGCAAGAAGCTGCAATGCCGTGGTTTGCGACATCGCATTGCGGAATGAAGACAAAGGTAAATCGCTTCCAAAGACTGGGAAATAAAAGAAGTCAGACTCGTTCTAAGATGGATAACACAGAGACATGCCACACAGTCGCAATGCCGCCAGACAGGTGACGGTGCATTCTTTTATCTTGAGGTATGGCGAAATAGCAATCAATCTGTTAAGTAAACAATGTCTGCTTTTTCTGTCCCTCATTTTACGAGAATGGTAATGGTTTTAAAAAATACAAATAATTTAGCACGAATGCAATTTAAACACTAGTATTTCACTTGCTTGTTTATATCGGCTTTTCTCACTCTTTTACTTTGAGCTATACCACTACTTTTAATTCTCAGGTTCCAATTTGCATACTACAAGTGCATAATGATGTTGGAGGGGGGGGGGAATCAGTCAAATAAATAAGATTTACTCCTATGATCAATTTCATTAAGCTTCTCTACATATAATTGTGTTGCATCTATATTGAGTACCTTATAAATTATTTCAGACTTTGATCTTGTCAGAATTTGAAAATATACCTACTACAATAGTATTTAAATTCATATTTTAGAAAATAAAGTTGAAAAAATGGTTGTTTATTTTAGTGACAAGTTCACAAGGATGCACACTAAGGCCGTATTAATATATTTGTAAATAATTATACAAATATCATAAACAACGAAACCCTATGCGGAATCAAATTAAACTTATGGCCGATTTCACCAACAGATGTTAAAATCGACGTTAACAAATGGAACGTAACAATTGTCACAGCGCTAGCAAGCTGTTAAATTTCTTGCATTTCAACAAACTGTTTTCTGAAAATGCAAACACGTGTTAACGCCAAGAGACTTGTAAACATTACAGATATAGAAGATATAGACTATGGATGAGTCACATTATTTTCTGAACGTACTGCGATGTGATTTTGTTTTCATTTTCGTCTGCACACAGCTGAAAAAATGGCGGGTAAAAAAATCGTAAACAAAAGCTGTGACATAAATTTCTCAACGATGGAGAAAAGAATTGTTAATTGAATTGGTGACGAAGTATAAGGATATCGTGGAAAATGAGAATGAAAAATACGTGAATGTTAAAGAGAAAGATATCACGTGGAAAAAAGTTGGAAACGAATTTCATTCAAATGCATGTGTCACTACTAGAAGCACGAAACAACTTCGTCAGTATTACGTAAATTTAAAACAAAGTGCGAAGGACAAGTGACTTGAACGTTTTAACACGGAAGGTGGGCAGTGTATTATCCACATAATTCAGTGAATTATAAAATCGCAAAGTTATTAATACAAGCAAGGCGAGATTCGCATATTCCTTTCGATGCATGTTCTAACGTCAGTATTACGTAAATTTAAAACTAGGTGCGAAGGACAGAAGTGACGAGTGACTTGAACGTATCAAGACGGGAGGTGGACAGTGTATTTTATCCACATAATTCAATGAATTATAACAATCAAGTTATTAATACTTGAAGCAAAGGCGAGATCGCCATATTCTTTTCGATGCATGTTCTAACCTCTCCGCAGTAACCTTCATAGCAACTTGTTTCGACAGTCTATATCAAAACCTCTATTGAAAATTTTCTTCTGATAGCTCCTCAAAATCATTTCTCCTCATAGGCCGTCCTCTATTACGCATGCCATTTAGACGGTCTTAACTATAGCAAATCGACAGCTGCGTTCACGGCCGCCTTCTTGACGATTTACAATTGTTAAGGACTTAACAAGAGACATTTGGCTTGTTAAGTTTAACAAGAGATTTAACTGAGTGTCAAGCTAACACTTGTTGGTGAAATGGAATATTTGTTATAACTATTGTTAAACTCGCGTTAAGTCTTAACATCTATTGGTGAAATCGGGCAAAATGATCTTCCATGGACAAATTCAGTTAGGCGTTGACTCCTTTACTGTTGTTGAAGTGTATATTTTGTGTGAATTTGGCAATCCTTAAGTTCTTGGTATCGAGAGATAGATAATGTAAATAACCATATGGATACAGAGTTGTGACATCACGGATACGTGTGTTAGGACTACTTTATTACGGACGTCAGTCCTACCTTTGGGGATGCCGCAGCCTCGCACGGTATTTAAAAAGGGAAACTTCATACTGCGAGCAGGAAGTCTAAGCGCATAAGACGACAGACACAATGCACAGTATCTCGTTTTCACGTTCCAATTAATGCGAGTTTGTGTCGATTAGCCGTTTTCTTTTTGCGCTCCGGCTATTCCAGGAACAAGATGCACTGCAGTGATAGCCGAGTTCACTGTCCGCACTACGGCGCCTTCTTTGCCAAGGTAACTATTGCCCACTGGCTCGCAGTAAATTATTTGTGAAAACTGTTTAATCAACACCGATTTTAGCCCACTACCGTCTACTGACTCCTTGAAACTAAATTGAACTTCCTGCTGTATATTATACTACCTTTTAAAAATACTTTCTCAATAGTGCACGGTAAGATATGGAAGCATTGTATTCCATTCCAAAAATTCGACAAGGAAATTTCGCCAAAAATACATATTTTGGGACCCAGAATCTTTTAAAAAAAAAAAAGTTTAGAAACATGTCCGTGTGCTTGTGAACAGCGTAACTCAAAAACAAAAGTTGCTAAAATACCAAACTTGGTATTTAATTTAGCATATCCAAGGACGTCACGCAAATACTTTCAACAAAGAAATACATCCTAAACTACTTTTTACACGGAATTATTTCCAAATTTTTATTAGCCTGCCTCGGTAGCGTGGTAGTAGCATGTCTGCCTCACGTTCAAGAGGTCCCGAGTTCGAATCTCGGTCAGGATGAGTTACCTGGATAAGGTTTTTTCCGATAAGGTTTTTCCGGGGTTTTCCCTTATCCTGAAAGACGAATGTCGGTAACTCTAAGCTCTACGGACCCTGGGCTCATTTGAGCATCATTTCACTTATTCCATTCATCGTCCAATATGACGTAGAGTTGGAGGACGTAAATTACAGACAATCTTAAACAAATGACAAACGCTTTACGTAAAACTCTATAGGTTTAAGTTATTTGCATGACAAATTAAATACAGTAGAATCCCGAAATAGAGTGGATTCGGATTTAACGCGGAAAGTAGCGATAAAATATTCTGCAAATACAGGTTCTGCAGTATAATTTTCACCACCACCCTTGTTCGTTGACACTGACAGCTGCACTCCAGGAAAGTAAACGATATGTATAATACTGCTGAATGAAATCACGCCCTGCAGGTGGGGAAGGAATGGGGAAGCTGCGTTATTTGAGTAGCATAAGAAGTTGACGCAACATTTCGCTTAATGCTGTTCACAAGAATGACTGAAGAACAAGATGACGGTGAACATGATGGTGAAAACAGAGGAATGCTAGGATGGTTAACCCTTCTACCAGAATTTCCTGTCATATCTAACTCCATTTGCTCACATCTATTTTAGGGTTGTTAAGACCAAGCGACGGTGGTTTCTACGTTGCGGGAGAACGGTGGAAATATTTCTCTACCTGGTACTTTGCAAGTGAAATGGATACCTGCAAGATGAGTGCCCATTGTGTGGGGACAAAGAGGATATAGAACATATATTGTTTGATTGTAAGGAAACAGAGATGTGGAGGAAAGAATGTCAAATATCAAAAATGAATAGAAGAATCAGTTTAATCAAGGTTTTAAGTAAAAACTATAAAAAACATAGGTCAGTTTCTAAGTAAGGTAAAAAACAAGTGGATATGGTTTGTAAAAAGAGAGAAGGAATAATAAGTGATTATTCTGTAAGAACACATATTGTAACACGTCTGTAAATATACTTAATGGATTGTCCTGTGTAGCAGTGGCCTGGGCCAAAACAGAGGGCAGTCCAAAAAAATTGTAAAAGCTTAGTACCTCAATAAATATTATTATTATTATTATTATTATTATTATTATTATTATTATTATTATTATTATTATTATTACTGTGCAAGTCTGCTGGGATCGCTGTTCTTCCTGGGAGTTTATCGGCTACAAGACTGCGGGTGACCAAGGTTAGAGCTAGCCGTTGTCAGAACTGTATTAAGGACCCCGCTCTTGATAATGCACATCGTAATCCGGATGTGGTAGCCTACTAGGGGTTACTCTGGAAGCAAAGAGGGTTGCGCTGCATCTCTCAATTAGATCTCGATTCTCCAAGACTATTGACAAGTAGCTATCTATGCGAAGGGTATCTTCTCAGTTCCTTCATGCCTTGTGACGCCCGGAAATCAGATCCTTATCTAATCTGATGACCAAAATGTCAACTTTTTGTAGCAACAGCTGTCAAGCACTTGTCAGAATTTACTGCTGACAGTACTCAGGTAAAAGAAGCTAAGCACAGTTCCTCATCACAGAGCAGAACACACTGGTGCATAGAATTGATCCTCGGGGGAAGGTGTTTAGTACTTCCTAGTCGAGTGTACAGGGTGATTAAAAAGATGGACACGCTTCCAAATTGCCATATTTCTTCCACTATATGTTATACTTGAATTCCGTCAGGTATATCTGAAAAAAGATGCTGTAAAGATTTGAATGCTATCACTAGAGTGCTCCAGAGCCATACTGTGCTGTACATCAGTTGTTCCTGAATACGTACTAAATTCAGTTCTGGTCACACAGACCCCTGATCTCATGCCCTGCGATTTTTTTGTGGGGGTTCGTGAAAGTGACTTAACGCACAACCTCTGACCACAGATTTCAATAACCTACGAATCAGAGTGGCGGTGAACTCTGTGATGCAAGACATTCGTCGAGTGTGAGAGGAATTCGGTTATCGTCTTGATGTTATCCTTGCAGCCGGAGGAGGGTATATTGAACATCTGTAAGTACAAGTATGAAGCAGGAAATATGGCAATCTAAAAGTGTGTCTATCTGTATTTCTTGACTAATATATGCCCACATTTGCGACGACCAGTTTTCTCAGCACAGGTAAGTAACCCAGATATTATGTGATCCGTAGCTCCGTAATCTGATCCGACAGCAGATTCCCGTTCCTTCTCCCCAATGGCTTTAGACACCATGTTTGGACTGCAGGATGGAGCAATGGTACTGGCGCAGAGGTGTGAGAGAACCCTTACGAGTTACATGTTGTACTTTCCTTTAATGATTAACGTTTTAAGAAGGAAGTCCTACAACTGTCCTCGGTACTGACCTATGTAAAGCTGTCGCCTGTTAAGGTGGTGCATTGACCTTCATACAAAAATCGACATCTTCTCAACTCACTCTTATACATTCTTCTGCCTACTCCCTCACACATTCGTTATAGATGTAAAAGAAATACAACAGGCTTAAACTCTTGTTAAAATATTTTAACAAATGATCGCTTTGTGATAACTTAGACATTCCATTCTCTTTTTGCATGTTTGGAACACAAAAGGAATAACGACTTGCCATTTGAGAAAAGTGCAACTGGGAAATACAAACAAGTAGCAATAAATATCACGAAAATGGCTAACTCCACAAAAAATAAAGAATGTGAAAAATAATATTGTGTATTTTAGTATGATCATATTTGTGTGGTAAGCTTCTGTTGATCTCTTAGATTAACCACTTTTTAAAATTTATATACGTCCTCCAACGCTGTCTGTGAATAATATAATTCCAAAGCAAAAAATCTGTAAAATACCAAAGTTGTTAATTTAACTTCAGCTCCTCCAAGGAAGCTCCTCCACCCTAAACTACCCTTTGCAAGAAAAACATTTCGAAAATATTCAAAAACAGCTTCACGATTTTCATTAAAATACTAAATTTATAAAATATTTTAACGAAAAATGAAATATAGATAGATAGATACTTTATTTCACTGCTTAGAGCATGGCCCGGTGGCAGCGCTGTCAATATAATATACAATTTACAGTATGATATACAAATTTTTTACAGAATAATATACAACTCCTTACAACATATATACAATTCCTTTCATGCACTATGGTAACTATACAGGATTTCTTTTTAACCTCTCTTTGAAATTATTTACATTTGGAGGCAAAGTCTCCAGTAATTCTGCAGCCAAATTGTTCCAGTCATTAATTGTTCTATTGGTAAAGGAAAATTTACCTATATCAGTTTTCTGTTCCCTATTTCTTATTTTTTTAGAGTGATCATTCCTTCCCCTATATGATGGTGTCAACAACCGCTTTGTTATATCTTTCCATGCAGGTTCCCCCTTATATGCTCTAAAAATTGCACATAGCCTTGCCCGTTTTCTACGTTTCTCCAATGATTCCCAGGAGGTAGCAGTCGCATTCCTCTATCAACAAATTTAGCTGCTCGTTTTTGGACTCTCTCGAGTGCTTGTTTTTGACCAACCCGATATGGATCCCAGCATGCCGCGCTATATTCTAATATTGGTCGGACTAAGGATGTGTAAGCTAAATTTCGCGATTTCCCATTGCTGCGTTTTAATATTCTCATTACAAAGTGTAATGCTTTGCAGGCTTTTCCAGTGACCGAGTTTACATGTTCCCCCCATTCCAATCTTTCATTTATTATTACACCTAGATATCTAGTGCTACTTACCCTGGGTATTCTCTTGTTATCTAATTTATACATCACATTTTCTTCTGTTCTTGTCCTTGAAAATATAATTGTTTTACATTTACTTGGATTTATCTCCATTTGATTGGATTGCGCCCAGAGTTGAATTTTGTTTAAATCTTCTTGTAAATTGTTAACGTCACCTTCGGTCTTGATATTTCTATAGATTATACAATCATCCGCAAAAAGCCGAATTTGTGATGTTATCCCTTTCCATAAGTCATTTATATATGCTAAGAAAAGCAACGGCCCGATCACGCTACCCTGGGGGACACCTGAGATTACTTCGGTAGGGGACGATAATCTATCTCCGACGCGCACTCTTTGGGTTCGTCCGCTCAAGAATTCCCGAATCCAAATAATCGCTCTGTTGTCTATTTGCATATTGCAAAGTTTTTCTATAAGTGGCCCATGAGGTACAAGGTCAAACGCTTTAGTAAAGTCAATAACTATTGCATGCACTTTACCGCCTGCATCGAGTGCATCAGCTACATCCTGACAAATAGCTACTAGTTGGCTCTCACAAGAGTGCCCATTCCGAAACCCATGTTGTCCTTCAAAGAGCCAGTGTGAATTATCCCATTCTCGTCTTAAGTATTGCTCTATAAGATGCTCGACTTGTTTACTTACTACTGATGTCAAGCTAACTGGCCTATAATTTGTCGCTTTGGTTCGATCCCCTGTTTTATAAATTGGAACGACTATAGCCTGCTTCCAATCCTGCGGTATACTTCCGTTATTTACCGTTATTTCGAATAGCCTCATTATATATGGCACGATTGCCTCCCCTGCAATTTTAAGAAAGTCACCCGAAATGCCGTCCGGACCGACTGATTTATATTTCCCTAATTTAAATAATCTTTTTCGAATGTCGCTTGGTTTCACGATCATAGGGGGCCCCTCCGTTCTTTTAATACTGGCATTGCTCTTTACCTGAAACACTGAAGCGAATTGCCGATTAAATACTTCCGCTTTTAACAAAGAGTCGGTAACTTGTACATTTCCATTTTTTATACCCGGAATCTCCTCTTTGTTACCCCTGCACCTTCTCACGAATTTAAAAAACTGCTGCCAGTTATTTCTGTTAGACGAGAGAATATTTTTTAAAAAATTCTCTTCAGCGGTAATCTTCTCTAATAAAAGTTTATTTGATAAAACATGGAATTTATTTGCGTGATAAGTACTAATTTTACGTGACCCATATGCTCTCCTAACTTGTTTCTTTAGCCGTTTTACTGTTTTGTTGTAATATTCTGGGTCAGGGTTTTTTGTGAGTGTTTTACGGGGTATAAATTTATCTGTCGCTTCCACAACGATTTTTTTTAAAATTTTGCCATATTTTTTCAACCGAACTTCCAGTTTGGGACCACAAGGAATATCTATCTTGTATTTTCTGTAAATAACCTCTGAAGCCTATAAGGATTGGACCGGACTATGCTACAGAAGTCCAAACTTGGTCTATTGTACCTATCTCCAAAGTGGGGCAACCCCAGAAGGATGGATAAGGTGAGAGGAGACAGAGGGCGGCCGTCCCAAAGAGTTACGACAGTGCAGAGGGCAGGGTACCTACACTTTACTGTCGCGGCGCTGGGCATAAATGTGTCGGCACAAATCGATAATAGACGGCGGATAATGTTTCACGAGCTTGCATGAGCAGTTAACGATAACGCGGTGAAGTGATTACAGAGGCGGCAGATAAAGGACTCGCCGCCACAGGTAGGGTTTCATGTTTGTAAATTTCTAGAGATATCTCGATTGACCGAGAATGGTTGTTTTCTTATTTGTGCGAGAATGTTCTCGACTTATGAATGGACATATAAAAAGGGTGGTGACACGCCAGAGTAGCAGTTGTGAAATGAGAGATAGCCAGCTGTGTTGTTGTAACGAGAGCTAAAGCTGTAATCTGCTGTCACTGTTTGTTATTGTGATCGACCTTGTAAGACTGTGTATATATGATTTAATGTTCTTACGTGAGAATTGGAATAGTGTATTTCGACGATAATAAAGGAGATTTTTAATTCCTGCAACTCGGCCTTTTAATTCTACGAACCCACAAAAACTTCCAGGCAGGCCAATACAGCCGGCATCACATCCTACTGCGATCATGAAAAGGCCCACCAGACCCGGCTCGAAGACCGGAGATCGTCCAACCAGAGGAGGAAGTTTTACCAGGAGCACATCACCCTGCCATGCAGCAACGAGACTCCAGCCGGCGATCGGGGAAAACCCCCGAAATCATGAGTCAAGCAGTTCGGTCATGGGAATTGAACTCAGGTCTCCCGAATGCGGGACGAGGCCGAAACCGTCTGAGTCATCTCGCTATGTGACTCTGATAACTCGTAAACCATAAGCTATAAATAAAATCTTAACAATCTCGAATAAGCACACAATTTATATAAATTTTTATAACCAATTCTGATATTCTTCTTATTAGTTTGAATTTTGAAATACTTTTTTTCTAATTAGGATTTTTTTTGTCCTGATCATGCAAGGAGAATATCCCACAGCGACTACAATAAAGGCTTCTATATTCTCAGTTTAGCATTATATCTACAAGGAAAAGAGTAATGTAACGATTTCTATAACTGTTTACTCCAGTTAACGTAAAGTAGATAGGGAAATAAGTGTTTTTAATAGTTTGTTGAATTATTGAATAAGTACAGAAAGTGTTTGTTGTTAAGTGTTCTACAAAACGTTTGAGGCTAGATTCTTTTACTTTATGCACTTATGGAGAGATAGAACTAGAGCAATGCGATAAATGAATGCAGAAGGGAGATTCGCATTTTAGCCGGACGCCATAAGCGCCTACGTAACCTTGACACAAGTTAATTGGCAGGAAATGCACCAAGGAAGAGGAAACATGGCATTATATTGAGTTATCTCTCCAGGCCTTGAGTCACATCTTCATCACGTGGTCATTTTTACAAAGGTTTAGCAACATCAAAATGGAGACTCCCTAGTCAGATATCTTACCCACTAGAGTACCAGAGACGAGCATTCACTTACCTACATGTACCTTCCCCACCTTATTGCCTGCGATATTACAAGTAAGCGTTTAAAGCGCCTGTAAGAAACTTAATAATGCAGCATTTGCATGATCATATGACAATATATTTAAAACGATTAGATATCCAATGTCAAACAGAAATATGTATCTATTTTAGAAAATACTGACGTTTGGTTCTGGATTTAATTAAGAATGTCCCATGTGTTACACATTTCTCTATTGCCTGCTAACATTTAGATATTATAAAGAACTCCACATAAAGATACGCCTTTTGCAATTTGCTATTTTCTGATTTAATAAATACCAATCTAAGAACACGTTTAATAAAGAAAACATAACTCAATTTTAAATTTGAAAAATGGCTGGCTCTCTTAAAGAATCAACCATGAAAGTAGGTGGTAACGTCTCTGCCTGAAGTTCAAGAGGTCTCGAGTTCGAATCTCGGTCAGAATGAGTTATCTGGATAAGCTTTTTCCGGGGTTCCCTTATCCTGGATGATGAATGACTGGTAACTCTAGCTCTATGGATTCTACGCTCATTTGAGCATCATTTCATACATCGTCCGATAGTAAATAAAAATGCATGAAACTTTGCTGAAAATTAGATATTGATAGGTCCGCAATTTAAAGTACGAGGAGCCTTTAAAGAAATAACAGTAAAAAATGTTTTAAGTAAAACGACATTTAAAACCGTGGAATGTTCATTACGGCACTGCGTTCAGGATTTTTTTCAAGACCTAAGGTGACAAAGTTACAGATATTAGTAAATAAAATGCGCCAAAATTATGGAGTATACAACAAAAAGGAAATAAATTCAAGTCTTATATTTTATTTCCAAAGATAAACAGCGTTTGAGATCAAGTTCACTCGCGTAAGCACCTTTTTCTAAACATGCCTTTCTTATTTGTTCTACTAGGTAGCTACAGTAATTAAAATTACTGTAATATACCTAAAAAAATCTATTGCCTCATTTCACTGAAATTATACTCTTGTGGCACCCTAAACCCCAAAAATGGCAGTTTTAGAAAAAGTTTTGTGTGAATGTGAAAGAGAACGAAACAGAACAGATAACTAAAAACAAACAATTCCTTAAATACAAAAATCTACGTATTTCAAAGATGCGACATAAAGAACTTAAAAAAAAAAAAATCGCTATTATTCTGACATATGTATCGGAGACATAATTCGTGATCTTCAGTAGTAATCCATTATGTCACACTTTATCAAAGGCTTTCTCTGTGTCAAGGAACAGACCTAAGCACACTTGCTTTTCTTCAGAACAGATAACTAAAAACAAACAATTCCTTAAATACGAAAATCTACATATTTCAAAGATGCGACATAAAGAACTTAAAAAAAATCGCTCGCCCCAAACTACCCTTTATTAGACAATTTTACTTTATTTCTAAAAAACGATTTAGTAACAAAGCAGATTTTAATGGCAACTGAAAGATATAATTTTTAAACAAAAATCGCGTTGGTAATCTAGTTAAAGCAGATAACATAAATAATTAATAATAATAATAATAATAATAATAATAATAATAATAATAATAATAATAATAATAATAAATCGTTCGAATTTTCGCAACTCTTGTGCTTTTCCAAGTGCAAAGTCTCTTTATTTATTCGTTTTTATCTCTTGTGATCACGCCAAAGCCGTTGCATATACCTTCATATATCATTTTGACTGGTGTACTGCACAACAAAATATGAAAATGTGAACTAAAATTTATTCTGAATTAACAAGTAAAATAGTAACTATCTGCAAGAATACATTGTCGGAGTGAGTACATCTCATCGCAGTCTCAAAACTAGGTAAAATCTCTTCATAGAATCAGATTGAAAAATTCAGTGCCATAGCCGAGATTTGAACCACGGATCTCCCGTTAACCACTGAGTGTAGAAGAACGACAAATTTCTATCTCTTAAGAGAATTTTTGGATGGAGTATAATACTTTCTCTATCTAAAAGAAAATATCGCCCGACTTTTTAGTGCAATAAAAAATAAAAAGTTACGTTACCTTAGCTGCACTTAAGCTCGCCGAGATGGCTCGGTGTCCTGCAACACACTACTGTTTACCGGGTTGCGGCTGCAAGGCCCGCAGGCGTTGGGCTACGCCTCCACGCTTTATGCACATCTTAACAACCCATAATATATTAAAGAAGCCATACCATTGACGCAAGGGCCTGCATATTCATTCACTGAGTGTGGACCTTAAGGATGTGCAATTTACATACGTACAGAAAGTGAAGCAAGCGCCTGAATTATAGATTAGTGTGGTTTAGCACGTAGCGGCCCATAGGAAGATCGATACACCTTTCTCCCTTTTTGAAAAACACAGAACATTACAGCACACATATACTCCATGGCGCGATCTTATAATATGTATCTATAACCTACCTCTGCAACCAAAATCAACACCAATTAGAAGTTCTTGTTCACGTACTAGTGCACTAACATTTTTAAATCGCTCTACTCCGGGGGTGGCCAATAACCTTAATTTTGGAAACAGCAAATTTATGAAGCTAATTCGAAGCGAGACAAATTGTAAGAGATGCTTATAAAATGGTTTGTAAAATGAAGACACATTTTTCATTTTATTACTAACGAAGGTACATTTATTTTTTGCACTACACAAAACATTATTCAGGTACACATGAAGAAATGAGATTATACTTTTGAAAAGTGCTTTTTCAAGTGTTCATTTGCGCTGTTAATGATTTGAAACTGGCTGATAATTGGTAAACGCATTTCGCACAAGTTCACTTAAATGTGTTCACTTAAATGTTCATCAGTTAGTTCAGATCGATATTTAGATTTAGCGCCCGCCTCGGTAGCGTAGATGGTAGCATGTTTGCGTCACGTTCAAGAGGTCTAGAGTTCGAATCTCGGTCAGGGGGAGTTACCTGGATAAGGTTTTTCCGGGGTTTTCCCTTATCTTTCAAGACGAATGTCGGGTAACTCTAAGCTACTTGGACCCTGGACACATTTGAGCATCATTTCACCCAATTCCAACACCGCCCGATATGGCAACGTTGGAGGACGTAAATTAAAATATATATATTTAGTGAATTTAAGCGCCGAGCACACTCTTTTGTTAATAGAAATTTTTCTTCTGGAACATTCTTTCAAAATTCTATATGAAAACGCCACTTCGTTCAAGTCCTTCCAGTCCGTCCTCTTGCAGTTCTTGATGAAACAGGACAGCCATTGCCCACAATATCAACAGCAAAATATCTTCCAGGAATGAAAATGAAGGTTTAAATGATCTTAAATCATTAAATCTGCCATTGATTTCTTCAGCACGGCCCAACATGTTGCTCAAGTAATGTTCAGTTTCCACCTGAACGTCAGGAAGGTTTTCACCAATTTTCTTCAAAAATTTGAAGTGAGCAAATGTTTTATTTTGAAGTTTTAACTTGCTATGAAAGTTAAATACAATTTGGACCATATTAGAAATGAGTCTTTTTCTTCATTGTAAAGTTATCTTTAACGTTTGTAAATGCTGGATCATATCTGTATGAAAGGCAAATCTAACAACCACTGGAGGTCATTAGTTAAGAGAAAGATTTTCCTTTTTCCGCAGGTCTCGAGATGTTAGTTTCCATTAATTATACTAATTCATCTTACACTAAGCTTGGGGTCAAGAGCCGCACGAGACTGACTCGAGCAGCATGTGGCTCGCAAACCTCGTTTTGGGCACCACAGCTCTACTGTTACAGGATTCCTAAGAGGCTTTGACTTGGAGGAAATATTTGCATTCTGCTATTATAAATAATACAAGTATTCATATTTAGTGGCCGCGTAGTGGTCGAGTGATTAGACTGCTCGAATCTCACCAAGGCGGCATAGGTTCGATCCCAAGCGACCGCAAGATGAGATTTGTGCTGGACAACACTTTTTTTTCGGGATCTTCTGTTTCCCTCGCCATCATTCCACCAACTGCTCCATCGTCCTCTTTCCTATCATTTATGTCGCCCTCATACTGTCGTCCACTTGTCACTCTATCCCAGGCACTGGGCTTGTCTCTCAATCACGGTTCCTCTATTAGACTCAGTGCTTCGGATTTCCTTGACTGGAACACCTGTCCCCTAAAGACCATGCTTCGCGATGTAATGGGAGGAAGAACTATCATATTTAGTGCAAGTATTGCACATGTTTGTTCTGTGTATGCATTGGTGCAGAAAATGGAGAGTCCTGATGTACCCTTTAAAAGTAAAACTGTTTGTGCACACCCTCAAGAGAGCTATAGTTTTTCAAAAGAGAACAACGAATGGAATTGCAATTCCTGTAGAGCGGTCAGAAATCTTGGTTTAGCTTTGGATTCGAAATCAACGTGGAACCAACACTTACCTGAAATTAGCAAGAGCTGCAGATACCGTATTAAACAAACATATTTTCACAAAAATCTCCATTAGCTATGCAATATAAGAGAATGATCGACACGTCATTGATTAGACCTATATGGCAGTATGGGTGTTCCATATGGGATTCTGCTACATATTCTCAAATACGAAAAATACAGTTATCCAAAACAGGTATGTTAGACGCATTGCCTGCCTCGGTAGCGTAGATGGTAACGTGTCTGCCTCACGTTCAAGAGGTCCCGAATTCGAATCTCGGTCGGGCGAGTTATCTGGATAAGTTTGTTCTTATCCTGAAAGGCGAATGTCGGATAACTAAGCTCTATGGACCCTGGCTCATTTGAGCATCATTTCCACAATTTCATTCATCGTCCGGTATGACAACGTTAGAAAACGTTAACTTTAATAATAATAATAATAATAATAATAATAATAATAATAATAATAATAATATAATAATAATAATAATAATAATAATAATAATAATAATAATAATAATAATAATAATAATAATAATAATAATAATAATAATAATAATAATAATAATAATAATAATAATAATAATAAACGTTCTTATATTAATACACGATTAGTTTGAATAATAATCAGAAAATAGCACTCAGTTTTGTAAGAAAATTAAGGTTATACTTTATTTAATCCACAAGTAACAGACAAAAACATGTTTTATTAGCTGTGTTAAAAGCACCTTGTAAGGCAAATATGACCAACTGTTGAAGCTTCTTTCAAAGTCACCCTGCAAACGTTAACATTCATGTCATCTGCATTTCTAGTTGGAATGACGTGTCGAGATATGTAGATACACTGCACTTTACAAAGTCTCTTAATACACGGATGGTTACAGCCTTACGTAAGGTACAAGTGAAAATGCCCGAACCTTTCATTTTAATATTACCACAGCGGATTGTGTCGGAGTACTTAGAACATATATTTAAGAACTTTTATTTGCCTCAAAACGTATGTGCTACGTAGAGGAAATAGTGCATCATTCTCCCCAAAAGTTTCATACGGTTATTTTGGTAGAAAAAACATCTTTAGTGGGCTCTTCAGAAAGAGCCCTAAATGTGTGGTACAAGGTAACTAAAATCAGAAAGCTAGATTTACCAAAACTATCATTTATCTTCAGCATCTTCCAAGAATTTCAGAAAATAATTTTCAAGAAAATTCCTCCACTCTAAACTACCCTTTATATGGAAAAAGTTTATTTTGTTAAAAATGACTCTAGCTTTAAGATAACTACGTGACTAATAAAATGAATTTTGGATAAAGTTTATTACTGGTAAACTTAAGACCTAGATTAAACCATACTATAAAACTGTTTATCTTTTAAAACACAAATAAATGATTAAAAAAAACTTCAGTAAGGGAATCAACCACCTGGGACACATTTGTTATTCTTCAATGTCTCAGTTTTAAACCGAGTGGGATAGCTCAGGCGGTTTCGTCTGTGACCCGCCTTCGGGAGGTCCGGGTTAGATTCCCGTGGCCGGTCTACCTGACCAAGGGTTTTATCTGGGGTTTCCCGGGGTCGCCAGCTGAATGCTGGGTGTGTTAATTAGATCCCCCGAATTTCCTGTCCCTCCATTTCATCTCCATTATCATTTCACATTATCGCTCATCTGGTGGTCTCTTTCAGAGTAAAGGTGTTGGTGGGAGTCTCGGCGCTGCATTACAGGTTGATGTGCTACTGGTAAGACTTCCTCCTCCGGCCGGACGGTCTCCAGTCTCCGAACCCGGTCTGGTGGGGCCGCTTCCGGACCACAGTAGGGTGCAATGCCGGTTGTCCCGGCCTGCCGGGGAGTTTCCAACTGGTAAAATATAGGGTCCCTGCTCCGTGCACGGTTGACTCCTTGGGACGACGTCCGCCCCCTGTCTCTTCCCACCTCATCCTTCCTCCCGGGGGTGCCCCATTGGGGGCATAAGATACAATAGACCACTTTTGGACTTCCGTGCCACATCCCCTCCGTAAAGTGCTCCAAATCCAGTCTAATATTGGCCAGGGTGAGTTATCTAGATGAGCATTTTTTTCAGGATTTTCCCTTATACCAGAAGATTAATCTCAGGTAGCTCCAAGTTCCATGGACCCTAGGTTCATTTGAGCAGGTTTCATTCATCCTCCAATAACGTTGGAGAACGTAAAATTGACGACGACGATGATAATAATAATAATAATAATAATAATAATAATAATAATAATAATAATAATAATAATAATAATAATAATAATAATAATAATAATAATAATAATAATAATAATATCCGTGGAAGATGCTGAACTTATATCAAGTTTTGTTTTCCAGTTATATTATTTACAAAGACACACGTTTTAACAAAAAGTGCTATTTTTTAATTACAGAGTCTCAAAACAACCAATTCCTCAGCTTACTATAAGTATGTAAAGTAAAGTAAAAAATTGAAGTCTCATATTTCATATGTATTTTCTCTCAAACAGTAGGATAAACTGAAATGTCATACACAGTTTATTAATATACTAATATGCTAGAGTTTAATTATCATATTAATATCTTTAAAAATGTATTGTTTTAAAAAACAGCTGAAAATAAAAATTAATATCTCGGAAAATAACTTTACTGTCACGAAGTTTTGTTTACATATCAAACAGTGAAGGCTGGTTGCCGTATTAAAATTTTAAATAAATGGGGATGAAATTTTATAGTTTTGAAATATCATATATGGGAATTTTGAAGGCGTTAGTAGAGAACAGCGTTATGCATATGTTATTTAAACAGCTGAGAAGAGGACCCGGTTCAGGGTCCAGTTACAGAATGAGGAAGACAACTTCTTATGCACGGCAAGGAAGTAAAGCTATAACAGTAAAATAAATGGCTTTTACAGCGGACCTGAAAGGAATTCGTACGCTATAGTAAAGGCATGATCATCATCACTGCCAACTCACCCAGTGTTTCTTTTTTACTTGTTAAACAAACCGGTTCCGGCCGAATGAACAACCTAACCTTCAAGCAGATTCAAGGCCGGCCGACAGTCAAAATACTCGGAGCAAGTCGAAATAATCATTTCCTCCCTCTTAGACACTTGCAGTGCATTCCGGTTTAGCGACAACTTTTGGTACAGGAACAGGAATTTGTGACACACTTTTACAAATAGTGGACGACGCACATTGCATTTCTACCCGATTTGGAGCATGTGCAATATGCACAAATCAGTCTGAAATTACGTTTACATTTGTTATGCGAAACATTTTAATTCTGTTAATGCCACAAAAAATAAAACAAAATAAAGCACAACCGGTGAGAGAAAGGCAGATTTTTCAAATTTAGGGTCCTGTTCAATACCTTATGCTGAATACGGACTCTAAACGTTTGAATCTCGGAATATGTTTTCGGTATGATTTCGCAAAATCTCAATTTCTGTTTGGTAAGTCAAATTAAATCTGCAACTTGTGACATGGGATTTCTTTTCCACAAGTACATTAATGTGCGGTCTCTTCTCTACCACGTACGTACAGGTACATATATACAGTGACTGTCAGAATTTTTCGGACAAATATAGCTTTTATATCTTTAACAACAAAAGATTAACAGCAAATCTATTTTATTCCATTTTGCCCAATCCAGACTGTACAGTTACACATACACGTAACAAAAACAAAATTGCATTTCATGAAGCACAAAATATAAAACTTATGAATGCAATTATAATACAAAATGTCTTATTCAAAAGTATTTTGACAACAAATATAAGTACAAAACAAATAAAAAGAATGGAGGCCATGTAGGAATATTAGTACTTGGATATTTTTCCCTTCCTACGTAGCACTTCAGTCAGCCTTCTCGGTATGCTCTGCACCAATTTGCTCCATTCCTCTTGCAGTCGTCTCCTCACATCAGCTTTAGAAATTATAGGAAGTATTTGTATCTTCTTTTCGAGTATATCCCATAGATCCTCAGTCGGATTGATGTCAGGACTTTGAGGGGGGGAAGATTCACAACTTTAGGACAGTTGTACAACAATCATAGTCGTACATTATGGGCCGTAAGTTTTGGGTTATTATCCTGATAAAATTTAAAAGTCTCCTATTCCCATATTTTCTGCACTTTTCTTCAGGTTATTTTATAAAATCTGAAGATACTGACGGTCTTTCATATGTCCATCTATACTACCTCACCTACTCCTTCAGCTGACACACAGCCCCAAACCATAACATGTTCCCCCTCCATGTTTTACTGTCGCCTGCATATTTCTTTCATCAAATTCTTTATTGGGTTGTCTCCAAACTATAATTCACGCATCTGAGCCAGATATAGCGAAGTTTGACTCGTCGCAGAAAATTACTGATTTCCACCAGTCCATATCTTTGCTGCGGTACTCCTTAGCAAATCTTTGCTGCTTGATCCTATTAATTTTGTTGACATAGGGATTTTTCTCTTGCAGTTCGTCCATGTATAAATCCCTCCGAATTGTACTTGCGCTGATCCTCTTTCCAAACGCACTCGCAGCCACAGCAGCAATAGCAGTTGCAATAAGACGTGGATTATTTTTCACTTTGCTTATTACCATCCTCTCCTATTATAAAGGACCTTCGGGTGACATGTCTGTGGCAAATTTTCAATCCTAACTTCATAATTATATCGGTAGATAATGTCGTTAACTGTACTTTTCTTCATGCTCAACAAATCTGGTAATTCTCGACATGTTTTTGCCTTTTCATAATTGAATATTACTAATTGCCCTTGCTCAAATGCCTGCTCTTTCCTCTGCGCCTCAATTCACTCCTGAATGTTCGCGTCTGCTTTGTGCGAGAGTAAGACACTGATTGGGACCTCCCCGAACAGCATACAGATACTCCAGAAACTATTTGTCTAATCATAACACATAGAATATAACAAGCACAATCAGAAACGAACAATCCTTACATCCATTGATATCTAGATTTAAAAATAAAACACAATTTGGGTTCATATATTACTTAATTAGTGAACAGCTCTACGTTATTTAAAATCATATCCCATTTTATGTCAAACAAGTATTCCTCTAGTAAACAAGGTATGGTGCATCGCCGACACACCCCTTGCCTTTTCTTATGCAGTTGTGTTTCATCCACTGTTATTGATAGTTCCATTTCTGTTTTCAAAGCCATTTACTGCTATTTCAGTAATATGGGTAAAAAACGTCGTGAAACTATGAAAGAAGAAAGAGAAATTTACATCAGGTTATATAAAAAAAGAAAATCTTTTCCAGAAATTGGAGAAACATAGGAAGACCTACGAGTACAGTTAAGACTATTATATACAGGTTTGATCAGAACAAAACTTACGAAAATCAATCAAGAAGCGGTCGTTCGAGATGGAGAAACGACAGATACTTAAGAAGTCAAGAACAGTCCTAAATTAAGTGCTCCAAAACTTGCTATTGCAGTTCAAACACACACAGGACTGCCCGTTTCAACACAAAACGATAAGAAACGTGCTATAGGAAGCTGAGTATGGAGGCCGAACAGTCTTTAGAAAACCATACATCAGTAAAATGAACAGAAAGAAGCGAGTTGCTTTTGCAAAAGAACATAAATACGATGGGTTTGATTTCTGGAAGAAGGTTTACTGACGAGAGTCAGAGCTCTTTAGGTCAAAAGAGCGAGTAATAGTGTGGAGAAAAAAGAATTGTGAGCCTGAGGAGAAAAATATAACAACTTCAGTTAAACATGGAGGTGGTTCAGTTCTTGTCTGGGGCTGCACGAGTGCAAATGATGTGGGTGATTTGTTTTATTGATGGAATTATGAACTATAAGGTGTATATAAAAATCCTAAAAACACAGAAGTGTGAATAATATGGGTCTTTCTGAGGATTATATTTTCACACAAGATAATGATCCAAAACACACAGCTCTACATGCAAGGTTATGGTTGTATAATACTCCACAATGGATGCCTACATCACCGCAATCCCTAGACATGAAACCAATAGGGAATTTGTGGAGTATACTGGGCAAAAACATTAGGAATCATCAGATATCTAATATACAGGCTCTAAAGAACGCTCTACTAGCTGAATGGCGTAAAAAGTACCGTGGAAACAACACAATCTTTGATGAAATTCATGCCAAGGAGAATGCAAGAGATTATAAAGAGGAATGGAGGGCGTACTAAGTACCAACCGTAACATTCTACACCATTTTCAGTATACAGACGAATACTTATTTTGCATCATATATTGCATCTTTTCTTTTGAATGTTTAACTACGTTTATGTCAATAGATGCTATGTGTTTTTATTGTATTCTCTTTTTCACTAATCAATAAATAAGACAATGTCCCTGCTGTACCTACATGTGTATTACATACCAAGTTTTTCAAATATACTGTTAGCCGTTGTCGTTGTCATCGCCCTCTTCTTCTTTCACCGATCTCACATCTGTTCAGCCCAGCGCTTTCTTGGTCTTCTTATCTATCTTCTTCCTCTGTACTTTATTCAACCTTAAAGTGTGTACAGACGTCAACATTATGCCGTAGCACAACTTAGAAGTGAATAGCTAGTGGAAATAGTTCGTTACTGCATTGCACATAAATATTATCGCTTATTTGCTACATTCAAGTAATGAACAGGGTGAATAAACACCGTAATTCAACTTCCAAAATATTTCAATATCAGCTTAAACAGCTTACTTCCATTTTTGTCACGTGGTACTGGTACTTTCCGTATTGCGTCGTTTACTGCAGTGAAGCGATGCTCTTCCACTCGGCCTATGAGTATTGCATGTTCACCCAAGAAGTCAGTATGGCAAGGTGCTAGGCTCCTCTGAGCAGTATACAGAAACATAAGTATTGCAAAGACTCTCTCTAAAAAGTGATGAAAAGTCTATTGTATTAAACATATTTAGCTTTTTCTATTTTATGACACCCTGGCTGTAAAAGACTTATCTAAATTGACGTCTGAAGCAACTGGTGTATCTGCGATCAGTTTCAAAAGTGAGAAACGAAATTAAACAAGAACTGTAAAAATCCCTGAAAATGATTGTGTTTAAAGTGCATAGCTTCTTTTTTAACAAAGAGCCTCCTGAGGTATTAAGGTTTTACTCGCCAAATACTGTTGCATTTCTCTTCGGCAGTTTCTTTACTTTGTTGATTTAGTTTATTTAGTAAATATGTGTCTAACCCTATTCTGCTGCAGTAAGATATGATGTTTGCGATAAGTCAGACGTAAACAGCTGACGGCATGGAACGCCAACACGTGTTTACTGGCGGAGTGTTACCAAACCGACATGTTTATGTGCGTACCCACTTTAAGCCCCGGGTAGGGGGGGTGGACTGCAGGCTTATACATTAATACCATTCTTTGTATATGCTCTGTCCAATTGTTCCTATAGTATTCTATTTGTTGAAATGGTTGTACTTTTAGTTTATCTAATATTCTCATTTCTAATGTGTTATCGTACAGCCCTTCACAGACGGCAGGAAGTGCCTAACCGCTGCATGCATTTTGCTCCCTCCCCTTTTTAGGACCCAGGCCTCACTTCCATACACTGCCACTGATAGTGGTCCCAATAGTAAGATCACAAATGTTAACCTTGTGTACTTTAAGAGATGTCAGTAACTTAACAGCTCACACTTAGCTGCTGCTTGAATTTGGTAATTCGTAAGTAAATATCAACAAATAAAATGTGAAATAAGATCCAGGTAAGTCAAACGGTAAAACTCAACTAGTAAATACGATATTCCGTGTCTCTAATAATAAACAAACATTTTCAGTATCTGATACAATATATGTGCACGGCTGGCCCCGTGGCGTGCTAGGGTTCCCAGGTTCGACTCCCGGCGGTGGGGGTGAGGACTTTTCTCCGACCAAGATAATTCCTCATCTTCCCCAGAGTCTGAAAGTATGAATGAGAGTGCGAATGTGTGCGTGATATAATGATTAAAACCCAACGATACGCGTTAACACCATCGATGTTTCAAAGGAGAACGGTCGCCGATATGACCATTGTAGTTAAAGGCAGGGTATAAATGGAACAAATAAAACAAAATATTTGTACAATTAGACCAAACACGCAGGTAAGTTAGGTTACCATATGCAGGATATTCAACTTTCTGCCTTGACAGCAACAAGATTTCTTGTCAAAGGACCCCACATATAATTGAACACATTTTCGACGTCATTAATAATTATAACCTGGCCAACTATGAAACGAAAGCCAAAACCAAAACAAGTTAAGATCAGGAATTGCAAGGTCCAGGTTGTAGTAGACAGCGAGGTTTTTATTACGTAAGCCTCCAATCATGATGCTAGCGGCCAGGTGTGGCATCTCGCAGACCTTCAAAGGTTCGCTACTCCTTATGCTTTCTTTCTAGGAGGGGGAGGAGACTGAACATGATGTCCTTTTAAACATGTGGCCTACTTGAGGCAAAAGAGCAACTTCACTGAACGTATGAACAGTTCAACGAAAACACCTGCTACTGCCGTCATCAGACAGTTCTCGGAAGCTGGCTACCTTATCAGTTTCGACATTCCGAATCAATTGTATCGAATGCACGTGTGCGCGCGCCAGATAAAATGTCCATCACCATTAAAGCTTTCGAGGCGAAGGTAACTTTGCATATTGTAACGTTTAGCACCGAGAAGTCAATGTAATTTATCTATAAGGATACGATTTTATCGGAATGTAGATTTCTGTAACTTTACATATTGACAACCGTGTTTCAATCAAATCTGTAGCGTAAGTGCTAGCGTGTCTGCTTCACGTCCAATAGGTTCCGAGTTCTAATCTCCGAGTGACTTATCTGGATAAGGTCTTTTCCGCGGGTTTCCTTGATCCTGAAATATGTCTGGTAACTCTAAGCTCTTGTAACCTGTACTCATGAATAAGACGTTTCTTTTTTTCTTTTTTTTAATTTTACGTCCTCCAACGTTAAGTCATATCGGACGATGAATGAAGTGGGTGAAATGATGCTCAAATGTGTCCAGAGTCCATGGAGCTTAGAGTTACCCGACATTCGTCTTTCACAAGGGAAAACCCCGGAAAAATCTTATCCAGGCAACTCACCGAAATTCGGCGGGCTGTCTTAACGTTGGAGGACGTTAGTTAAAAAGTAAAAAATTGCCATTTCAAATAGTGTCGTCCTGAGGTCGTGGGTTCAAATTCCACTAGATATTCAAGTTTTGGATAGGATAAAATAACTTCTCTATGTGCTAGAGTAATTAACAATCTATGGTTTTCAGTAGAGCGCTTTGGGTTTTGGAAAATTCACAAGTGGGCCCACCTAGGTGTTGCTCTTTTATTGATTTATATCGTTATAGTATAGTTACAAATTAGAAGTAATATAATTTATACATATTCTAAAACTAAACCTACAATATGTGATATAAACTCAACATTGCTCATGTAATTTACAAAACTTACTGTACGCACTGCATACGCAAAGCTTTGGCAGACTAGTTCCGTATTCCGGACCGACCGACCGACCGAGGTGCTGGCTGGCTGTATAAAGCCAGACGGTTTTTGCTGCGTGCCCAGCCGTTAAGGTTTTACCGCAGGTCACGTTTTTCTTTTAGGGATTTTGTAGGAAGTGTTGTGGGTTTTGGGGCACAAATTTATTTTTGAGGTTACAATTTTTATGTGCCTTCAGGTTGTGGTATTCCGGAGTCGGCTTATGCTTCTTTAAAAACACTGTATTCATGTGCTACGTAAAACCTTAGCTATGATTTCACGGAAAGCTACCAAGTTACGTGTGAGGCTCGCACTTGCTGAAATGACACCAGAGGAGGTCTAGATCGACTCTGGATAGCTTCCAGCTCTGGGGTGGACACAATATACCTACGTATTTCGCAATGTATAAACTAGACCATAACTGCACCCAAACTGCAAATTTTTCTTCAAAAATAGGTCAGCTAATTCTACCTTTTGTAGACTTCCTGCAGCATCTCGAAAGAGTGTTCTGAGATGGAAATTGAAAAGCATTATTTCAGATGGAAGGAAATACCTATTCATCGCAGATGTCCTATATTCCAATCTGTGGGGAGATACAGAAGCACAAAGAATTGAATACCAATAGCGTATATTGAATATCAATAGGCAATACACTTGTGTCGTACTTGAGTGGTTTAACTGTCTCCTGCACTTCAACACCTTTATATCATTGGCAGGAATTCAATACGTGTAAAAGAATGATATGGGTAGCGGCTTCGGGAATCCATGTTCCATAAACGCCCTACAAATGAAATTTTGTGGTTACTGTAGCAATTTTTCATTTTCATTAATAAATACAACGAAATAAATTGTCAATCAAATCACTGATTAAACACTCAATTGTTTTGTCTGAGCTGAAGCAAGGGGGCGCGTTCTATTTCACACACCAAACACTTCCATTCCTTTCAAATCTACGATTCTCCGGAGCCTCGCCCACGTCATATATGAATTGAGTTAGCTGATCCTGATGTAAAAACTGTCAATAATAACCGTTGCGTGTTCACTCAGTCTTGGAAAATATAATTCTGATTGCTTCATGCGACAGAATTGTCTGTGTAGCAAATGTAACAGTGTTACCATTTTTCTTACAGTAAATCGTTTTGAATCTTATTTTTCAATTACGCAAAAATAAATAAGAATTAAGATAAATCCTGAGTTTATCAAAAGAATCATAGTGTACTTCCAGCCATCATACAATATCAAATATATAATAGCCTCACTCTACAGCGTTGGTAGTAAGGTGTCAGCATCACGTTCAAGAGGTCCCGAGTTCGAATCTCAGTCAAGGTGAGTTATTTGAATGTTTTCCCGGTGTTTTCCCATTTCCTGAAAGATGGATGTCTGGTAACTCTAAGCTCTATGTACCCTGTACTCATTAGAATGTCATTTCATTCACGTCCGATATGACTTAACGTTGAAGATTTTCTCTTATCCTGAAAGATGAATGTCTGTTACCTCTAAGCTCTATGTACCCTGCACTCATTAGAATATCATTTCATTCATCGTCCGATATGACTTAACGTTGGAGGTTTTCTCTTATCCTGAAAGACGAATGTCTGGTAACTATGTACCCTGTACTCATTAGAACATTTCATTCATCGTCCGATGTGAATAACGTTGGAGGACCTTAAATAAGAAACAATATCTTCTTTAAGAGAAATTCGCGTGACAAAATTACAATCATGGAAATATCTTAACATGTGTTATTTTAACAAAAACCGTGAGGCCGCCACGTGGCCAAGCGGTTAAAACGCTTGACTCTCAACACGGCGATCGGGGTTCGATCCCAGGCATGTGGGATGTAGTGAACAAGGCTTAGAGTAGATATTCTCCGGCATTTCCGGTTTCCCTCGGCAACATTCCAACTGCTCTATTATCATCTTTCCTATCAGCCATCATCGGCATATAGTATTCTTAAAAAGAAGCATGCCAAATAATAATAATAATAATAATAATAATAATAATAATAATAATAATAATAATAATAATAATAATAATAATAATAATAATAATAATAATAATAATAATAATAATAATAATAATAATAATAATAATAATAATAATAATAATAATAATAATAATAAACATTATTTTTGAGAAAATAAGAATTCTAGAACATTATTACACGTAAAGAGCACTTTATAAGTGCGAAGATTTTCTTAAAGTCTTCGATGAATCTTGAACTGAAATAGCCAGTTTGGTATTAATCGGTTTTCGGTTTTCAGTTATACTTTTCTTTCGGAAGTAAAAAAGTGTATTTTTTGGGAAATTCCGTTATTCAATTTTCGGGTGGAATGCAATACCTTCTCTACTTATGTGATAGAGAAATAAAAATCTAAAGAGGGTGTAAAAAGATTCTGTTTGGAGGGCTTTAACTGAAATGAGTTAGAATATAACAGAATGCGGGTTTTAAAAAAAGAAATTGATTTATCATACACAGCTTATAAGAGTTGAACATTCTGTCACAAAACCCGTTGCCATGAGTTCAACGAACAGCCAGATGTTTCAAACAACAGAGAATTGCATAATCACTCTTATTCACCCGAGTCATGAAATCTTCAGCACTTTTTCTTTCTGCGCGTATAAGCAGATTGACGATATATCGTCTTTATAAAAACTCCAGAGAGATTTTGACTTGATCTGCAATCAGATCACAATCATACGAGACTCTTTCACATTAGTAGTTTCAACCGCCGTGGATTAAGGTATCCACAGCTTTGGTTCCTCGTGCCCGACCCAAGGAAGAGGAATTCACAGGCCACTTACAGAAAATTTAATATGTGCATTTCATTATTAATGTAAATATTTGGCATTTTTATCAAAATAATGAACACTTACATGTAAAGATAAGTTTGAGGTATTGGGGGATTTCTTAAAAATCCAGTGGTTTTATTTTTGGAAAAAAAAAACTGACCTTTAACACCAAACTTTGTATTTATCGAACTTTGGGTTTTAGAGTTTGCAGTTTTTACAGCGGCGGGGCACACCTAGCACACTTACATCTTCATCTATGAGCCCTCAGGAAGAACAGTTGAAGCAAGGGAACGGCAGAAGGCTACAGGCCACAGGTAGGCAGACAACAAAAATGCCCTAACTCTCTAAAAATGATACCCTCGAAGACCTGTTCCACTACTGTAGCTGCCTAGAAAGCAGCACGCCCGCCAGCACGCACAAGTTTTTCTTAAAAGTACATTTTTCGAGGAGGCGCTGTTTGCACTACTGCATCTCTACAGTGCATAATTTCATTTTATGTTTCCAGACTGTTGCTCTGACATTGTTAACATTTCAAAACCAAGTAAGGGGCATGGTATTATCCAAACGTGTCATGAATCACTCTCTCTCTCTCTCTCTCTCTCTCTCTCTCTCTCTCTCTCTCTCTCTCTCTCTCTCTCTCTCTCTCTCTCTCTCTCTCTCTCCCATTTTCGCTAGACTCACGAAATTCACTGTGCACTAAATGTACCTATAGCTTATACCAGCAAAAGTATGTTTTGACTTAAGTATTCGTGGAAATTTTGAGAATAAAAGAGTTTGAGAAAAAGTAGTTACGTAATATTTCCACATACCTGTAAAACAAGTGGCGGGTGATAAGATCCATATCCTGTTTGCACTGATGTGTATATCCTAATCTCCGAGTGGATCGTCGCGATACATATTTCACACTAAGTTTCACAACGACAGATTACCATTATTAAGCAAAACGGTGACGTACAAGTACAATTCTTTAAAAGGTGAATTTCTGGCCTCTGTCCATCTTAAAAAGTTCCTACAATAACTTACCCGAAATGTGTTTGTGCATGCGCCTACATTTAGCTCCATACAATCTAACATTACTTGAAAATAAGCTGATCTCCAACTTCCCTAATGTTACCACTATCATGGTGTTAGGGGATTGTTTTTCCTTTTATCTCTTATGCCGTTAGACGTCGAATTGAGAAACAGGAACTCTGCAGATGTAGAATCCCGGATGGGTAATCAGCCCGATGTCTGGTATGAGAGGGAGAGAGAAGTAGATGACAGAATGAGGGTGAAATGAATGAAAGAAAAGACTAAGATGGAGCAATTGGTGAAATAATATTTCCGACGGGCAAAATCTGAGATACCGGAGTAAACCCAACCCTGCGCCATGTTGTCCACTGCAAATCTCATCTGGGAAAGAACCCGGACCGTTTTGGTGAGAGTCAAGCGGTCTAACCGCTTGGCAAGGGTGCGGCCCAAGCCGAGTTCACGTTATTAAATTACGTGAAGTACAGAAGAAGAATTTGAGGATAAATTACAATTAGAGGACCTGCTGTCTAGCCGACAATGTGACAGAGGCACAAAAAACGCTTTAAGGTATCGACTATATCTACAGTTGAGTCCAGAGAAAGAAAAGACTAAGATGGAGCAATTGGTGAAATAATATTTCCGACGGGCAAAATCTGAGATACCGGAGTAAACCCAACCCTGCGCCATGTTGTCCACTGCAAATCTCATCTGGGAAAGAACCCGGACCGTTTTGGTGAGAGTCAAGCGGTCTAACCGCTTGGCAAGGGTGCGGCCCAAGCCGAGTTCACGTTATTAAATTACGTGAAGTACAGAAGAAGAATTTGAGGATAAATTACAATTAGAGGACCTGCTGTCTAGCCGACAATAAAACGGTGACGTACAAGTACAATTCTTTAAAAGGTGAATTTCTGGCCTCTGTCCATCTTAAAAAGTTCCTACAATAACTTACCCGAAATGTGTTTGTGCATGCGCCTACATTTAGCTCCATACAATCTAACATTACTTGAAAATAAGCTGATCTCCAACTTCCCTAATGTTACCACTATCATGGTGTTAGGGGATTGTTTTTCCTTTTATCTCTTATGCCGTTAGACGTCGAATTGAGAAACAGGAACTCTGCAGATGTAGAATCCCGGATGGGTAATCAGCCCGATGTCTGGTATGAGAGGGAGAGAGAAGTAGATGACAGAATGAGGGTGAAATGAATGAAAGAAAAGACTAAGATGGAGCAATTGGTGAAATAATATTTCCGACGGGCAAAATCTGAGATACCGGAGTAAACCCAACCCTGCGCCATGTTGTCCACTGCAAATCTCATCTGGGAAAGAACCCGGACCGTTTTGGTGAGAGTCAAGCGGTCTAACCGCTTGGCAAGGGTGCGGCCCAAGCCGAGTTCACGTTATTAAATTACGTGAAGTACAGAAGAAGAATTTGAGGATAAATTACAATTAGAGGACCTGCTGTCTAGCCGACAATGTGACAGAGGCACAAAAAACGCTTTAAGGTATCGACTATATCTACAGTTGAGTCCAGAGGTTCTACTCCCATTAGTCCTGGACCCGTAAGATCAAGACTCGGGCCTCTTTCAACCAGGGAGGATCCGAGCTGTCCCATATATATATATATAAGGGCGCTCAACTACGGCGATCATCAGCGCCCTTTAAAAAACAAGTCATGGCAAAAGCCAGATATAAAACTTTCTAAAAACTATACAAGTGTAACAAAACCTATTAAAAATACACGTACATAAAAAGCATCAATCAAAACCTACTAAAAATTTCGTTCACTAAATCCTAAACTCGACAAGAATCTAAAAACCTTCTCCACGGGTCTCCACGCACGGCCTACACGTGGGTGGGCCTGTTGACCGTCTCCCTCAACCACGAAGAGGAGCCCATACGAGGGAGACTGTCGGCGCAGGACCCCGGGTGCGTCAAACCCGTACCTACCGAAGTAGGCCCCTGGGGGAAAGCTGTCCCAAAGAACGCCCGGCGTCCTCCGTGGGGCTTTCCATTGGGCAAGCCCTTCCCCATCTGGTCCAAGGACACAAGATGGGATGGAAGTGGATACGCCACTTACGCGCGCCAACACCAAAATGGGAACGCTACCGATATGACCTCAGTAGGGCCGCCTGGTGATTTAGCACACCTTCTACTAGCTATACTGGCTAGTACGCGGGAATATTAATGGCTTCCCTCAACGCCGTCCGGAGACGTACCCGATCTCCCACGGGTATCGGGAACCACTGCCCCCTAGAGACCAACCCAATCCGAACTCCCAAAGGGAGGGGCTCGAATGTTCGGCCCGAGGTTCCTCTAGTAACATCAGAGGTACCACGAGTGCTAAGGGTCCGCAGAGCCCACACCACAACAGCTGAAGGGGACGGATCCCCTCCCCTACGACTATATCTGCAGTAAATCAGTCAAAACGTTACAACAATAAAGTATACAAGGCCTGACAAGCCAGTCGACTATCATTGAGAACACACAAAATCTACTGGCCGCTCACCCCGAAGTAACGTTCTTCTCATCTGTGAAATATACAACTTCAAACACGAGCGTTGCTGGAAAGTTTGCAATCTGTTTTGATAATTTTATTTTGTTTTCATACTTTCGCGGGCACCTTTAAATTGGAAAGTATCCATTTACGGCATGCTGCATGCTTAACAAAAGCATTTCGAGCCCGCCTCGGCAGCGTAGTTGGTAACGTCTCTGCCTCACGTTCAAAAGGTCCCGAGTTCGAATATCGGTCAAGCTGAGTTATCTGGATAAGGTTGTTTTCCCGGGTTTTCCCATATCCTGAAAGACGAATGTCGGGTAACTCTAAGCATTTCACCCATTGCATTCATCGTCCGATATGACAACGTTGGAGGACGTAAATTACAAAAAAACACTTCGATTTAAAAACCTGGATTCATAGACAATCGTCAAGCCGCCAATGCTGCAGTAAAGGATGCAAGGTACAAGTTGGCTTTGTGATGCCTAATAGGGATCCTGGTCTGCAGCTGTTGATGGTGTCTGTGGTCAGTACCACTTATTTATACTAGTGGCTACATACCACAAGAGAAAACGATCGTTGTTTCAGGCATCAAAGACATTGGTATGCACTGGATGGTAGGAATGCTGTGCAGCTAAAACAGTTTAACTCGCAATTCGGTACACACTGCAACTGTTCCTTTCTTTCTCATTCTTCTCTTCTTTGTTTCTTTCCCTCAAATCATTATCATCACCTTGCAACTAAAAATTTCATCCTCTCAGATTTCTTCGGCAGCACTGCCTTTAGGTCGTGTCATATAAAATACTAATAGCCGCTGTTAATTGTAGGCACTATGGATTGAAATGTCTCGGAACAACCTGTAACTTAGCTTGAAACTTTCAGGTGTATTTTTTTATGAAATACATTTCATATAAAAATATAACATGTAACCTTACATAATTTCTCTATCACTTACAATTTTACATACAATATTTATATAAAATACGGTTCTTCAATTGACTAAATTTCAATACGATAAAACTTGGCTAGAAATGATCTCAGATTCAATTAATTATTACATGTCTAGACTTACAAAAGCTGTTACAACTCATTTTTGTTTTGAGGTCATACACATTAAACAAAAATAAAGAATTTTCAAATGGTTTATCTAAACTGTAGGCATCTATTTAGCTTGACAAATATAAATATACAATATGAAATATTTCGGAAACGTTTGAAGTTAGAATAATAATTGTTTTGAGAAAATTAAGTATTTTAATAAAGCTTGTATCTTGCATTCGCTTTTATAGAGCATAATAATTTTCAGTTGCCTGCTGACAGATAAAATGCATATTCTAATATTTTAAATTCAGCCGCCACTGAACTATATACATATAACTAGTACATCACAGATAAAAGTAGCAGGAGAACCTTTATACGAAAACCTTTACGTAAACTATTAGTCTTGCGTAACTAAGGTATTTTTGAAATAACATTTAATGATGGACTGTTTGTAACTTATCTTCTGTTTCGAACTTACATCACTCACACATGCCAAATGCCACTGAGACTTTTAGAATTCAAAGGAAGTTAGGGAGCATTCCTAATTGAAAGAAGTTACTCACCTCAAGCCTAACATAAAAAGTACAACTTCGGAATTTAGAGGCCAGCAGGCTAACCACAAACAGCAGAGGCAGTCTGTTGAGTGAAGTATATGACCAACTGACATTGTTAGTCATTGTAAACCATCTTCACGAATTTACTGTAACGAGCACAAAGTATTACCTGTCTGACGAATGAGTGCAGTTGTTATGGGAGGTCGCTGGTTTAGAGAGGTTAGAGAAGGCAGGAATATAGCACAGTACAGTCTGACCATCAAAACATCAGCACTTCTTACGTAACACGACGCATAATTGATATCCCATGCGTTTAAGTATTCTCCAAAAGGTGTCCTTCTACCACAAAAGGGGAATTTCTCTTTCCTATTCGTAAAACTCGAGAAAAGTTCTGTACACAACACTTTTTCAAGCTCATGAAGTTCCAACCTTTTTAAATGTGGGCGATGTTTGTCAGCCATTGACAGTTTTTTCTCTTCTTTTCCACTTGTTTTCACACGTGCATTGCATTTTAAACCCTTTTCACTATATTATGTACAGTTCGTTCACTTCCCCCCCCCCCACTGCCGTTGCTGTAGCATTATTTAGCGTAATAATTATACCTTTACGTTTCTTTTCTTTACAAAACTAACAAATTGAATATTCATTTTCTACTTTGTAAACGTATGACTTAACAAGGCGATGTTTACATTTTTACTTTAGTCGAGGAAAAAAGTCGTGTACCGACAGTCGCGGCAGACAGACGTGTTTTGTGCGCGCTGCTTCCGTGAGTGATTACAGTGTAACTGTGTTTAACTGTGGAATACGATATCTTCTAGTGAATTGTATTTTCACAATCAGTGCAAACAGTGTTCTTTTACTAACGTGTACTAGTGCCCTTTGGGTACAGGTGTGTTTCTTTCTTTTTCTCTATTTTTTTTTTCTTTTCTTTCCTCACCTATTATGTCTCTCACGCCGGAAACTACCGGCCATCTAGTACGCTCAGCTATCGATATGGTTTATAATACCACTAGTGAATTCCCACAGTTACCAGTGCCTCTACAGCAAGCTCAACCAGTGTCTACGCAGCCAACCCAGGTTTCTCGCACCAATACTTTTAATCCTAATTCACCAGTGCGTCAATCACCCTTACGCCCGTCACAATTACATCTTACCACGTCAACTGCTGCTATAGTTACCGCTAAAACTACGAGTGACGTTATCATGCATGAGACTGCCCCATCTAACAGTTCACCTGCAACCAGCTCTAGCCGCGCTGCTACATACGCTGCTGCTGCCACAGCTGGCCCGAGTAAGCGTCGCTGTACAGCTCCCCCATCAGAACAAACAAGTGCCTCGCGCTATGCTTACTCTGTTTCCACGCACAACCGCTTCGCACTACTGGAAGACAACACAGCCATGGACGAGACAAGCAACTCCGAGACACCTAAGGAAAAAGTTCCACCAATTTGCTTGCGCAACATTGGTAACTATCAACTTCTATTACAAGATCTAAAAAATAATGTTACCTCTGAATTTCACACAGAGCTTCGCGGGTCTATCCTTAAGGTTCATCCCTCTACTTCTGACGATTTCCGTAAACTTACTACATACTTCAGCTCCATACAACAGGTATACTACACTTACAGAAATCCGACAGATAAGCTTTTCTCGGTAATTATCCGAGACATCCCTCCTTCGCTCACTGATAAGGAAATCTATGACGAACTGTGCTTACAGAACTACCCAGTGCGGAAGGTCACTCGACTTATGAATCGGTCGAAACAACCCATTCCTCTCTGTGCGGTGGAATTATTAAACAGCGATGATGGTAAAGCTATACTCAACCTAACTCGCCTGTTCTACAGTGTTGTTAAGGTGGAACATCGCCGTCGTAACACTGACATACCGCAATGCACCCGCTGTCAGAATTACGGTCACACAAAGAACTATTGTCAGCTGACCCCGAGGTGTGTTCGCTGTCTAGAAAATCATCACTTTTCACAGTGCACTAAACCGAGAGACACTCCAGCTCAGTGTGTTCATTGTCATGAAAACCATCCAGCTAACTACCGAGGTTGTCGGCATTATTTAGAACTGAAATCCAGAACACAAAATAGCAACACAAGGCAACAGCCTGGGAATTCTCATCGCTCCCGTCCCCTACAACAATCAGACAATCCTGCACAGCAACAATTACAATCCCCAGCTGCATCACCAGTACCTCCAACTTCTTCACCAGCAACTTATGCCAGTGTAACTTCTGCTTCCTCGACGAGGCGTACTACTGCACAACAAGATCCCTCTGACTCTTCATCTCTCTCGGCTCTGCTAATTAGCCTGTTCACTCAACTTCTAAATTCTTTATCCACGTTCCTCACTCCTCTCTTACCGCAATTTACACAATGTTTCCAAAACGCTCTTCTAACTACTTTCCGAAATGGTGGCGTGTAATAGGCCATCTCTTTCATCTCTCACTCTCCTGAACTGGAACGCTAATGGCATACGCGCTAAACGTGCCTCCTTCGCTGCCTTTCTCAGCTTGCACAGTATAGATGCTGCCTGTATCACCGAGACTCATCTTCTCCCGAATGAACGTTTCTCCATTCCAGGCTACAGGATTTATAGATTTGATCGGAATGCACCTTCCGCCTCTGGGGGAGTAGCTGTGCTAGTTAAACGTTCGCTGACTCATCATGAAATATTCCTACCTGTGATTCCCGGCTTTGAGGTAGTGGGCGTTAAACTCTCTCTTCGCGATAGCAACGATCTCGTTCTAATGAGTGCTTACAAGCCCCCAAATAGTAAGCTTAATACTCACTATTTCTCTTTCCTTTTCCCAGCAGAGAGCAGCACTCTCTTGCTAGGTGATCTGAACTCGAAGCATACTTCTTGGGGCTGTAGAGTCACAAACCCGAATGGACGGCGTCTGTTTGACACCATTAATGCCACTGGTCTTCACATACTGGCTCCCACAGAACCGACTTACTATTCTGGCAACCCACAGGTAGCTCCTGACATTTTGGACATTGGAGTACATCGCAATATACGATTACCTGCATCGATTTCTGCACTGCCAGCGCTCGATTCCGATCACTGTCCAGTGTTGGTCACATTTAACCTCACTCCTGATATTTTGCCACAAATCCCGCGTCTCATCGATGGTTTTGTCAACTGGGACATCTTTCGCACACACCTGGATGCTGCACTCCACACATCTTATCAACTGGGTACTGCGGATGCCATACACTGCCGTTCACCATTTTACCTCTGCGCTCTCTTCCAGTGTACGATCCTCTACTATCCGCAGTCCTCAACCTCGCCATTTCCCCTCCTTGCCTATCCATATTACTCAACTCATCCAAGAGAAACATCGCATCCGTCGATTGTGGCAACGTCAGCGTCTACCCTGGCTGCGCCAAAGATTAAATAGTCTCATTCGACAAGTACGGACCGCACTAGAGCAACACCGATTTCAGGAGTACCAGCGACAATTAGCCACTATCCGTCCCGGAGATCATACCTTATGGAACATCACTAAGAGGATTCTCCGAGAGCCGACAGTGATTCCACCTCTTCAGGTTGATGGGACCCTTTTGAGTGACTCTGCTGCCAAGTGTGACGCTCTAGCTACTCACTACGAGCGTACATTTACGCCTAACACCTGTCTTGACTCTAATATTCCCTCTTCCGTGGACAGGGAACTCCTTGAGTACCAACTTCGTCCTACAGCGCACAACAGAATTTCGTTCACTACTCCACGTGAATTGTCCCGCTTTATCCATCGTCTTCCCGTTAAAAAGTCTCCCGGTCATGACCTTATCCCTAACGTTGTGCTGAAGAATTTGACAAACAAAGCCCTAGCTTATTTATCATCAATCTTCAATGCTGCTCTGCGCATTGGTCATTTTCCATCTACATGGAAACATGCGGAAATTATAGTCTTCCACAAGCCCAACAAGCCAAAAAAATCTTCCCTCAAGTTACAGACCAATCAGCTTATTACCTACACTTTCTAAGCTTTTTGAAAAGATTATTCATCAACGTATTTCTCACTTTTTGATCCATAACCAGATAATTCCGTCTTTTCAGTTTGGCTTTCGCCCGAAGCATGCTACCACTCACCAATTGCTCAGAATCACGCAGTCTATTATTCAAGGATTCGAAAACAGGCAATACACCGTAGCAGCATTCCTAGATATCGCCCAGGCATTCGACAAGGTGTGGCACAGTGGACTACTACTTAAAGCATATCGCATTGGTCTCCCTTATTATCTGATACAAATCATAGCAAGTTTTCTCACCAATAGAACCTTTGTGGTGTGCATTGCTGGTTTCACATCCACCCGATGGCCTATTTTAGCAGGTGTACCTCAAGGTTCAGTACTTGCACCACTCCTCTTTAATATATTCACTTATGATCTTCCTGATATAGCTCCAGTTTGTACGGCGTTATATGCAGATGATACTGCTCTCTATTATTCTCACGCCAATATTCTTCATGCCATTCAGAAACTGCAAATTGCCCTAGATCAATTAGCTCATTGGTTCTCTCACTGGCGCATTTCCCTCAATACTAACAAGACAGAGGTTAAGATCTTCTCTTTACGATCTTATAGGGATCCTCCTTCACTACGGCTGCTGGGGGAACCGCTCTCATGGTTACCAAGCAATGTGCCAGTGAAATACCTTGGGGTGTTACTGGACACTCGACTTACTTGGAACGCCCACATCTGTCGGTCTGTTACGCTTGCGTTTGCCCGGCTATCAAAACTGTACCCTCTACTCAACAGGCGCACTTCACTTGGTTATGAATCCTCCCTGCTTCTTTACACATCTCTAGTCCGTCCCATTTTTACCTATGCAGCTCCAGTCTGGGGTGGCACCAGTAAGACTAATCTCCGCCGACTGCAGGTACTACAAAACAGGGTGCTTCGCACAGTTACAAACGCTCCATGGTTCATCCGAAACCAGCAGCTTCATCATGAGTTTGGTCTCCTACCCGTTCACCAATACATCCGACGCCTGGCACGTCCATTCTTTTACCATCTCCAGGAGGTCCCTGGAGCTGTTACCTACCGTCTCGGTGCTCGCACTCGCCAGCCAACTCGCCTGAAGCGCAGACTGCCCCAAGATCTTCTCCTGAGTGACGTCTCCAGCACAGACGACTCAGACACGTGATTACTACCATCAGACTTTAAGTTCTCAATTTGTGTTACAGTTACCCTCCATATTTAGTTAGAGGAGTCGTTCATGGCTACCTCCATTGTTATGTGTCCTGTTCCTATGTATCTTATAACAAACATCTGTAAAGCATAATTGCTGATCGATTGATAAAATAATAAAAAAAAAAACTTTAGTCGAAACAGTCCACTGTAAGAATCAACTGCTGCATTTCACTATTGCCGAACGGTACAGGGAATGATGACGTAATATGCTTACGTAAAAGTCCACTGTTGGACATGAGCATTCATTTCTTCAGACAGGTCGTAGAAGAAAAACCGCTTCTATATGAATAAAAAGGAGAATAAGTATGGCAATAAATGTTGAAGAGCTGAGAAAGTTGTTCGGCAGTTACATAAGCTTTCTATTTTAATCAAATGTTCTACATTTAGACATTTTCTACATTATTATTGCGGAAATTAACTACTACACGTTTTACTGTTGCAATTCTTAAAAGTCTCATTAAGAAGGATATATTGTACGGAAATGAATGCGTAAAAGATAGAATCATTACATTCACGTGGATTTCTAAACTATTCTTAAAAAATATATTATTCTATACACTTCAAATATAAACATTTTCCTAAATTTATAATTTTAAAACATATATCCTTGTATATTACAAGAGGTTTAGGGGAATACTGTGCGCTTAAGCAATACTCTAATATTTTAAGTGCAGGTCCTATGTAAGAGTTGATATTCCGTTCAAGGATCGAGGGGAAATAACGATTTTTCCAACTTAAGAAAACATAAGTACTTGGCAATTGAAACCAATAACTAAAGGCTGGAGAAGCGTGCGTTTTTCCATACGTATACTGCACATGAACTGTACTGTTATCGCTCGCGCATGTAAACAACTGCAGGTACGTACAGCCTGACCGTGACAGGTATGGCGAGAAGAAACAAAACAGTCACGTTATACTGCACCTTGTCCTTGCGTCTGCATACACTTGCAAGGCAGTACTCCACTAGTTCGCAGAGTACTACGTTAGGTTCATTTCGGTGTTTGCTACTAGTGGCAGTTTGCACATCTGATGGCCGTGCTAAGCATTTGAAGTCATTCTTACCCTGCGTCCAGCTAACTTGTATCGCATGCGAGAGTACATCCCTACGGCCTTTACCAATAGCAAAGAATGCTTTCGAGAAGACGGTTAAAACCAAAACATTATTTGGCTTAATTTGTGTGCTACTTTAACGAGAACCAAATCTTTTATGCAATTAGATTTGTCCGTTTTACGGTTTACTTATACAAAAGGCAATCAAAATGCAGAGAACTTCACAGGTTATTCCTAGCAAATCGTTAACATGTGTTAAAATATGGTGCTTTAACGAAAATTATCCGCCTTTGAGAAGGGGAAAAAAAAAAAAAAAAAAAAAAAAAAAAAAAAAAACTCCATGCAAATCGTAGTTTAGACGTGGAGGAGAGGATTTGCTTGAATATCTTCGTGTCTCATAGTTGGAAGAGAAATAAAATGTGAGGTATTTATCGAACTTAAATTTAAGTTATGCTATCCATAGACTGAACTTTTTTATTGCCTTTTTAGGGGGTGATAGGACGTCCAAACATGTATTTCCAGAGAAATCTCGATATCGAACTTTAAGGTGGCATACTTCTATTTACTGTACCTACGTAATAGTAAAAGTAAAAGCCATCCCAGAACTTAATAATTAAGTTTGCTTCAAAGTATTTGGAAAGGAAAAGTTCCGGAATTAAACCCTTGATAACGCTTGAAGGATTCCGTTCCAAGATCTCCGAATCTCCATTCAAACACGCTGACCACAAATTACAAGGTGGTCAGAGTTCTTAATGAGATGAAAAAGTGGAAAGTTCTCAGTTTCATTTCCTTCGAACACGTGTTTGTGCAGCTGCAAATGAACAGTTTGTTCACAGCTTGGTTGATAAGAATTGCAAAGGAGCGAAAGCCGAGGCAATACATTTCACCAGGAAGTTATTTTGTGTTACCATGTGCTATTATGCCGGTTATGATAATACGTATATGTATTTTCTGCTACGATTTAACAATAACAAAATTAGGTTCGTTGTGATTTTGAGGCTAGAAAATCTCGTGTTACAAATATGCTTTATTCTTAACAATAAAACTCACTGCAACGTATTGTATTATTATTTTAGCAATTTTTAATTTATTTTTAACTATGTATTTTATGGGGTGTTAATGAAATTTATATACAAAGACAGAATTGGTTGTTTGTATATTGTGACGGCGGTGGCGAATACCTACCATAAAGGAATTAAATGTGAATCACCCCATTCTACCGTTCTTTTTGTTTGTTGAGAGAGGAGGCACGAGCCGGAAGTACATGCCCCACTGTTATTCCAGACTGTTCGATTTCGACAGATCTAGAAGATTGGACTTCGACAATGTTTCATTGCTCCGATTCGAGAGATTTTGGCTTCCAAAACATTTCTGCAGGGAGATTATAAAAGAAAGTGCAAAAGCCAGCTTTGGAGGTTTGTTCACCAGGTGAATAAAGCAGACACAAACAATTCACGGTTTGTATCACTCCACGGCCATGTACATTCATAATGACAGAACGGAGTTATCACCCCCTTTAATAAGCATTTTTCACCATTCAAAGTAAATATAAATTACACGTAACACTAGAAATGGAAATTAATTGCTACTTGCGTCATCTTTATAGCTCTAATCTGAAATTAGTCTCTTCTTTGTGGGAGTCCTAATCTCAACAACTGTGGATTTTTCTTTGAGTGCACTGTAAATACTTGAAGCTGACACGCCGGTAAACTGCTGCTGCTACCACTACTACCACTACCACTACTTTCACGGACGTCTCCCCTTATCAGGGGTTGCCTCTGACAGCCTGACGCCAGGAACTCCGGATCTTCCCACAATCTATCGTTTAGGTTTCATCTCCGCATGGCATTGGTAAACTCCATGAAAACACTGGTAAACTCTGGATGTAATTCATCGATAGTACACTCTGGATATTTCTGGCAGTACTGGTTAAACATGTTCAATATTATTGTTTTTTCCACCACTTCAGTTTTCCACGCTTATGTTTAACAACACTTGCTCGTTCCGATGCTGTGTTGTTTTTTCTTTTACTTCCTTTGCCTGGTGGGCCGTAACATTTAGGCAGTCTTATTTTTAAAAGATACGTGAAGGTCATCAAGCAAGGGACGCGAAGGGTAAGAAGGGAAGGTCGTTGCTATGGTAACGTAAACAAAGGTTGCCAGATTGTTACAATGGCGAATCACATACTCCTCAGGTCAGTTATCGCTAGTTGTATGCGGGAAACAAAGTTTGCTTGAGTATTCAGTTGCGCTGTGTACTGTTAGCCTACTATGTTAAAACACAATTAAAATATGGTTTTATGGAAGCAAGACGTAGTGGCGGTAGGATTAGAGGTGGACCGAGGAATCATGGCCCAAAGCAAAGATTAGCTTATGATCGGGGTGTTACATTCAATAGCCAAGCTAGAGAATTTGTCTGTTCTCTTAGAGAATTCTTCTAACAGGAAGACGAGAGTTTGCTCCTTATCAATGAACAGCTTATTCCTTTTATCCAAAAGCGACAGCCCCATGTCAGTGGATATGCTTGCACGTAAAAGAATTCATGTGGCTCAAAATTCTGGCATATCGGCGGCGTTGATACGAACATGTCAATTAACAATAGTATATTGCGGTACTAATGTGGCAAACACTTAATACGGAACGAAGGAAGGTTCAAAAAACGAGCCACTTGCACCGAGTGTTTTCAATTCTCGAGATTCCATTATGTGCTTACCACATGTGTGTTGTACATTATTTTTTGCACTATGTGTATTTATATCAATCTGAATTTTAGTAGTTAAGATATTCGCTGAAAAATTAATAAATATAATTGAGGATAAATGTTAGATTTTAGAACGTGCATCGCCTATATGTGTTTCTATGGAGAAATACCGCTCAGTGCGGGAATGTCAACTTAAATGCATTACAACAAGAACGATAATTATGAAATATCAGTTACCAGTGCAGAAATTATTTAAATGACTCACATGTGAAGACACTACAACGCAGTGAATGTGTGAACAACTTATTTCTGTTTTAAAGTAGGCTAATCAGATTAACTGTGCATGTTTTTGTTGAGGTGAGATAACTCGAACCCTTAGTTATGTTTCGAGTGTTGAGAGCATGAAGAAAGGGGATCTGATGGGCAACATTGCAAGCACCTACGTGGAGAAACAGATGACCTTCACGTATCTTCTTTTAAAAATCAGATTGTAGTATCAAATTCACTTAAAGTATAGTTTTATAAATGAGCTATGCTTAGTAGTCAAATAAGTCAGTGCTTCAGAAGAAAAGAAGTGAGCTTTTAAACCTTAGTAGTATTACTTTCTCGAGGGACTGTTTAAAGGGCAAAAGTGTTAAGCTGCAGTGCCAAGAGTCACATGGAGTGCTGGGCTCAAAACGCACATGGCTTTGTTTGTGTTTACTTTGGCCAATAGGGAACGAGTCGGCCAGCCAGAGCACCGCGCGGCAAAGTACTTTAAAAGTAGGTAAGCAGAGCAGTATATCAGTGTCAAGTCTGCAAACAGTGGGTTTAGTGAGCGTCGAGAAGTGACAAGCAGCGCGAGTTGGTGTTGCAACAAGGTTAAAAAAAACGTGTTTGTTCTATGTATCAAAAGCATAAGAGATTCTAATGAAAAATAAAGTGCGTTTAGCAGAACTTTTGTAGTAATTTTTTATATAATATTGTGCAGAACACTTATCAGTAATAACTTCAAATACGATATTTATGAATTTATAATACACTTCTGACACAAGAATGAAATCCGGAAATTCCTTTCAGAGCTCATTGTTGGTGCAATATTCTGATTCAAAATGCTCAACCTAGAAGTCAGGTGTTCAAACAATATAACTAATGTATATAATTGACTTTCAAGTAAATCTTAAGGTCATCGGATTCACTTATATGAAGACAAAGTACGCATTTAAATTTTCTGAAGGTGCAATATCTATTTTAAATCTTTTAAGTGGTCTCGAAATCACGCTTTAACATACATTTAATTAGAAATGCAGGAATAAACGATAAGGTTGCGAAAAACAATTTGTATAAAATTGTAGGAAAAGGTGGAACCAAAATATGAAATTGAAATAAGAGGTCATATAAGCTTTTCTTTCATTAAATCGCCACGTTAGTAGTCTCCGATTCTGGCAACTGTTTGTGCCGTGTCAGATGTCATATATTAGTCGAGAGGCGTTGCGTGCATTCAAAGCTTTTTTTCCTTGTGTTGCACAGGTGTCTCTAATAAGAACAAAATGACAATCGATGCGCGATTCGTGTTGACGTTGAATGAAATAAATGACAAGCGGTGCGTGAACTAAATAATGGGTGGAAAATGTTTACAATAAATTGATACAAACTGGCTAAAAGTACATGATCGTTAATTTTGCACTGTCATAACGTTTCATTCTGTACTATTGTGTTCCATATGTTTAATGTTAGTCACAGCTAACCAGAAAATCAAGTTTTGCTCGAACATGTTCCAAATAAAATGACAGTGTTATACCTCCACTGTAAAACTTCAGACAATTGTATTTATTTCGCCTAAAATGAAAAGGCATTGCTTCTGTTTACGATTTAGCTGTCAGCCACATTACAGCAGAAAGTCATTTGGAAAGATAGAGTCAGACTGAAAAATTCAGTGCCATAGCCGGGATTTGAACCACGGATCTTCTGGTTGCCGTCCAGCCGCTATAACCCTTGAGCTACTATGGCCAACGTGCCGACATGACATTAAATTCTCCAACTGACTCGTGTTTTTCCCGTTAAACCACTTAGGAGTTCTCATAAACACATGAGACAACTACCTTAATGGCGACTTAAAACGTGCAAGTGCTTTAAGGCCCGGGCTTTATAGCCTACACACGGCCAGTGTGAAAGAACAATAATTTCCATTAATTGACTTAATAGTGGCTAAATATAAAGCCCGGGCCTTAAATTTTTCAGTCTATCTTTCCATACTTTAGCCTACACACGGCCAATGTGAAAGAACAATTAATTTCCAGAGTCATTTCTTTTGACATCTTCCGTTCTGCAACTACCTTTATTTTAAGAAGAAACTTGTGTAGTGTGCACTATTGTGTTTTCAGTTGATGATCCATGATCTAAAGTAAATAAACATTCCTCAGATTGGAATGTAACCAATGCGCAAAAAAAAAAAAAAAAAAAAAAAAAAAAAAAAAAAAAAAAAAAAAAAGTTGGAATGCTTTTGACTTGCTCATAAGAACAGTATCAGAAAAGAATAAGATAATCTAATTTGTTTCCACTCTGCAGTGCCAGCAGCACTTAACCCTGCTGTTTCCTTGTAGGCCTCGCTAATAAAGAGAAATTGTGTTTGGTATGCCACTCAAGTCGCGTACAACTTAACGGAGATTTGTGTACACTCGCTACATAAACAATGAATATGATAATTAACAGTCCACACTTGGGCAGCTGCAGTATTGCGTCCTTCAACTTTCAATACTACACGCGTTTGTATATAACTGTTCTACTTCAACAAGTGGCCGCTCCGAGTGGAACTTGATCACAGGCATCCTTTCATTGCTACTATATAGATTACACTTGCTGTCACATTAAAATGGTCTTTTTTTACCCTCTCTTTTGTTAATGTACTGCAGAGAAACCATAGCATTAGATAAAAAATTAATAATAATAATAACACTGGGGAACAAAAAAAAAATATATTTTTATATACCCGAAACAAAATAGGCAAATTCTTATGTAAACTGATCTGTTGATTCCAAAAATGCCCCTCAAAATGCTGTATCACGTAACGTTTTTTAGGTATTCATAATTTTTTATGAAAACTTGCAGAAATGTGATGTGATAACTCATATTTGATTAATTGAAAATAATAGGTATTTTATTGCCAAATAACATTGAAAATAATAATAATAATAATAATAATAATAATAATAATAATAATAATAATAATAATAATAATAATAATAATAATAATAATAATAATAATTATTATTATTATTATTATTAATTATTATTATTATTATTAAAATAAATAAACACAAGATAATGATGAAAACCAATACCTGAATTATCTCAGAAGTGTTTCACTGTTGATTTTTTTTTTGTATTGACTCTCCCGTTTGAGGAACCAACAATAGTCTCCGAACATGGCTGAATCCCAGCGATACCCTGGTAACGTCTTTCCATCTCAGAAATGTCCTGGTGAAAACGCTCACCTTGCTCATCACTTACTACAGCTCCTAGTTTTGTAGGGAAACTATCAAGTTGAGAGTACAAAAAGTGGATTTTAAGTGACATATGGCAACCCATTTCTTTATAGCTCCTTAATAGTTCTGAGACTAAAGTTTCATAATTTTCTTCTTTGTTATTGCCCAGGAAGCCTTCCACCATTGATTTAAATGATTTCTATGCTGCCAGTTCAACACGTTTATCTTTGACTCAAAAACACTGTCTTTAAGAAATAGTCTTATTTGAGGACCGACAAATATACCTTCCTTCAATTTAGATTCACTTGTTTTGGGAAATATACTTCTTAAATACTCAAATGCACTTCCACTTTTGTCCAAACCTTTAACAAAATTCTTCATTAACCCGAGCTTTATGTGAAGTGGGGGGAGAAGAACTTTGTTTGGGTCTACTGGAGGCACATACTTAATATTGCTTGCTCCAGGGGTATAGTCTTCCCTTTTCCCCCATTCTTTCACTATAAAATGCTTGTCAGTTGCCCTACTGTCCCATAAGCACAAAAATCAGCAATATTTTGTGAAACCTCCCTGCAGTCCCGTTAGCAGTGCAACTAACTACCTTGAGGTCACTACATAATTTCCCAGCCATGGTTTTGATAACTAGTAGCATCTAAAATGATGGACATGGAATCGTATGTCTCCTTCATTCCTATGGCATGAAATAAAGGCATTGAAGGTAGTAAATTGCCATTATGAAGCAACACTGCCTTTAAGCTGTATTTAGAAGAGTCAATGGCTATTATTTTAAATTAAGTCAATATGAGTTGGTATCATACCTCATTTCTGTAATTTTATATAAAAGAATAAGAATATCTCAAAAACGTTACGTGATACAGCATTTTCAGAGGCATTTTTGGAATCAGCGAGTCATTTTGCATAAGAATTAGCCTATTTTGTTTCGGGTACAAAAAACGTGTTCCCTAGTGTAATAATAATAATAATAATAATAATAATAATAATAATAATAATAATAATAATAATAATAATAATAAAAGTATTATAACCATTCAAAACTCCGAGTCCAAGACTTTCATGGAAATCTCACACGAACAGACTCGCCTGCCTTTGTAGCGTGGTGGTAGCGCGTCTGCCTCATGTTCAAAAGGTCCCAAGTTCCAATATCGGTCAGGGTGAGTTATCTGAATAAGGTTCCTTCCGAGTTTTCCCCTTCTCCTGAAAGATGAATAGATTCTGGGTTCATTTGAGCATCATGTCACTCATTTCATTCATCGTCCAATATGCATTTACGCTGGAAAAGGCAAATTAAAAAACAAAAACAAGAACAAAAAGGCACTTATAGAAAATTCCCATTATTTTTCATTTTGTCTAAGACAGTTCCAACAATTCTGCTTAAAACTAAAATATTTCGAAAGCTCTATTATTAGTATTATTATTAAAAACAAAATAATCTTATAATCGTATGTAAAAACGGGAGGGGCTTAATATTAATCAAGGTGTAAACAATGTCCACTTTCGCCAACTCTCGCTCTCTCCCCCTCTAAGAGGTTTCTTTTAGAAGTTTATGCGTCACAGATACAGACAATTAGATAGCTATTATTGATGATGACAAAGAAGCCGAAAAATTGGCAACTTTTGCAATGGCTTTCGGCATTTAAGGCAGGAGTTAACACATCCTTTATGGGCGACACATTATAGATTATCTTTTATCTCTGTTTTATCAGTAACCTTGGGAAAAGATAAAATAATGCTGAAACTGTTGGAAAACGCACTAAGAAGAGCAAGATCAAAAACATTAAACATGAGTTCGGCGAATAATGTTGAGCAAAGTAGAGGAAAGAGTTGGTTTATTCTGTTTTCAAATCACCTTTCATCTGAAGAATGTTCTACTGCGAAAGCTTTGATGTGGTACAGAGTATGCCTTATTTATTAAACCACGCCTTAGAACACGATTCGTGTATCTACAAAGCACTATTCACGACGCTTTTAGTCTAGAAATGGTTTCATTAAGCACAAATAATATTTATAGGAACCAGGACGAATAAATTCAAAAGTTGTAGTAGCAATTTCTTGCGAGAAAAATGGAAACCGAAATGGTATTACTGTACACACATAGTGATACTTCTAATTATCTGCAGCTTGTATTCCTACAATAAGTGATTTATGTGCAATGTGTATAAAAATGTACTGCTAGTGATATAATAACGCAGTTAAGTGATATTATGTGTTAAAGGGTAATGAACATGTATATGCCAAATGTGTCAGAACACACGTAGCATGTTGTGGCGAGTATCTTTGTGCAGTTTAAGGATTTCAAAGCTAGCATTATGTCTGGTAAATCCCTACCAGGACAAGAAAGTACAAAATCATAAATCTTGCCCCTACAGCTACACGCAAAAATGGCACGTGACAACAATAGGAATGTCCTAGAAGCTTCAAAAAGAATGATAAGAAAGCCATCTGTAATATTTAGAAACCCGTGTCAGGATACGCTAGTGTAAGTGGTATGTTAGAATTAGACCCAATAGTATTTAAGCATTTCTTTTCAAAATGTTAGCAACAGGAGACGCCAGCTAAGAAGCGACTTTCGGAGTTCAGTTATGCAATAGACTCAGAAGGTTGAGACACACGAGTGTCTTAACACACAAGTTGAGATTAGCAGAGATTAGTAGTAGTTTCGCACCAATATACTCGCCAACTTAGCATTATAATACAAAGGTGTACTGCACTATTACAGCACACAATAACGTTCTGAATTCAAATAAACTATCTAAAAACTTAAAGGTATGATTAATTTAAGTCCTGCGGCTTGTTGTAGTGGGCTAAGGCGTCATGCTTTGGTTCCCTGCCACGGAATGTGCCCCGGAATCGATCCCACCTCTGGGGGTGCGGATTTTAAATCCCGGGTATAGGACTGGTGCCCACTCAGCATCGTGAGGAAATTGAGGGGCTTACTATAGATAAACGGCCCTGGTCAAGAAAGCCAACTGTCCGACTGGGGTGCCGAGATGCTGACCACATCATCCCGTAACGGTTGGATGATCGCTCACCACTAGCCTGCGTATGTGGGCGTGAGGTCGGCAGTCGGGTTGGAAGGTCTTGGCCCTATATGGGCTGTCGAGCCATGGGTTAATAATAATAATAATAATAATAATAATAATAATAATAATAATAATAATAATAATAATAATAATAATAATAATAATAATAATAATAATAATAATAATAATAATAATAATAATAATAATAATAAATTTAAGAATTATTTGTTGGGATTGAACACGCCCTGAACAACACAAAGTGCACAGACTACAGCTAGCCGAGACAGTATAATTTATCTACACATCCATACACACACGCACACACAAATCAGCTGCACCGACACTTGGAAAAGATCTTCCGCCAGAGGTACGTGGAATCAGCATATCACAGGACCGTCTTCGTCACCATTATAATAGTTATAAAGTATTCAACACTTTCAAGCGTCTCCCACCAAATGAACCAGCTAAAACTACGGAGAAAAAAAATATATGCACTCGTACAACTCGTGTATTTTAATTAATTCAACAGTTTTCATGGAGTATACTTAGTCTTTCTTACTGGCTAGTAACAAAAATTATAGAAAATTCAAGAAAATTCTATACAGGCTATAGAACAAGAAATTAGGAACATCTCTGAACGCCCCATGGACTCCATGATATCCCCGTAGGGGAGGGGATCCGTCCCCTTCAGCTGCCGTGGTGCGGGCGCAGCGGACCCCTAGCACTCGTGGTACCTCTGACGTTACTAGAGGAACCTCGGGCCGAACATTCGAGCCCCTCCCTGATTGGGAGTTGTTCGGATTGGGTTGGACTCGAGGGGGCAGTAGTTCCCGATACTCGTGGGTGATCGGGTACGTCTCCGGACGGGGTTGAGGGAAGCCATTAATATTCCCGCGTACTAGCCAGCACAGCTAGTAGAAGGTGTGCTAGATCACCAGGCGGCCCCACCGAGGTCATAACGGTAGCCTTCCCATTTTGGAGTTGGCGCGCGTAAGTGGCGTATCCACTTCCATCCCGTATTGAGTCCACAGGACCAGATGGGAGAGGGGCTTGTTAGTCTCTAGATCTTGCCCTATGGAAAGCCCCACGGAGGACGCCGGGCGCCCTTTTGGGACAGCTCGGTAACTCCCTGGTCGAAGGAGACCCGGGTCCTTGGTCCTACGGGTCCAGGACTAATGGGAGTAGAACCTCTGGCATTAACTCCATGGTATATCAATGGCCAACATCAGTGCTTACATCTCAACTGGTCGCAGGTTCTTTGCCCGACTCCTCCGAGCACCGTGGTCCATGTATTCTATCAATCATTGCTTCCGATTGAGATTACTACATTAAACCTCGGCCCTCTCATATATGGAAGATGTGACTGGGGATCGGTTTCGAAACGAGTACGACAGATAGAATAGATATGAGAGGACCATTGTGAGATTTAGCAGGATCTCCATTTCAGGCGCGACCAGGTTCCTCGCGGGCACCCGCCGTAACGAAGGCAACCAACCGCTTAAACAAAAGTTTAGCCTAAATACTCCGCCCTCCTAAGAATGGCCAATCGAATTTTAAACAACCTTGGATAAGACTGACACTACTCCTGCACAGTCGAACGTTGATGCCATAAAATTGCGCTACCCCACAACAGTTCTTCCATTTTTCTGGTTAAGGCGTACCAAGGGAGGTTCATACAGAAACACATATGGAGTGCGTTTTAAAAGGCGGGTAAGCAAACAGGAACGTGCATTTCGTTATATAAAATATATTGAATACGATGGCAGTCACGAAATATCTCTCCATAGTTCTACTTTTTTTTTAATAATAAAATTTAAAATTTTGCTAAAAGCAGATTTTTAACATCTTTCTTGCTACAACACGGCTGTAAACCGAAAATAACCCAATTAAAAAAGAAATATTTGATTATTCACTTGTTTTCATACACCACATACATATTTAGATGTTGTCTAAACAAAGGCAGATTAGTTAGACCGCTCAGCTCTCACCAAGGTGACCCAGGTTCGATCCCAGGCGACCGCAAAGTGAGATTCCTCCGAGTTTCGTCCGACCTTCCGAGATAGTGGAATCCGTGTCCCCTAACACCATCATCGGTGATGTAAGAAAGGAAAAAGAATTGTCTAAACATATTTCTTTAAAGAAATAAAGTTTAAAACAAAGTGTTTGGATTCTTCGTTTATGCATGGAAAATGTCGTCGCTCGCTAATTCTCGTTCCATAAGTCCATGTAAAACTTTATTTTTGTATCCACACATAGAATATCTCCAGAAGCAATCATCTGTTTAAGGCAAATGTCTGCAGCGCGCAAGGCACAAACCTGGTCCGTGTGTTGGAAATGATAAATACCAGATGTGGTATGACAGTTCAAGGGGCGATAAGGGGTCGCAATTCAGTGATTAAACTATTGCAGACACGTTGGTGGGATAGCAGATCAGCTGAAGAATGTCGAACCTCTGTACATTAGGTTAACCAGCAGTTACTCCAGTTCTTGTGAGGGCAGAGAACAGGCCAACCAGGACTCCCCTTTGGGTGCTGAACCCATGACCCATTAAGGTAACAAAGTGTGTTAGATTAAATGTAAAAAGCTGATAGTAATTAAGAGAATGTAATAAGTTGAGGCATAAATGTATTTTACTGCAAATTAACTGAAAAATATACAGTGATTATTATTAACCTAATCAAACCGTAATGAATGCAATAACAACATGATGATTTTTTTGTTTTAAATTTACGTCCTCCAATGTTAAGTAATATCAGACGATGAATGAAATGATGTTCAAATGAGTACAGGGTCCATTGAGCTTAAGAGTTACTCTACATTCGTCTTTTAGGATAAGGAAAAACTTCGGGGAAAAAAAAAACTTATCCAAGTAACTCACCTGACCGAGATTCGAACTCGGGACCACTTCATCGTGAGACAGACGCGGTACTATCTACACTACCGAGGCGGGCAATTTGTTGTTGTTGCTCTTGTAATTTACGTCCTCCAACGTTAAGTCATATCGGACGATGAATGAAATGGGTGTAATGATGTTCAAATGAGCTCAGGGTCCATAGAGCTTACAGTTACCCGACATTCGTATTTCAGGATAAGGGAAAACACCGAAAAACCCTTATCCAGGTAACTCAACCTCACCGAGATTCAAACTTGGTACGTCTTGAATGTGAGGCAGACATACAACCACCACGCTACCGAGGCGGGCGTGAGGCGGGCAATGATGATCATGATAATTAATAATAAAAGTAATAACAATAATAGCTATTATGCCTTAACTATGGAATCTAGCCACGCTTGGCACATGACAGTATTCGCTTAAACACATTTTGCCGCCTCCGATGAATCATTGGGGGTTTATACTGTTTTGAGGAGTACATGTGCAAATCTCTTTCATTGCAATCTTTAGGTGTCCTGCATTTTATAATTTCAGAATTGCGCTGAAACACCATAAAACACAGCTGAGAAGATAGGATTCTAAACTCGCATGATGAGGATCAGCAATCACACGCACTGTCGGCATTCGACTGTTTTAATAATTCAGACAGCGTTCACTGAGACAATGGCCTTGCTTTCAATCACGATAGAACTGTTTTACCAATTCAATATGTTGTTTTTCCCATATGAACAACAGCAGTTCGTGGAATGAATGAATAGAAATCAAAGCTTTAAATTGGTAAAGATGCGGCCAACCTTGTTTTTTTCAGGAAGGGATGTTTGAATACAGAATTTGCTGCAGTGGAGAAGAGATTAAGGTCAGGGCAAGTTTCACGTGCACACCGCAGCGTCACGTGCAGACAGAAGTTCAAACACACAGCTGTTCAAATGCAGAACTGACTACACCGAGCAGTTATATAATATTACCTGCTTGAGGGTACCTCGAACTTGCATACTTTTATTTCGCCAAATGGGTTAAAAACATATTTCTAAGATATCTACTTCTGCCACTCTACAGATATTACACTAAAACACATATGACATACTATTATCATTTTACTTGAAACTTGCCCAACTTGCACATTTATGACAAACACTAGTTTATCTGTGAGGTATAAACATATACAGTTTAACCTACTTTATACGTGACCCAGTTATACATAAATATTTGCAGGGCACAATATCTAATTCGCAGTTATCCGTATTAAATTTTAGTCAAATACAACTGAGTTTTACGTAATTAAATAAGCACAGGGCATATGCTATCTTTAAAAAAAAAAAAAAAAACTCGAAACGTATTTTGCTTTATTGCAGCTGACAAAGTCGCAAGCTAAGCACGACGCTTTCGGCGCAAGTGTTGTAGCAAAAAATGAAGCAAAGATAATTTGCCAGTATCCCGTGTTTACTGTTGAACAGCGGTTCTGTCTTTCAGTTCTCAGATGCTTTTAATCAGTCACGGAGATAAGAAAAAGGAAATGTTACACGCTGGATCAGAAAGTAAAATTCATAAGAGGTAGCACTTAGTAATCCTCGTTTCACATAAGCTTGGCCCGTACCTCTTAACGGTCACGTGACCTTTTCACCTCCCATTGGCTGCTATTGCAGTATAGACTGTTGTGTGGTAAAAATTAGTTCGTTATTTAACATGGTGATATATCTTTATATATTGGAAGGGAATTGTTAAATTTATACTTTCGTAAATTTTTAATTAAATATATTACGCAACAGAGTTGATTTATCTGAAATGCATGTTAATTCTTAAACGAAGTAAAGAGGTTCCTTTGCTCTCGAACACATGACACGATAGCACGTGATTTGGCAGTAGTGATGGCATTTGTTTACATGACTTTCGCTCACTGACCTTGTTTTGAACTGGATTAGTCATATATCACCATTCGAAGGTGTGTTGTGCCGAGTGCGAGAGCTAAATTATTTTATTGTGTGTGTACTTATTATATGTATAATGACAGAGTCTACCACCAGTTTTTCGCTGAAGCATTGCAAGGGAAAACCTTTACAAAGCGGCGAAAGAAGAATTGTGGTGCATGTGTTTAATGCACTCACAGAGAAGAATCCGTCTTTGTCAGTGAGAGAAGTCGAACAGCTGTGCTCTGAACTTACAGGTATGTTAGATGCGACATGAAACTGAGACAACAGGAAAACTTACCACTCCAGGGACGATATTGCTGTGTGGCGAAGACGTTATATAAGGACAATCAGATTGTACCGGGATACAAATCGCAAAATATACTACCTTGACGAGACTTGGGTGAATGAAGGACACACAAGTATGGCGTGACACGACTTTTAAGACTGAAAGATAAGCATTTTTGCAAGGTATATGTGCTGGTTTAAAAAAAATCCACGTGGAAAAGGCCGAAGGCCTTTCATTATGAACTTGTTTCAGTTTCATTGCTTATTCATTCAGTTTCAACTTGCTCAGTTTCATTATAAACTTCATTATTTTTGCACGCCTTTATATTCTTATTTGTATGATTTTATCTATCTTCCTGGCAATTATTATGACGCTTACTGCAGGTTTAAATGTGATGGGAAGGCACCGCCTATGGCCTATGGCGCGAAAGCATTAGCCAATTAGGATGAGGGGGAAGGTAGTTGCAAGCGGAGTGATACATGTCAGCGGGGAAAGGTTATATGAAACAGAGATTAGACACAAAACCTAAACATTTTCTTCCTACTTAGGAATTGCTTATACACGCTATCTACAGCCATCAGGGATGGAATACCCCGGAAAACACATCCAGATAACTCACTTTGCCCAGATTCGAACTCGGGACCTATTCAACGCGGGCTGTGTAGGCATTGCATCAGTGCGAAAAGTTTTCATGAAAAGGCTATAATTTCATTAATGTTTAGCAGAATGAGTGCTATCCATTTAATGTAAGAAAAGTGAAACAAGCCAAATTAACTGAATACTTTAAAGCGGGACCAATTTCTAAATAATGTTCGCTTCGTAAATATATTTTATTGTTTTGGAAAGTTTTATACATTCAGGCTTTTACTTTAAAAAATCATTAATTAACAAAACCTTATTTGTACGTAATTTTGAGTTATACGTAATCCTTCCTCTTCCCCTTGACATACATACAACTCAGGTTCGACTGTAACAGTAAATACACCAAAAGGGTTAATGCCACAAAAGTATTAGCAATTGGATGCACTAAAAATCAGCACCATGGACCTTCCACCATACAGCCCTGACTTAGCACCTTGCGATTTGTTTTTGCTTTCAGAGCTGAACAGATAAAATGTGTGGAATTACCTTTTCACCTGAGACAGTGGAATGTTATTAAAACTGGTTTGGGGGAAGATGGCCACATCGCTTTAAAGTCTGGTTTCATTATATGTATTGATACAAAAATAAATAAATAAATAAATAAATAAATAAATAAATAAATAAATAAATAAATAAAACTTATCCCAGTTTGATTTTCTAAACATTTTACGTGACATCCTAGAGCCTATCTCAAACTGAAACTGGTAGAAAGGTGTGCAAAATACCCATCAAAATATTTTAATGACATAACATCCATTTTTAATATAGAACTAAGATTTAAAAAGGCAAAGCTACTTAAAGCGCAAAGCTTCACTATACACTCGCAAGGTGTTTCGCCGTCTTTGCATTATTCTCTCGCGATCGTCTCCCTGCCCGGGTCCGACCGATTCCCCATTCTTTTTGGTATTCAACAAAGTGTACTCTAATTCCCTCCATGACTCAACCGCAGATTTTCTGTCACACTTTACACAGGCTTCGGACAGTCAAGGATATTAACCGAAATAAACAACTGCTTTCGTTTTGCACTGGACATCCGTAGTAGTAAGAAAATGTAATTTCTTGGCTTACCTCTTTGTGAAAGAGTTTCCATGAACGTTCACTTATATCTTCAACTGCTTTCCATTTAATAACATTTCCATGATTTGTCTATTTAATTTTGCATCATTATCACAATCATGAGTATGTTGCACGTTTTGTACCACGATAGTCTTTTGAATCAAAGTACTTACGGGTTTTTACTACACACGTGCACCTCCTAACTCCGTTCTTCAATATGTTTTGTAAGCTAAATTTATATAGTTCCCTAGTAGAATCACTTCCTTGCCCCTTTCACTTGTGATTTTTTCCACGTTTGCCACTGTCTACACACATCTGTCTACACTCCAGTGCACTGCTATATTGAATGAACAAGCCTACTGCCAAGACCAAGGACACGATTGGTGGCTTTACTATCGACTTGGATAGAAGGCATGTATTACTAACACAAAATTAGGACGAAATCCACGTGCAGGAGGGAACCGGAACATTTAATTCCAGCAGTACCTTTTCGGCGCCCAGGAAATCGGCGTGTTTACAATTACTGCTTCCAAAGGAATCTAGGGAGGGAAAAAAAAAAAAAAAAAAAAAAAAAAACTGACCGCGGGAGGTAGTCACTCTCCCTGCCTATTAGCGAGTTTGGGTTGCAATTAGCGCAAAACTCATAATTGGTCCATTTTTACGTTAGAGGGAAGGGGAACTAAAAAGCATGCTCGTGGTAATACACTTACGATAAATGGTCCCAAAGAACATAGATCTAGCTGGTGTCTATGTGACCATTGAAATAGTACCAATCTTTTCATAAAAGAATTCAAAAGTCAAACGATCCCCGTCGCGATCAACATTAACTTTCACTACATGTGTTTTAACATCTGAAGTTACATTCATATGATTTTTTCTAACCATTCCCCCATTTCACCCATTTCTTACTAACGAAGACAAATGTTTGCAGAATGAATGATTTTATTAGATTAATGTTATAGCCAAACATAAAAGAAAGTTGCAAAACGATAGTTTTAAAATTACATATTCTTTCACGTCACGAGAAACATGTGAGGGCGACATATAAAGAGATTGAAATATTTGAAAATTGATACAAATAACTTAAAAGTGCACAAAATGCGTTCATAATGAAAACTTCAAAGATATTCCTAGAAAAGTCAACATATGTATTTGTCATAGAAATATCTTATACACGTGTCATTTTAATCAATGCGTTAAAGAAGTTTTGAAAAAAAAAAAAAAAAAAAAAACTTAAGTCAGATTTTCTATATAAAAGGTAATTTGGGGCGGAGTGGTGGAGCAGTACATTTTATTGAAAATCGTGCTGCATCCTTGAAAGTTGAATTCGTTTAGGATTTATCTTACTTTTTTAGTATACTGTTCACACACAGGGCGCTAATTTAATTCATTGCACCTCAAAACGTGTATTTCCGGTGAAATCTCAGTACCTTCTGTGCATACAAGATACGCAGTACTAAAAGTAATACACTGTTGTTTCCACTTCACTACCACTCGTATTACGGATGACAGTAATTCCCCAACCATTAATATGGCGGATTTTGCGAATGGACTCTTCTGGACCATTCTTTTCTTATTGGAGAATCAGGTACGCTCTTGCCAAATGTAGGTGTTTTCAAAAGCGACTAAGAAAATAAGAACGTGCATTTCTGTATGAAATATGTTGAAGAATACCAGGGTATGCATGAAAGTTCTTTTATCTATGTGTACATTTTTAAAATAATAACATTTACAATTCTATTAAAATCAGATTTTTAACATCTTTCTCGCTCCGAACGCTAACACGTGGTTTAATACTGAAAATATTCCACAGAAAAAAATCTAGATTATTCGCTTGCTTTCATAGGTACGTTGGTATTTAGATTATATCAATAAGTCTAAATAATATATTGTTTTAAAATAACATATTTTCGTTTAAGCAATGGAAAATGTCATCGCTGGCTAATTCTCGTTCTACAAGTCCACGTAAAAACTTCCAGCGACAAAATGGTCAAGGAAATGATGCAATTATTTTTTATCTACACACAGATCATCTCCAGAACGAAGGCATCCATGAAGAGTTTAAGACAAATGTCTGAAGCGCGCAAGGCACAAACCTGGTCCTCATGTCTTGGAGATGATAAAAACCAAATGTGGTATGGCAGTTCAAGAGATGATAACGGTAATAATTCAGTGGTTTACCTATTGCAAACACGTTGGTGGTATAGCAGATCCGCGTAGGATGATATCGATCCTCATCCAGTTCTTATGAGGGCAGTGAACAGGCCAACCAGGACTCTTCTTTGGGTGATGAACCCATGTCCGATTAAGGTAGCATTAATTGTGTATTATATTTAGATTAAATGTGAAGTGCTGGCAGTTATTAAGAGAATGTAATAAATTAGGGATAAATGTATTTCCTTAGGAATTAAATGAAAAATATACACCAATTATTAACCTAATCAAACGGCAATAGTGCAATAATGAATGCAAAGACCAAATGATGAAGGTTAATAAATTAATAATAATAATAATAATAATAATAATAATAATAATAATAATAATAATAATAATAATAATAATAATAATAATAATAATAATAACAACAACAATAATCTGGTTGTGAACGAAAGCATCGTAATTGCGGAGGCGGAACATACGTGGCAACGTTGCGGATTCTCCGTAAGAGTTGCCCTCATGACGTGAAACCGCTATAGCAAACTTATCCAGAGCTAACATGGAAAAATATTTAAAGATGTTCCATAAGAGAGAAGCATCCTCCCTACTGCCCTATTACAGTGTTTCCGTTTGTGAGCACCATAAAGAGACAGATGAAAGGCCATTATTTCCCTTTAGTCCTCTTGGTGTAAAAGAAGAATGAGTGGAGATAAAATGGCTTAGCAACTCAAAAGAGATGGATTTTCCCCACTAGAGGACATACGGCATCTACAGAAGTGCTACGAAAGCTACAAGCATACAGAAGTCTTGTGTTTTACATCCACGCGGCTTTTTTGTGCACGATAGTTAATTTTAATATTGCAACTTATTTAACAACTTATATTTAACTGTATTAACAACTTATTTTCTATTTTCTACTTCATAACCTTCAAGTGTCAATCTCTTTATCATACAGTGAGGAAAACGGAATAAAAATGAATAAAAAAGACTAAGTATTGAAAAATTAATTAAATAAGAAATCCCGGATGCCTGATATTACAGAATAGGTGTATTTTATTAAGCTCCACCCATTTTAATACACTTTTGTCGATGTCTTATACGAAATTGTATAAAATTGCTTCCAATCAAGCGTATCCAGATGCTATTCAAAGAAAAAGAGAAAAATAGTGTACTTATACACTGTCAGAAATAAGTTGCACTTCAGAGTACCAAATATTGGGGTCAAATGGTTGGAAAAAATGGTAGTGGAACAAGAAACGTTTTATGGTAATGGGGGTAACCCATTGATACATTCAATAGGATATTTTGCAGGGAAGTATCGGTTCTTCCAAATGCGAAAGTAGCACCGATGGAGATGGGAAGGGTGTCAAGGAAGGGTAGGATTATAGGAGCAGCTCTGAAATGTTTATTTAGGATCCTGAAGTTAGATCAAACTTACTTGTTCAGGCAGTGTGCAGAGTGTCAGGAAGAGAGTCTTAGGGGATCTGGATAGACGAGTAGCATCGCAAAGAAGCTGGAAATGGATGGGATGGGGAGATATCGGAGGAAAGGGGCGAATAATCCATAATACATTTTTGAAAACTATGAGAAACAGATTTGAAGTCATAGAAATTCAAACACATTAGTGGGATAAAGGGAAAAGTTCCTTAGTAGATTACATATCACTGAAGGAAAACGGAAACATATTGATAAGTGAATAATGAGGAAAGAGAGGCAATAGCATTGATAAGAACTGGTATTTGGAGCCTGAGAGGATTTAGAAAGTGTACCCCCCCCCCCCACAGAATTAGTCTCTCATTTGTGGAGGGAAGGAAGATCTGGAACATATAGCTTTTTTAATTGCAAGGAATGGAAATAATTTTTGAACCAGAATTGGGAAAAGGTGGACAGGACAACCAGTATTAAGGTTTTAGAAAGGTAGTCAGGAGCTTAGGTCAGTTTTTAAGTCAAGGGGGGGGGGGGGACTGGAATTGCTCTGTAAAGAGGAAACCAGAATAAATAATAGTTTGTTATTAGCCATTGATGACTTAGCCACAAAAGGTGTATAAAAAGGTGTGCAGAAGCAAATAATTATATGAGCCAATACTCATGTAAAAAAAAAAAAAATAAATAAATAAAATAAAAAAAAACCAAACCTCAATTACTATGTCCGTATCACGGCTGCCGGTGTAGTGGAATTTCATCCCCCACAGTGCAACCCTGGTCAGCTCCCAACAGTCACCCAGGTCAACCAAGTGAATATATACATTTCATTTATCATGAAAATACATAACAGTAATTAGCTTACAGTAATTAATTTAAAATATTTAAATATTTTATATATAAAAATGTTTGACAAATATCCCACGTAGAGAGTAATTTAGGATGTGGAGGGGGAGGGGGTGAAAATTCTACATCATTGAGACATGCCAAGTTTGGTATTTAACCGATTTTTCGTTTTTTGTGTCATGGCGTTCACAGACCTTCTAATATTGCTCTTCTTTTATATTTTTATTCAGAGAGTCTCAAACCGAGTACTTCCGTGAATACAGTATTTGTACTTTGGGTAAGCAATTAGAATGAAAGTAAAAAGTCCCCGTCCCTGGGATTCATGGGCCACAAAACATGTATTTACCGTGAAATATAATTGTTACGTCCTCTTATTTACGACAGTTAAATGGCAGAGAAAACAAATCACATTAGCTTGCGTGTACCTATAAAAGCGAGAACTAATGAGTGCACATGTACATTGTGTCTGATAGACCTTGACTTCCATGCCAGTGAGTGAGTGATATTAGCACTTGTATGAAGCACGAAGGCCATTTCTATGAAGTGTGATAGTCCATTCTTGATGGATTCTCACGCGCGTCAACATTCATGACGACAATATGGTGCTCAGCAATACTGATCTAGCATTTTGCTCTCCCTGCGAAAGGCTATAAAAAAGACACCTGTGCAAAAGTTAGCATTTTAAACTCGGTTCAATTCCTTCTAAAATGACATACAATTTCATATTTTATTCAAATTAAGTTTCTACGTACAAGGTGTTCTCGAATCGCCTCAAATTTGCTCGGCATCAGGAATATCGAAACATTCATACCATTTCCTCAATATATTTCGTAGGATAATACGCTTTTATTTCGGTTAATTTATTTTAGAACTTATAGTATAATAAATAATGAATAAAATTAATAATTTTATAAATAAATTATATAGATAAATAACTGCAATAAATAACTTCCATATGTTAAAATCAACGATTGATGAAAAGAAACCTGGTTGCAATTTTGCCAGGGATTAGAAGGTATTATCCAAAAGAGTTAGGTGCTGAAGCAAAGCAGTTAGTCGTAAATCAGACAAGCCAAGGAAATTAGGCCTTCCGGTGTTTTTTTTAATATAATTTACGTCCTCCAACGTTAAGTCATATCGAACAATGAATGGAATGGGCGAAATGATGCTCAAATGAGCCCGGGGTCCATGGAGCTTAGAGTTACCCGACATTCGTCTTTCAGGATAAGGGAAAACCCCGGAAAAACCTTATCCAGATAACCCGTCTTGACCGAGATTCGAATTTGGGACCTCTTGAACGTGAGGCAGACATGCTACCACCACGCTACCGAGGCGGGCCGTTCCGGTGAACTTGGCCAAAAATAGATCCAGCACCTCAAGCTTAAGGTAATTACAACTTTTTCTGGATCACGTGGATTGGTTTATTCGCCATGCCGTCTTATACTGTTCACTATCTCTTGGATTTATTGCGTTATTAGCTAAGGAAAACCTCGATAATCATGGTCAAAAATCCTTAAGTCCGTTCCCTTAAAGTTTCGTATGCTCTGGATATCCCTGGACACCAGCCGCGCCGTGGCTGAGTGGTTAGACTGCTCGATTCTCACCAAGCGGCCCGGGTTCGATCCCAGGCGACCGCAAAGTGAGATTTCTGGTGAACAAGACGCCTCTGGTGTGGGTTTTCTCCGGGAACTCCGATTTTCTCCGGGAACTCCGATTTTCTCCGCCAACTCATTCCATCAGTGCTCCATCTTCATCTCATGTACGATCAGTGTCACCGCCTGCGGTGCCGCATGTCATTCATTCCATACATCTATGAGATCAGGAGCATATAGCTGAAGCAGAATTGGATCAACTAATCTCCTTGGTGCTGTTTCAAAAATCCTTCTCTCTTCCAAAAGAGGACAACACTAAGCCAGGATTACAAAATATGAGCTCGTCCCCAGTACTTCAGAGCGACCTCGTTCGATCTCTTCGGGATTACAAATACGGACAGATTTAGCAATTTCAGGCGTCATCGGGTTCATTGCACGGCATGCGGGTACCTCAGGTCACCATGCTGAGTTCTTTAAACCCTTTAGGAGTTGGTTGTACCCGAAAACAATTACCAGCGGCATATTGCAGCCGATGAATTAATGCTATTGCCTCCTTATATTCATCCACTCTAGGATAATCCTGCGATGCCAGAAACATCACTTGGACCTTCACTCCAACAGCAGAATTTGGTATGTAGCCTCCCAAGTCACTGTCTCAGTGACAGAATTGGTACTTTGGCGTTAAAGGGGAGGGGGGAACTAGTACATCACAGTAAACGCATCCAACAACTTAACCTAATTATCAGTGCTGCCAACAGTCGAGTATAGTATTCATCATCTTTATGCTAGAAAGTTGCCAGAATGTCGCAAAAGAACATTAAAAAGTAGTCAAATATGCTGCAAAATAGGGAACGGATTAAACAGAAATCATTTCTTGAGTATATCTAATCGTTATCGAAAAGAATAATGGCACCAGCATCGTCACAATCATCATCTCCCTGTTCACCTGCTCTTTCTTTTCTAGAATGCATTTTCTTTCAACGTAACTGAAGGCATCCCTGAGCAGAACCCACTGATCGAGTTGAAGCAGTAAGAATCTAAGATTATTATTTTTTTCTTTTTTCATCGTTAATGCTATTTCCTGCCGACCGGGATGGCTCAGCCTGGTTTCGCCTTTGGCCCACATTTGGGAGGTCCGCGTTCGCTTCCGTGGCAGGCCTAACTGATTCATGTTCTTTGTTGTTGTTTTTTTTTTTGGGGGGGGGGGTCGCCAGGCGAATGTTCTGTAAGTTAACTACATCCGTCGAATTTCATGTTCCTCTATTCCATCTCCATTATCATTCCTTCATATCATCTGGTGGTCTCTTTCAGGGTTTAAATGTCGGCGGGAGTCTCGGCGCTGCATGGCAGGTAATATGCTCCTGGTAAACACTTCCTCCTCCTGTAGGACGATCTGCGGTCTTGCTACATGAACTGTTTCAGAACTAGCCTGCCAGGGAGTTTCCAACTGGTCAGTTGTAGGGACCCTGTCTTCTGCAGTGTCGTGACTCCTTATATCGACCTATCTCCTCTAAGCTCGTTCTTCCTGTCGGGAATGCTTCAATTGGAGCATAGGTAAAACAGATCAAGTCTGGTCGAGGTACCGAATCCAAGATTCTATCCTATTAGGCTTAGGCAATAGATCATAATGTGTCACAGATTAAACTTAAAAGAGCTTAAATAATTGGCGTTTTATTTAAAAATCAATTGTAATTATTTTAGTTCGCATTGGAATACTTTTCTACATTACGTTTTTAAATGGTTGGTTGGTTACCAACACTCCCCACATGGCAGCCTGGGCCTTCGGGGTAACCTCGCCCCACCACGTGATGACCGGATCCATTTATCAGGTGGAGGCACCCAGAGGACGGTGTCCATTTGCTCCAATGATAGGGTGACAGTGAAAATGACGGTGAGGCGAGAGAACCTACAGCTTATAGCGTGGACTCCGAACCACGTTGGGTTAGGGGGCACTTCACATGTGCTAGATAGAGGTGAAGGCGTGGATAGGGCGACTTAAAATCCCCAACCCCAGAGCCGGGAATCAAACTCGGGACCCTTTGCACGGGAGCCGCGAACGAAACCACTGCACTACCCCGGCGCCCTTCTTTTTAAATGTAAATTAGCGTAAAATATTTATAGATTATTCATTCGTCCAACCGTGACAACTGGTAACTTGGTCCATAAATTTCGTTGAGTTGTTGCAGTCCAAACTGCACTTCTAATTTAAATTTATTGTGATTGCTTTTATTTCTGCTAATATATAATTTCTTTCCATCAAAAACTTTAAAGCATATCCAAAATTTATGGAAAGCAATAACAAGCGTTGAGAGGGCATTTTTTGAACATTTCTATTTTTATATTTCATAATTAGAGTTTGCTTCTGTGTTCCTGTTGTACTCATGTTATTTAACAGAACAAATATTTACTATCCCAGTTTTAAAGCTATCAGGAAATTTTGGACGAAAATAACGAAAGAACACTAAATGAAATCGAGGGAAAAATGAAATCAAATATATGAACAGGGCGGAAACCAAATTCTTGTGCTCTAACAACCAAACTACCAAAAACCTTTTAGGTAAAAAATGTGCCTTATACCCAAGAAGTAATAAAAGTACTAGGAATTTTCCATTTGGAGCTATTACAATGGATAACAGCTCTGGAAGAGACTTAAGAATAAACAACATTCTCTTGAGAATATGTCACGTCAACAAAACATACAGACGTCGTCGTAAATCTTCGACAGAAGTAGGAAAAGGCAAGACAAAGCAATGAAAAAATTGGCCCCCCTTGCGGTTTACAGTTCCGGGCTGGCGTTCACCATATGATAAGTGTTGACAACCAGATAATTCGACACTGAGGGGAAACTTGACTATTTCACTCGACACATTCTTAAAATATCACCATGGTTTACTTAACGGATAATTTTAAAACTGTTTTGATGCTGTTAGCTTCCTTAAGACCTACTCAACAACTTTTCACCAAAGAACACTTCTCACAAGGCGCCATCTTCCTGTCTCGTAGAACGATATCACCTGTTGTCAAAATATTATCGATTAGTATCGAAGGTTTATCACAAAGTATTCTACTTATTTCAATATCAGGTATCGAGGTTCTAATCCTATTTAAATGTAAACATTAATGATCAAATCTGACAAACATGGAAACTCGCCTTTAGAGCCACAGACGCTGAGCCAGGTTCAATTACCGAGGTGACAAGCCAAATTACGCGTTTGTCTATTTGCTGGGCGAACATTATATTGCACTATGAATTTTTTCGTAACGTGATGTTTTTCATTCTCTTTCTTCTTCATATTTTAGAGTTTAAGTATCAGGCGTACTGGCTCGGAAGTTGAGGAAAAATCCTTTATTTTCCTAGTGTCTGAAGATGAGGCCCAAAACAATATATTTTAAATATGGATTAATATAGGCCAGGAAATGAACGATTTTATTTGTCCTTTTTATTCATTTTAGCTATTTTATTTAAAGGTTCGGTTTTTAGAATTTGTATTTGTCTTCTTAGCTATTTTTGTTATTTAAAGAGCCTTTTTATAGCATTCTTGTTTCGTTTAAAGGTTTTTTCTCCGCTTTAACTTCTTTTGACCATTTCCTGTTCAACAAAGTCTAGCGTAAATTCTAATTTCTTTTCACAAATACAGTTCTAAGTCTGGCTACAGCAGGTAATAGGTGAGAGGACCCTTTCTATTGCATTCAGGTCATTCGCACCAACGAAGAACCTTCACTTATTTTTCTCCATAAGATTTCACTCGTTTCAAGTACGCACCAATGACATCTGTTAATGTGGGGAGAACTTTTTTAATGGTTTTGCAACGTGCTGTCAAAAACAGACGATCCTCTACACTTTAAGAACTAGAGATGACTTGTGATATACTGCAACACCAACTGAGGTATACTTTTTAAGTAACCCGAGGGTGGTTGAGCCAAGTATGATTTAATTATATCCATTTCAATTTCTTTCCCATGAATGTCCATTGCTGGTTGCTTTATCAGATGCATTTCTTTGATGTTTTTCTCGCTCCATATGTTGAATGTTGTATTTTCAAACTTATTAATTAAATATCTAATTGAAAATTATTTACGAATTTGTAGGTATCACTTTTTACGTCGTATTTTCCCAATCTTTAGGTCCTTTAGGGATACCTTTAGGTATTTTTAAAGCTCAGTTTTATACAATTCATAGGTAGTCGATTTCCTAGTCCTAACGATAAGCGATGAGAGCGTTTTGATGGAAAAGTAGCTTCTACCTCGGCAGCGGGACCTTACGCTCGAACCCAGGATCCGCTGACGCCGGCAGCATGCTGTCGCAAACAGATCCGCCGTCACTTGACAATGAAGTAGTTTAGTAGTTTTCTTTCTTTGTAATACAGCCACTATAGCTCCCTGGCCTTCAGCACTGATATCTACTTTCAGTTTACTACACCATATGGAAAATTTATTTTAGCTCCCTTCTCCCTCGTACTCAACTTCAATTTTTCAATCTATTTTTCATTTAAGTCTATAAGAAAATCCTCTAACTTCTTATTTCTTTCTTCTTGGTTGTGAACATTTTCAATGCTACTAAATTGATCCTATACCATTTCACTCCTTTTCCGAGATTTCCTCTTGCCCCCCCCCCCCTTTTTATAACTTTCCATTCAGTTAGATAATCCTCTACAGTTTTCTCGCCCTCACAAAATTAATATATTCCACTATCATTACCTCTTTTATAAGCAGCTGCTTAAAACAAACATTTCTTATTTGTTTCTATTATTATTATTATTATTATTATTATTATTATTATTATTATTATTATTATTATTATTTCTTTATAAATAAATGTATGCACTCCAAAGTCATATCGGACGATGAATGAAATAATGTTCAAATGAGCCCAAGGTCCCTAGAGATTAGAGTTACCTGGCATTCGTCTTGAAAAAAACCCGGAAAAACCTTATCCAGATAATTTAGCTGACCAAGATTCGAATTCCGAATCTCTTCAACGTGAGGCTGACACGCTACTCGTACCAGCTATGCCATAAAACCGGGAGGCATGGATATTTGTGTGTATTGTGTGTAAACTGGAAAACGGGAAAATAAAGCGGGGAAATAAAGCAAAAGAGTGCCTCACTATGACCGCTAAGTATGTGTAACCCAAGCGCGGTCCTTAGGCGCTACGCACTGTCCATAACCAACCGATCACAATAAACGCTCCTGCAAGACTGTAAAACACGAGGAAAAAGAACACGGATTTTAGAATTACACACTACTTTACCAATGTATGTCACACCTCTAACATTCTGAGTTATAGTGCTAGCTCGAAGCTTCTTATTCGCCTATGAAGTACAATTGTTTACTTGTAACTTGTTAAATTCTAGCGTCCTCCTACATCATATCACACGATGTATGAAATGACGTACAAATGAATACAGCGTTCATAGGACTTAGAGCTACCAGGCATTCATCTGTCAGGAAAAGGGAAAACCCTGAAAAAAGACCTTATCCATATAAGTCATCCTGACCGAGATTCAAACGCGAGACCTCCTGAGCGTGAGGCAGACACGCTACCATCACGTCACAGAGACGGGCATGATCATTCTTGCTCTCATTCAATTAACCTTTTTATTCCATGAAAAATGGTTCCATGAACCATTTTTACCCCTTCTCTTTTAATATTTCTGCAACATTTTACAGTATTTTTATACTTCCCCATATATGAAGAACATAACATTAATTATTCTGCATTAAGGGAATGACGATCTTGATCGTTCCGCACACCAGCCCTTCCTTATCCTACAGCAGCAGCCAAATTAAGGCTGCAGATTATTGTGATTTAGCCCGGATATCCTATGTTTGCGACCGGAATCGCGGACCTTCAAGAAAGCTACAAGGCAATTGTCTCTATAGATAAAAATCTAAACAAACCAAAAATGAACTATCATTTATGGTATTCCCTTAAGGATCCTGAATGCCTTAAATGGTTGCAGAAAAGCGGCTTTAATGTACTCCCTAAAAATACATAAATGAAACAGTACAGCTTCTCAATAGCAATTCCGAGAAGAAAAATGAAAATATTCATTTTTGAGAAATGCTGGCAAGTTATAGTTATTTCTTAACCGAAATTATATTGATGAAGCAACTTTATGTTCCACAATATTTACAAGATATAAAAATGCAGAATAAGACACCTACAGCCACCACTAAGATACTATTTCGGGTGAATATTAGCGTTTTTCAGATTTAAAATAGTCTCTGATGCCAAGGTCGCGTGTTCAAACCTGACCCACACCAATGGTGTTTAAGTCTGCTTGGAAGAGACAAATAATTGGCAAGCAAAAGAACTCCAGAAGTTTATTATTATTATTATTATTATTATTATTATTATTATTATTATTATTATTATTATTATTATTATTATTATTATTATTATTATTATTATTATCATCATTATTATTCTCCAAATGAAGTAACTATTTTACCAATAAGGTATGTTCGGGTTCTAGTTACAAAAACACATAAATAAAAATATTAAAATAACTGGACATGATAATAGTTATAACGATTTAAAAATTTATTGACCAATAAAGTGCTTAAAGTATAGACAGAAAGTGATAGGGAGGATAGAAAGTGTGGTTATGATTACTTCGTGATCAGAAAATGTATCCAAATCACTTACTTGCCAATCAGTAACGTATGGCAATTTACATATAGTGATGTCAATATTATATGTTGGTTTCTTGCCATCGTTGAGAACGCTTAAGATTTTGGCGCACAAAAACTAAGTTTCGTGCCGCTCTGGTCATAGATCTTAACTCCCTAAGCTGGATGATGCGCATTGAAATCACCAGTAATTATATATGGGTTATGACCTATTGAATTAATGTTTTAATGTACTTAAATATTTTCAGAGTTACAAGAGGTTCGGCATAAACATTTATTATATAGACAGACATTCTGCCGAAAGGTATACATATTACTGCACAATCTGGCTAACAAAATTGTGTCATAAACAGATTTGATATATTTGTGATTAATGCTGCCCTAGGTCGTTAATCGATATCAACTGACAATTGATACCTGAGTAACAAACATGAAAACCGCTATAAATTGCAAATTGCAAAGAGTGATTTATTATCCATAAACAAAAGTAGATTTAAAACCTGTGACCTTGTTCCAGCCATAACGAAACTGCTGTGAGGTAGAATATAATTGTTTAGCTCAACAAAAAGTGCCCCCGAACCGGTTCTGCAAATAAATCAATGCGTGAAAATCAGTCTTTTGCATCACATTATTAAACTGAATTGAATGATAAAGGGAGTGCTTTGTAAAATAGTTCCAAAAAACAAAAGCAATAAACAGTGTACCAAATGTGGAGCTTGTAACCTCATGATCACTGCCAAAAACATAGAAGAATGCAACAAATAGAAAGCAACGCTCTCCGCAGTACTGTAGTTGGAAAAAAATGCTTAGGCGGTAGTCACCAAACTGGAAAAAAAAGTTTAGGTGGTACTCACCAAAAGTCACTTAAGAATCGCGGTTCGCACCGCCTGACTCTTCATTGTTACACCAAGAAGCTTTATGGCTAATATAAAAGCTGTTGCCCTTCCAGTTAAGTGTTAAGAACAATCAATAAACAGTTTTATTTTATTTTATTCTAAGCAACCCTTCACGAATTTAGACGGTACGCTTACAACGTGTTCAAATTTTAGGTGGTACGGCGTACCGGCCTGTGCCGACCCAACTACGGCACTGCCTCTCCGTAAAGAAACAGCATGCGGCAAACCCGCATACCAGTGTTAAATTAATTGGGTTCTAATTGGAGCTATGAGTTCTCTTATCCTTGGGTTCTAATTGGAGCTATGAGTTCTCTTATCCTCAGGTGAATGGATGTAGGAAATGGATTTTGGTGGTTGTTGCCTACTCAGTCGTATTAATAACACTTTGTTTGGTGCAGAATTATTTCCTTTAATTCCTACTAAGTTTGCTTATCGACTTGGATCGGTGACCATCTGTTAGTAAAATTCCTAACATAAATTCAATTTTACTTGAAACCCTGGATTACTTGTTTAAAGTTACTTCCGCGCGGTTTCTATTTGCTCTTTATACGGCGACTACTTTGCTCTAATAACTTCTAACGCTGCTTCCACTTACGTTGGTTGCGCTATTCTTAACTTCCCTACATTTCAGACTTATAAATATTCGCTTCTCTTCTTAACGCGCATGAACACGTCCTTCCTTCGTATTATCACTTTTTAAGTAAATATTTCTTACTTCACGGTTCAGTTCGAACCTTATTCTGAACCCCTCTCTAACTTTATCACATGACCAAACTAGTTTACCTTTCTCAAATGTTACATTATTATTGGTTTCTCATTTATTTCGAATTTTCGCATTGGTTTGCAAAACTCATCTAACTCATTGACGTTCAGGGGAACGCCTACCCTGAGTTGTTTGTAACGGTATACATCGTTATCAAATCAGCGAAGTAAATCCCTTTAGCGTTCATGCTCAGCTGCATTTTGAAAGCCCTTTGTCTCAACACATTCCTGACTGAAAGTATACTATAGTTCTCAGACATTGAACTTCTCCTAGTACAAAGAAGGTAATGGTCTTCCCTTCCTGTCTCTCCGACGTGTACAGATTTTTGCAAGAATATTTTCTCTTTCTTGCCCGGATGCTAGTATATATGTTATATTAAATTATGTTCTTCCCTTCTTATTCTTTAAGTCAAACGCTATTTTAATCATTACTCTATTCATTCTAATTTCATATTATTATAACAAGGTTTCTTATATTAGTTTAGCAAAGCAGTTTTATTAATTTATCTGCTTTTTTAACTATCTTATTTCGATTAATTCGCCGCCTCCTAATCGCTGCCTGATACTGCGGTTGCAAACAGTACTTGAAAATCCCATGCTTTGCAAAACAAATTTATAATTTTGTTACATTACTGAGGGACAAAACTAAAGAAAACTGCAACACAGATATACAATTTTGCTATAAAGTTTTGGATTTTCTGACACATAGGTTAAAGCGACTAGTGTAAACAAATTAAAAAAAAGCATCGTTACTTTCAAGCTGATTCAAAAGACCCCCCCCTCTCTCTCTCTCTCTCTCTCTCTCTCTCTCTCTCTCTCTCTCTCTCTCTCTCTCTCTCTCTAATTAACGTCCTCCAATCGGACGATGAGTGAAATGATGCTCAAATGAGCCCAGGGTCCATGGAGCTTAGGGTTACCTGACATTCACCTTTCAGGATAAGGGAAAACCCCGGGAAAACAAAATTATCCAGATAACTCACCCTAACCGAGATTCGAACTCGGGACACGATTCTAAATGCGGATGTCAATTAGTCACCTTTCTAAACACGGGCTTAGGAAAATGATTTTCTTTTTATTACGTATGAAATTAGATAATCATTCCAGAGAAGTAAATGAACGAAATAAAACCATGACTTAGCCTAAAAAGAACTACTGATTCTGAGGGGCGTTGAAAATATGTACTTAAATTGCTGTATTCAATTGTTCATTGGCACTTAGTAACTTTTCCCGATAGATACTAACCTAATGTTTAGACACATGAATCCAGCAATCAACATCAGGACAATTGTCGTTTAATGCGATATAATTGCCAGGAATATTTCGTTACGTATACCACAGCTTTTAGAATTCTTAAATCTGTTTAAATGCATCGGTCACAAGGACTTGAATGGAAGTGATTTGGATAAATTGGCTATCCATACAAACGGCGCGACCTGGTACACCAGCAACTGCAGTTAAAATGTGGCAGTGTTTTTTATGTTATTTTAAACCTGGCATGCCCCATTCCTTAGGATTACTACATGCCTTTTTTTATTACACTATATACAACTTATACTTCAGTGTAGTGCCATGGCTTTTTATGCTCTAAAACACTACACCAGTAGTGAAGTAAATTTATGACCTACACACTTAAAATAGACTACGCATATTTGTTGGCAAACTTCGGAGGGTTAAAACTTTCTACTGCCTTATTGGTTGAATGCATCTCTGTTCCTACGTGTTTATTGGTTAACCTTACATCACATGACTTATACTCTATAAGATCATCGGTTCTTCCCCGAAAAATATGCAGTAGCTAGCCTCCCCCTTGACCTTGGTCAGGGTAAATTACGGTAAAAAGATACAAAAGGCTTTTACCCTGCCCCAAGTTTAGAAAGGATGTGCATCATAAAACGTCAACTTTCTCAACCTGCCATTGTTACCCCTGTAACTTTTATACGTGTTCAATAGCGTTACGTTTCTTTGGGTACATTTAATATTTATTGCTTAAGGCACTTAATTAAAATTAAAAACCTTGAAGAGCAAAACAAAGAAAATAAGCAATACAGGAACGCTCACGTGAAATATAGGTTACAAAACTTAGCTGTTCAAACACAACTTCAAACAAGCGTTAATTTTTTATTATTATTAGAATCATTATTTTCAGAAATACAAAGTATAATCAACCCAAACTTTATTACCACCCATACTGTAGAATTGGTTTAATTACCTAAAAATACTAAAATTTGTTTTATCTGCTATTCTGTAGAAATTTATACATATAAGATTACTGGTATTGTCAGTAGTTGATGTCCATCCCTACAAAATTTAGGCTGACCAGTAGTCTTGCGTTCATCTGTGGACACTTCAAAATATTACACAATCAGTTAAACAAGATAAAAACATATACTGTTAAAATATCCAGGCAAAGCACTGTATAACAAGCACAAATACCAGCTTGTAGTGGCGATTTCTTATTAATACAGCGGAGTGATTTCAGCTGTTGCATTTGGGGAACATCGGACCTATTTCTAGATATTATTTCTTTGGGATGAAATAATAGCAACTGAAGTAACGCCAATGTAACCTAATTTCATGGGTTTTGCTTGAGTCAATTTGCTAATATTTGCATCACTGGAAATTCGTCTTCTTGATGGCGTAGAAAACTGTCATTCTCAGCTGTGGCGAATAATTCCTCCTTCCTCTTTTTCTCACCTTATAACCTTATTTATTTTCATTACCAAAGCAACGTACACTGTAGAAAACACAGTAAAATCAAAGCCAATCAAATTTGACTGTGTTATTACTCCATGAATGATGTTCAGAGAATAACGAAGATTACATAAAGTCGCTTTTTTTTTATTATGTTGTGAGACAGTGAAAACGTAAACAACGTGTTACGTTGGCGATGTTAGAGCTATTATACTCTTAGAGCTGTTTTTATTTTTATTTTATTAATTTGTTTTAAATTTACGTCCTCTAACGTTAAGAAATATCAGACGATGAATGAAATGTTCAGACTCTATAGAGCTTAGAGTTAACCGATATTCATTTTTCAGGATAAAGGAAAACCTCCAACGTTAAGTCATATCGGACGATGAATGAAATGATGTTCAAATGAGTACAGGGTACATAGAGCTTAGAGTTACCAGACATTCATCTTTCAGGATAAGGGAAAACCTCAAACGTTCAGTCATATCGGACGACGAATGAAATGATATTCAAATGAGTACAGGGTACATAGAGCTTAGAGTTACCATTCATCTTTCAGGATAAGGGAAACCTCAAACGTTCAGTCATATCGGACGACGAATGAAATGATATTCAAATGAGTACAGTGTACATAGAGCTTAGAGTCACCCAACATTCATCTTTCAGAATAAGGGGAAACCTCAAACGTTCAGTCATATCGGACGATGAATGAAATGATGTTCAAATAAGTACAGAGTACACAGAGCTTAGAGCTACCAGACATTCATTTTTCAGGATAAGAGAAAACCTCAAGCGTTCAGTCATATCGGACGACGAATGCAATGATGTTCAAATGAGTACAGGGTACATAGAGCTTAGAGTTACCAGACATTCATCTTTCAGAATAAGGGAAAACTTCAAACGTTCAGTCATATCGGACGACGAATGAAATATTCAAATGAGTACAGGGTACATAGAGCTTAGAGTTACCAGACATTCATCTTTCAGGATAAGGGAAAACCTCAAACGTTCAGTCATATCGGAAATGATATTCAAATGAGTACAGGGTACATAGAGTTTAGAGTTACCAGACATTCATCTTTCAGGATAAGGGAAAACCTCAAACGTTCAGTCATATCGGAAATGATATTCAAATGAGTACAGGGTACATAGAGCTTAGAGTTACCATTCATCTTTCAGGATAAGGGAAAACCTCCAACGTCATATCGGACGAGAATGAAATCATGTTCAAATGAGTACAGGGTACATAGAGCTTAGAGTTACCAGACATTCATCTTTCAGGATAAGGGAAAACCTCAAACGTTCAGTCATATCGGACTAATGAAATGATATTCAAATGAGTAGAGGGTACATAGAGCTTAGAGTTACCAGACATTCATCTTTCAGGATATGGGAAAACGTCAAACGTTAAGTCATATCGGACGATGAATGAAATGATATTCAAATGAGTACAAGGTACATATCCCAACATGCATCTTTCAGAATAAGGGAAAACCTCAAACGTTCAGTCATATCGGACGATGAATGAAATGATATTCAAATGAGTACAGGGTACATAAAGCTTAGAGTTACCAGACATTCATCTTGCAGAATAAGGGAGAGCCCCGTAAAAACCTTAACCAGATAACACCCTGACCGAGATTCGAACTCTTGACCTCTTGAATAAGATGCAGGCATGCTACTGTCTATGGTACCGAGGTAAACATAATTTCGAATTCTAAGAAACTCATACATATAGGTTCTATAGCTTTTGAACCTACTCAATGCTACTGTTTGCTTTCTTTGCAAAATCATTTGGGTTCGATTCTTTCCGTTTTCTTTGAATAGCTTTTATCCGCTGGATGATATTTTCTTTGATAAATCCATTTTCTCAGAAAATGCTGAAGATAATTATATTTGAGTGTGATAACATGAAAAAAATGGTGATACATTTCAATCAAAATATGGTACAATACAGGAAAAATGTTCTCTCATTTTATTTTATTTACGTCCTCCAACGTTGTCATATCGGAAGATAAATGAAATGGGAGAAGGGATGCTCAAATGAGTCCGGGATCCATGGAGTTTAGCTACCCGACATTCCTCTTTCGGGTTAAGGGTAAAACCCGTAAAAACCTTATCCAGGTAACTCATCCTGATCAAGATTAGAACTCGGCACCTCTTGAACGTGAGGCAGACACGCTACCGAGGCAGGCACAGGAAAAAGATCCTACCGTGCTTAATAAGCCAACGTTATGTGTGCCAGTTTTATATCTGAAATTGTTCCCCAGGTAATAGGACAGAGATTCAAAAGACATTGGCGAATCAGGACTTGTAAGCTCCCTTTAATTTAGCATAAATTAATTTGTCAATGTCAATATTTTCCTTTCCGTTAGATGCCACGTGGTAATTAGAACAAATTGGCATGAACGAATAGCACTAATAAGGAATAGCAATCCGAATCTAATTATAAGTGTACCCTAATTACACCTTTAGATTACATTTCTCTAGTTCACGTCAGTCCCGTCACGTTGTTATGGTACACTCGGCTTGAAATAACTCCGATCTGGTCATTCCCGTATAGTGTAAAAGGAAACACTAAAAATATCCGATTGAGTAGATTCGGCAGCATCAGTTTCGTAGAAAAGCAGGTCCGTTATCGATGCCTTGATCTGACCCTTGACACTTTGCCAAGCATCAAGTCTCCAGAGACCATAGAGTAACAAAGGTGCAATTGACCTGAGCAGAGTTCAACGTATAAATTACATGTGGGAAGATAGTCGTCTGCTCTACCCACAGGCTAACACAATACCTACCGCAATAAGGGACGTCTTGTTCGATTTCTTTTGCTCCAGTACTTTTTGTCCATGCCGCCATTTGCTGAACATCTGTTAGTTTGTGCGTCTCTTGGTTCGGCTAAATCACCACATCAAAGAAACGTCCTCCAACGCAGGTCCTATCGGACAATGAATGTAATGAATGAAATGATGCTCAAATGAACCTAGGATCCATATAGTAGGTTATAGTTACCAGATCGCCCACCTCGGTAGCGTACAGGGCAGCGTAAATACCTACTTCACGTTTAAAAATGTCCTGAGTTCGAATCTCGGTTAGGTTGAGTTACCTGGATAACGTTTCTTTTTCATGGTCCTCTCTTATTCTTAAAGATGAATGTCTGATAACTCTAAGCTCTATGGACACTGGACTCATCGTTTCACCCATTTCATTCATCGTCCGATAACTTAATGTTGAAGGAAGTAAATTAAAAACGAAATAGTTACAAGACATTCATCTTTCAGGATAAGGGAAAATCCGGAAAACCTTATCCTGTTCGAGATATAACTCGAGACATCTTAAATGTAAGACACACGCTGCAAAAGCGACGAAAATTTTATATACAGGGTGTTAATGAACCACACCGAAATAATTTCAGGGACTGGAGACGTGACTAATATAAGCAAGGTAAGATACGCATGGTCTACGGCTAAACATAGCGCAGTTATTGTGTTTAACCTAACTGGTATCAGATGCTGATAAGTTGGTATTTAAACAAGGTGGGTGAAATTATTGGATTAGAATTCCTTTAAAACTGCTTCCCGAGTATAGAAATATCGATTCTTAGTAGCTCGTTATTGGCTTCTTAAGATTTAATGCCTCAAAGTACTCTCACTCGAACTAATCACCTGCCAGTGCGACAATGAACAGCGATTAACTCCTTGCCTCATGCAGCCTACTCTAGTGGTGTTTCTGTAAGGGTATTGCTGGCCCAATCCATAACGCCAAAATTTGCTATTACAAAGGTCAGTGGTTCGGTTCCAGTCAAAGTAATTTTTTTCCATCGTGTTGTTAATACGTAAACACTAACACTAAGAACGTACGTAACTAAGAACGTGAATTTGATTGGCCAGTGCAATAGAACTACTACACTTTTTCTGGGGTCACCTCAAGTCTTTGGTGTATGGAACACCTTTTACCTCAGAAGGGACCTAAACTGTTCGAATAAGCAGCATGTGGCCCGCCTCGGTAGCGTAGATAGTAGCGTGTCTGCCTCACGTTCAAGAGGTCCCGAGTTCGAATCTCGGTCAGAGTGAGTTACCTGGATAAGGTTATTTCCGGGGTTTTCCCTTATCCTTAAAGACAAATGTCGGGTAGCTCTAAGCTCCATGGACCCTGGACACATTTGAGCACCATTTCACCCATTTCATTTACCGTCCGATATGACTTAAGGTTGGAGGACGTAAAGTTAATTAAAAAAAAAAGCAGAAAGTGAACTTATTCGACACACACAAGGAATTTTAGACAAGTACGGCAGTTGTTCCTTCACTGTTGTCAACTTTGCATTGAAAAAGCAGGTCGCAATATCAAGCAGTTCCTATAAACCTGACGCAAATAGTTGCATGGTCCACCCTTTAAACAACCTCCCATTTAGACTTTCGGCATGTAAAAGTATTAAGCAGCATTCAACATTTGTTAGAAAGAATTGTAATTAATTGCACTGACAAAGTGAAATTAAACCGTAAAATGCATACATTTAGACAGTTACAAGCTTAGACAAAATACTGAAAAAAAAAAAAACAAGTAAACAAACAAAATGAAAATTTTAAAAAGGTAAAAATGAGGGAGACTCGAACTCGTTAACTTTTGACTCGAAAGCTAGTAATAACAATTGGGCCAGAGGGAGTACTCCGACACGTCTCTTCATTTTCGTGTGTTGTGCACTCAAATGGTAATATCATTAGCAGTGGCGCACTGGCACTTTAGAAACTTTAGCCGTAACTTTCACATGTGAACCAACAGGCTGTAAGTCTCCTGCCTCAAATTACTTATTTAGGAGTTCTCCACTTGCTTTGAAAATATTTCGGTGGAGTCCACCGTGGTTTCCTTATGTATATATGAAAATGTAAACATCTGTAGATACCATCTAAAATGTTAAGAACATCTAGAAATAAACACGACATGGAAACTTGAATGAACAAGTCCATAAGGAAACATAGTTCAGTTTTATTTTCTACCCATAGAGTGATGAGAATTTATGAAATAATGTGATTAATTAGTCGCAAAAAATTGTACATGGGATCACTAAGTTTGTTTATATAGCATTCTTCCAACCGTCATATTTGAGCGGTAACAAAATCGGAAGCTCTATAATTGACTCCCTGTTTCTTTCCGGCTCAATTCCTTAAACCTACACACCATGCGATGTTTACTGGGGTGTTAATAAAAAAATGAATTAAAGAGTTAATTAAATACATCGAAACTATTTCCCATAAAAGAACTAGTAGAAAATGCTACGCAATTTCTGAAATATCGAAATTGTGAACTAAAAACCCTCGGGAATGTTAGTAACTTTTTTGGAAACGACAAGCGAGCTATTTTGACCTTTTGACTTCATATACCGCATTATGGCCAGTCCCTGTTAGAGAAAACGAAACAAGACAGAACAGAGCGGAGTATTCCGGAGATCTCCGGTTCAGTTCCCCGGTGGGGAATTGAGAAGCATTTTTTTTTCTCTTAAAAACTCGATAAATGCAACACAAAGTTTTTCACAAAATCAGTTTTTTTCCAACTGGGTAGATATGTCTTAAAATATAGATTTTTACGTAATTTCTAGATTTTACAGAAACGTGTTGTAATGAAATATATTAAAATGTAATTTTCGACGCTATATAAGGGATTGATTTTTCCAGGTATTTTTCAAAACTCGATATATGCATAGGTATATAGAGGTATATGAAGATGGAGCACCGGTGGAATGAGATGGCAGGGGAAACGAAGATCCCGAACAGTAATGACAATAGTTAGGGCCTTATGCTTCTTTCCTGTTTCGTACCCTCCTCTTCTTTCCTTGCCAACTTTCTTACTTCATGAAACCTACTTGCTAGATAGTATAATCTATCCTTTGACATGCCAGAAACTTCCTTTAAAGTGACAGCACAAACAGGCTCTATTTCATCATTCCTTTTTCTAAGATTATACTTCACTGTTTTCTTCCGTTTTTCATTCTTGGTGTTCATTACTCTGCACTGAGGTGAAATGTTCAAACATTTTAACAGAAACTTATCCTGGTTTGTTCTATTTAATATCAAATGATGGTGGAACTGGGTAATATCTTCATAGCAGCAGCTTGGCATACTTTCATTCCTTTAGCTTTTGAAGGCGAAACCTCAAACCCATGAGTGCATTTAATAATAGGTTCCATTTTACACCTTTAAAATTTTGTTTCAGGTCGAGGTAATCTGTTCCTGAATCGGGATTTTCTCCTTCCGGAACATTCTTCGCCTTGAATGGTTGTTTTCGGATTCATTTCATTCATCATTCATTTTGATTTATCTTGCAATTACTCTTTGCACACTAACAACAGTATCAGGTGAATACTTCACTGTAAGTTGTAGCTGCTCTGACTACAATGAAGTCTGTTTGCATCATTGTTTCCGCTAATGAGTAACATGATGTACAACAATCCTACGCGCCAATCTAGTTCATCATTAACAAATGCATGGCAACTAATAACGTAAGAGAGCTACGGACTTGTAATTTTATTGTATTTATCAACCTTTGCTTAAGGGGATGCAGCAATTTTCAACCAATCTTGTTGAAATTGTCACCACTGTTCTGATGCATAGTGGACACAGAATTCAAAATTTGGGCAAAATCCAAACCGCTCCACCTGATGAAAACTTTCAAAAGTTTAATTTTTCTATTTCTGAAAATATATCATATGAATTTCGTATACTGCCTTTAGTTCCAGAGCGAAAAAAATTAGGTATGTAGCAAAAAAGATTAAACCTTTGATTTTATATACCAATAACTTTAAAAATATAATGAATATTAAAAATTCATATGATAGAAACCTTTGTTTGCTTTCTAAGAACATGTGTTGAACATTTTAGAGGGACTGAATCAAAACTGCATCGCGTGGAACATTTTGAATGACAAAAAAATGTTGAAAAAACTATAACTGAGTATATCAAAAACGTTTTCCTTCTCTCAGCTACATGCCTTGAAACAGACCTAAAACCGTTCAGATAGGTAAGTTGGATCCTCCTGCCTCTTCCTTCTCTCTTCTGCAGCAGTGTTCTTCAATTTTAGTTTCCTTCTGGATGTTTTAGAAGTTACGTTCACAGAAGTTGCTGAATGAAGTAAGCGTAATTGGTCCTTCCCTTGGCTAACTTTCAGAGATGGTGGTGAAATCTCAGTATCCATTATGTCTGACTACAGCTTGAGTGAGGCAGAACAACCAAAATTGAATTCACTGATGGTTGAAGTCACAGCAACCTGAAGTATCTTCTTTGACACAAATATTTCTTTTAGGCATTTACGCCATATCATGCTATGTAAACTTTCATTTGCATTTTGTGTCTTATCCAATGTACATCTCCTTAGGATTTCATCTGATGCCAGCCTTTGGTACACAGGCATTAGTTTTCTTACCACATCAGGCCTCAAGTATATTCCCATTGTTGTGTTATTATGTTTAGGTGTTTCTTCCCATGTATCGTGTATTCATGATCCTATGTACAGTCAACAGGTCAGTCGTTTCAAAGAATGTTTTACCTATAACATAGTTAACAGTTACATGCACGTTTAGATGTATAAATCGCCTTTAACATGTTAAACGGCACACTAAACTTATTAATTATATATAAATAGTACGTAGTTTAACGAGAAATACAATATAAAAACGACCAAGCTAGAAACTCACACAGAAGCAAAATATAAACATTACTACTTGCTTTGAATGTTTGTAGCCAGTGTTTTGTTTCCATGGAGCCGCATATTGTAAGGAATCACCATCATACCAACACATACAATTCCACCAGAAACTTTGCCCGCTAATTTCAAATGTATTAATTTATACATTCGATCGAACTCAAATGAAAGAATCCTGTGAATCCTAGGGCCGGCAGGCACGTGCGCCCGGTCATTTAAATTGTCATGTGAGGGTATTTAAATGTCTCAAACTCATAAATTTAGTTGGATTATGATACTATAAGGTTCAACGTATTATTAGCTAAAAAATATATATATATATTTTTCCCAAATTTTTTGCCGATTTCGGTGCTGCATTCCAATTTTATTGTATTTATCAGGTTTTGCTTAAACTTCTAGAATGCATATATCGAGTTTTGCTAAAACCTATTGAATTTGAGCGCTTATTAACACGGCATTATTTGACTCACTAAATCTAGGTACAGAGATTGGTGTTAAACTTCAATATTATGCCATTACTATGCCTAACTCAAATTTTGAAAATTTTGCATTTACCAAGTTCTGAAAAAACGCTCCTCAATTTCCAGGGGTGGGTTATATAGTACCTTAGATGTTCCTTCCCTCCTAATCCTTTTGGGCCACAGGGCCAGGCCGGAAGGATGGTGCTTGCTGTACGGTGTAAGAGGTGGATGTTTTCTGAAGAGAGGACTAGAAACCTGCCCGAACCTAGGGAAGGGGGCTTACAAGAGGCGGCCATAGATTTTCATTCTGCAAAAGCTCGGTCGGAACCTCTCTTGTGCTGCGTCTGCCGCTGTCAAATCTGGCATCTCTCGTCTCATTTCTTTCTCCCCAGAGGATTAGTAAACACGGTAGGCTGGCCTGAACTGCGGCGCTGAAATTATTCTACTTCCAATCTCAGAGTCTCTGGCTACTGATATACCTAAGCTATATATCGAGTTTGAAACTAATGATGTCATATGTAAGTGAAATGCTTTTAAAAAATACATGTAGGTACAACGGATACTGCACCTAGTGAGATACCGTCTACTTCTAAGTTACTTTCATAGACTTTCTTTATTCACTAATTCTTCAATCTACTTCATGTTAATCGAGATACATTTCTGGAGATAATTTTATTACATTTTCCTTGCAGATAGGCTTGAGCGACAGTCAAATTGTTAACAGATGTTCGTTAAGTGATGGCTCTGAAATTACTTTCTTTTTGAATGGTCATCGGAAAAGGAAAACAAAATAATGTATTTCCATTTGAGGGAGGTAGGTATTACTAAATTCAAAACCAATAACAAAGAATATCTCGGGCAAGTTAAACTCCACGAAACATAAATAACTTAAATTTTGGACTTCATTTAGAATGAAGAGCTTAGAGGATACTCGCAGAAAGTTTACATTTTATTTTCATATCCTGCTAGAGTCATTGCGGACGATGAAAGAAATGGGTGAAATGATACTCAAATGAGGCTAGGTAACCTGACATTCATCTTTCAGGATAAGGGAAGACCCCGGAAAAACCTTATCCAGATAACTCACCCTGACCGAGTTTCGAATTCGGGACCTCTTGAACGTGAGGAAGACGCGCTACCATCTACACTACAGAGGCGGGCATTTCACATCTTAAACTTGTGCTTATTTAATCAACATCGTTAAGCCATTTTTGAGAAAATAAAAAGTTCCAAAAACATTTCCATGTAAAAGATTTTTGAAAACTTTCGTCTCACATCCTTTGAAGGTGCTCTACTTAAATACCAGGTTTGGTATTTTTGCTTTTGAATTAAAACTTCTCTCTCTCTCTCTCTCTCTCTCTCTCTCTCTCTCTCTCTCTCTCTCTCTCTCTCTCACACACACACACACACACACACACACACACACACACACACACACACACAGCGAGCTTTATTTTAATCAGCAGGTTTAAAATATCCGGTGAAATTCCCGTGGCAAATTTTTAGTGGAATATCCTCTACCTTGGTACGTCCTCTACCTTAAGTATTGTAGAATATCCTCTACCTTAAGTATTGTAGTATAGAGAAAGTAAAAATGCCTTCAACGACAGCGCTAATCTAACCAGTAATCCTGGAAGTTTAGCAGCAGCAAGCAAATGCTAACCAACTGAGCAAACTGTTCCTTAACTTAAAGTGGACTACAAGAAATAATAGTATAAAATAAAATCAGCAGAAGATAATTTATAGGTATATCAAGGGGAAGAAGTAAGATTGTGTGTAACTCAGAATTACGTAGAAATGAGCTTTTGATAATGCATCATTTTTAAAAGTATTACAGTGGGCCTGCATGTATAACTTTACAAACAATAAAGCTGTGTACGAAGCAAACTTTATTTAGAAGTTGGTCCCGCTGTAAACTTTTCATTAACTTGGCTTATTTCACTTTTCTTAGATTAAATGGATAGAACTCATTCTGCAAAATACAAGAAGGCTGTTCAATAAAGAATGATCATAATTTTTAGCACTAAAATTCAATCTTATATTCTGTTAGCTTAATGTGAAACAAACACGCCGTAGTAGTTTCATTGTTGGTACTCCTGGTTCCCGCCTGTGAGAACCAGGCAAGTTCAGACATGTTCAGTATCGCCTACCGCTGCAATGGAGGTAACATGCAGTTAAAGTTGATGTTAGAGGAAGATCCGGAGTTTCTTTCAAACATAATCACTGCTGATGAAACTTGGCTACATCATTTTGATCCTGAGAGCAAACAGCAAAGCTCAGTATGGAAATCTCCTTCATCACCAAACCCCACAAAGGCAGAAGTGGTTATTTCTGCTTGTAAAGTTATGGTCATCTCATTCTTTGATATTCATGGAATGGTTTATCAGCATGTTGTACCTGCACACACATCAGTAACTGGACAATACTACAGGAATGTCCTGAAAACATTGCAAGTCCATATCAGGCACAAAAGGCCACATTTCCATTAAGCAGGCTGGATGCTGCACTACAATAATGCGCGGCCGCATGTTGCCAATGCTGTTACTGAATATCTTGCAAAAATCAACGTGAAGTGCATCCCTCACCCTCCCAATAGTCCGGATTTAGCCTCATGTGACCTCTTTTTTCTATTCCCTAACTTGAAGAAACAACTTCGTGGGAGGCAATATCCATCATCAGAAGCAGTGGTGAAGACTGCGGAGGCGATTTTGAAGTATCTCTCAAAAAATGGGTTCCAGGATGTCTTTGAAGACTGGCAGAAACGCTGGGACAAGTGCATCGCATTCAGGGGAGACTATTTTGAGAAGGACCATCAAAATTATGAGGATGAGTAAAGATACGTTGTCAAAAAAAATTGTGATCATTCTTTATTGAACAGCCCATGGTATTAATAGAGGTTGTTCACAACTTTTCGCACTCATGTAATGTCTACACAGCCCCGGTTTCAAGGGGTCCCGAGTTCGAATCTGGGTAAGGTGAGTTATATCGATGTATTTTTTTTCGGGGTTTATCGTCGCTGATGACAAAACATAGCGTGCATAAACAATTACTAAGTCGGGAGACAATACGGCTTTGGTTTTGTGGCTTAAGTGCCACATCTCATGTGAATTTTACGTTCCGATCTAGCGTATAACATTTCCTTTTTCTTTTCCACGTGGCTGATTAAAAGAAACTGAGAACTGAAAGACAAAACATTCAACAGTAAACATCAGATACCGAAAATTATCTTTACTTCTCATTTGTTGCTATGACACTTGCGCCGAAAGACGTATACGAGCTACAACGTCTTTTGCCTTTTGTTTCCGTGGCTAAAAGAGGCCGGCTTAGCTTGCGAGCTTGTCAGCAACCATAAGGAAAATGCGTTTAGAGTTTAAGATAACGTATGCCGTATACTCATTTAATTACGTAAAACTCGGTTATATTTTATTGAAATTTTATATGTATAAGATTCTATTAACATGTTTCTAAATTACATTTTTTCCGGGACCTGCAAATATGTACGTATAAATACGAATTACATATAACTAGTGCTGCGAGATTTAATCGCTTAACCGAAACGATTAATCGATTAATTCTTTATTTTAGATCAAATATTAAACAATTTTAATGGAATAATCGAGTTGAATAAAATTAATCAATTACAATAAATATTAATCAAAACTCTTTTAGCCAAATTTGGCCCTCTTTGTTTTGATGTATTGCTTCCAACCTAAACAGCCTTTCCAACGAATCAAGCTTTCACTAGACATGTAATATTCTTTGAACTTTGAGATAATGTAACTCTTTATAGCTAAAAGAAATCACTTTGAACCGCGAGAGAGTCTAAATAACCCCTTTGTTGTGAAATATTCTAAGAGGTACATAACTACATACAGATACTGCCAGAGAGGTTTCTTTCCTTACAGCTTGTGTGTGACAACATATCATATACAACTATTTATCACTTGCTAGCATAAACTGAGCTGTACAACCTTGAACCGAATACTTCGCTTACGCAGCTATGGAAACAATAGCTGATCCTCTTCACAGGGCTGGCGGTGGTGTAACTTTGCTGTAAACTGCAGTAAGCCAGTAACGTTTCTGAGTTCGTGACAGCGAATGAAAGATTTGGGTAAAAAAAAAAAGTTAAAATAAGGAAAAACGTTTTGTACTGAGTGGAATTAAAGTTATGGCATACGAAAATTGCGAGGGAAATTGGCTGTACATTCCGGCTTTAAGCTAAATGAATCTGGTAAAATGTCTGACAGAAAAAAAAAAAAGTATTTTGTAAAATTTGTGGGAAATAATTTAGTTATAGTGGTAGTCGTAGTAGTTTGAATTGTCATTTGAAACACATCCATCCATTTCAAAGTGCTAACGAATCATCTCAACTGTTCCTCAGGCACCGCAGTCCAATCTAAATAATTTCATAGCCAAACCGATTTCTTCCATCAAGGAAGCTGAATTAATAAATAAAATCGTAAAATGGATAGTAAAGGATAGCCGACCTATCAATATTGTTTCGGATGAAGGGCTAAAAGAAGTTTTAGAAGAAGTCATTGGAAACAGTTCGTATAACCTTCCATCAAAAGATGTAAGTAGACGAATTGACAGTTATACGATATTGAAAGATCTAAGCTATTGGACACATAAAAGTATGCGGAATATGCTTAACAGGGGATTTCTGGACTTCAGTAGCGAACCAAAGTTACTTAGGAGTCCACAAGTCTTTGGCTGAACTGGATGCTGGAAGACACATTCTATTCAACTGCCAATTCATCCACAGCGAAGAAATTACTGCGTTCCAGCTACATCGGTTTGCTGTGAACGTGTGGTTAGTGATGTAGGAAATATTGTTAACAAACGAAGAGCAACACTTATTGAAAGTATGTGAATGCACATGCATGTTTAAAATCATGGAAACAACAGTGACTAGGTGCGTCTTCATGTAAACTACTATTTGCTTGTTAGTCTCACACATCTTAGTAGACATTGATATAATACGCTACTAAATAATTAATTACAAAAATATTGTAGATCTAATTCAATACACATATAAAGCATGCGCACTTGATGTAAACACAAATTTTGTATCTAAATATTCAAATGTTTCATAAATAATTAAATATACAGAGTATTAAAGTACTTTATTTAATCCTTACACCTTCCAGTAGGGGAGGGGATTCGTCCCTTTCAGCTGCCAAGGTGCGGGCGCTGCGGACCCTTAGCACTCGTAGTACCTCTGACGTTACTAGAGGAACCTCGGGCCGAACATTTGAGCCCCTCACTCTGGGAGCTGTTCGGATTGGGTTGGTCTCGAGGGGGCAGTGTGTTCCCGCCACCCACGGGGAATTTGGTACCTCCGGCCAGGCTCCGGCCGCCTGGAGGGTGCAGCAGAGGGTTGCCTCATAAGTCCCGGGTGCTAGCCTGCAGAGCTAGTAGCTGGTGTACTAGATCACCGGCGACCCTACCAAGGTTATTTGGTAGCCGGTTCATTAAGGACCGGCGCGTAAGGGGCGTATCCACTTCCGTCCTGTGTGCCGTGTGCAGCGGGGGGGGGGGGGGGAGGAGGGGGGCCAGTTTATAAAATAGGTACTGTCCCAGGGCAGGCCATTCCCGCCTTCCCGCGCAAAACACTGTCACTGCTGACTGAGGGGCGTGACGTCACTGAGAATACAACGGAAGAGCGCTTACACGTAAATATGCGTAATGCAACATTATGATTGCACATTATAAGATAAGGCGCTGATGCATGCAAATTCCACAATCCTTCTGATGAAATAAACGAGATGCAGTTGCTTATGAGCTATTGTAGTTATTGACTGTGTTTTTGGTCGTAACATTATGAAAACCATTGCGCTGTTGCTGAAAGCAAACATGCTTCGTATAAAACTACGAATGTGATTTTCCATTGTTTGCCTAAAGATCGAGAACTACAGCGCAAGTGGGTTTTACGCTGTAAAAGGGCTGACCCGGTTAATGTGAATAATGCAAGGATTTGTTCCGATCACTTCCTGCCCGAAAACTATGAACGGGATTTAAAAAACGAGCAGTTAGGTTTGCCGCTGAAAAGAAAATTAAAGGGCGACGCTGTACCGTCATAGAAAATTCCTAATTGGCATGGGGATGTATTTGAGGCGCTAGTAGCAAGTACCAGCAAAACCAATTTGCAGGTAATTATCAGATACACATTCCATTTATGTATTTGTTTCTATGTGTACACTGAGTTTATTCGCTCCTTTTTTATAAGAAAAGTTTGATGCGTGGAATAATAATAATAACAACAATAATAACAACAATAATAATAATAATAATAATAATAATAATAATAATAATAATAATAATAATAATAGTAATAATAATAATAATAATAATAATAATAATAATAATAATAATAATAATAATAATAATAATAATAATAATAATAATAATAATAATAATAATTAATAAACTGTTTTTATTAATAGGCAATATCAGCAAGAGATCGCCGGTGCGAAGTTAGGACTGTGAGAAAGAGGGCGCTGTCTACTATAGTATGTTTATCTCCCAAAAAAACAAAATTGGACCCGTCGACCAGCACGGAGGTAGCTCCTGACCACTCTGTTGTTGCTGAAGAGGAAATAATTAGACTAAAGACTCGGATGCAAGCCCTGAAGAAAGAAAACAGTGTTTTGAAACGGCAGAACAAGGTACAGAAGTAATATTTTGTAGCTTCCATGGACAAAGTGCTGCGAAGTGTAATGGAGTGATGCGAAACTTAATTTCTATAATAAGTTCCAAGTTTCCCGAAATTCATCACAAAGTGATCTCTCTTAATGTGAGGACAAGAACCTTCATTAGAATTAGGCACTTAAACAAAAGAGCGAAGGCAGAAATGATCAGGAAACTTGCAGCAAAGAAAAATCTTCAATGGGTTGCTTCGTCATTTTCTTGAGCTACACTGCTTAAGTACATATGAATAGTAACATGTTTTAAACTCTTAATACAACTGCTAGAAAGAACCTTCATTATAATACACAAGTGGATGTATATTCCTTCCGATTTTACACGTAGCAGAGCTTAAATAACACATACACAGGGGCTAGTGTTTAACTCTCGCGGTTGAACTGTATTCTCAGTGACGTCATGCGCGTTAGCCAATGGCAGCGCGACTCTCCGGAATGGCCTACCTGAGTATTCTAGTTGCCTTGGTACTGTCCTACAGTAAAACAAACCCGAGAGGCCCGGGTTCTGGTCCTACGGGTCCAGGACTAATGGAAGTAGATCCTCACATTTAATTAATCCTTACACCTTATCTTCAAACAGATATCTCGATTAATCGATAGATTCATGGATTAAAGTAACATGGTTAATCGATTAACAATGTTGATCTATCTACAGCACTACATATAACTGAGTTACCTATAAAGTAGGTTCAACTGTTATGTTTTATTTTATCTAGCGAGCCCGCTAACTAGAATCGAACCGAGCCATAACTACATGTAACCCCATGCTGTTCAGACTCTGCAATGGTGGGTAATTTTCTAAGCTCCAGAATTAAGACTGCCCTATTTCTACACAAAGGAGAGGCCTGTTTGGCCTCATATGAATTTGCAATGTTAATGGCGCGCCTAGTTACGGTACATTCACACTGCACTTAACTCTGGAAACAAGGCTTAACAAGCTTCCGGGATTACATTTTAGGGCTTGGTTGGGCTTAACTTGCACATTATCTCAAATCTTGTTGTTTCTTTTTCTTTTCATCAACTTTTTTATTTTTTTATTTTCCACAGTGGGATTTATTATGTTCCTCGGAAAATTAAAAGTCAGAAGGGAATCAAAAGGCAGAGCAGAGCAACGCAAGAAGAATAAAACACAAGAGCACCATGCGAAACCAATCTGAACCAGCATAAAGAGGAACTGCTAGATACCCTCTAGCCACTGTGATATTGCAGACGCCCAAAATCGATTATACAAGCCTCGGCTGTTTGGCTGTTTTCTCTTTTTCTGCTGCTTCAGGCCAGTTGCTACTGCTGCTATCATGAGCCACAAATAACGAGATACAAAACCAAAAACTCGGATGCCTGCCTCAGTGCCACGATTTCTCCACTATGGAAGTACTGCTATGGTCATATCGGCGATCGTTTACTTATTAATCACGCACACACAAACATTGGCGAAGCGTGCAATAAAGCGCTGGAAGCGCCGCTTCTCCAAGAATTTCAGGAGAAAAACAAGAAAAACAAGAAAATTCACGCCAAACATTTTATTTGCTCTGGATACCTTTTCAAACTGTATTCGCGAACATCCGCGCTGCTGCGGACAATTGGACAATTGCCTAAGCTCGAGTGACTAGTTCCGCGAGCTCATTCAATACTGAATATATCTGTATTCACACATTTCTAACCTTGAATACCATGCTTCATAGGTTTGCGGGAGAAATTGCGACTCTTCGATAGTTAGAAAGCGTCTGGCAGATTTTATCACCTGAAGCCTCAATAGGTGTGAGGAAAGTTTTATTTTCTGTTGTATGTGGCGCTTTTAAATATAACTAAGTGTATTTCAATAGCAGAAGCAATGGTATTTTACGTGATTGGTATACAGCGGCGACAAACAGGAAATCCTAGTGAAGTCTTAAGTTATTAGCAGAAGTGTGTGAATTGCATACTCCCTTCACGTTGCTCAGGCGGTGTGGGACAGCTGTAGAGAAAATTGGAACGATTGAGTGGAGAGGAGAAGCAGGAAGGTCTGTTTGTGAGCAGTCTTGCAATGCAAGAAGGGTCTACGTGTGTCTGTACAATGTAAAGAAAACTAGAAAGAGAACTAAGGCTACTCTTAGTTCTTTGAGTCATTATTCTCTCTTATTTTAATGAAAATTATTATTCGGAGCTTCCCTCGCTTTGAATGTCACGCCTCACCAATGCACACGCGCGCGCGCACACACACAAACACATTCAAGTTTCATTAGTATTTTCAGTTTGGTGAGGATAGGTAGGAGAAAAATTGCCACTCTCCCAGCCGGAAATCGAACCCGGAAAGAAACTATTTGTATTCCCTCCAAGAATTCGATGTAGATATTTTAAACGAAAATACATTTTGAGGTACCCTGAAAGCAGTCAACGAAAAACTTTCGTGCGCACATGTGTGAACAGCACAACCTAAAACTACATTTTCGTGAAGCTACCAAATTTCGTATTTAAATTGTATCCTCCAATCCCAATTTACGCTGCAAAAAATGTTGGTTAAAATGGCTCTAACGTTTGTAATTAAAATACCACTGGCACGTTTAAGATATTTTTAGCCTATCTTGAATTTTCCGAGTATAGCTTCGAAGTCTTAATTCTATGTTTTTTTTTTTTTTTTTTTTTTTTTTTCCAGCACATGACACTTCTGCTCCACTCCTGTCAGGTGCGGCATTATTTTGAGGTTTGGGTTTACAGGGTATGTATGTGCAGGAAACAGAGGAACCAGAAGACTGGCTACATTGCCTCTCATCCTGTTTTATGAGAGTCGTCTTTTGTTGGCTAACTGTTACAGCCCAACGGCAAAGGATAAAGATTCCCTTTGAAATTTGTAATGTTTTGGCCAAATGTATACATGACGTGCTGATATACTCTAAGAGAGAGACAAATCTCATTACAGCAGACCATTTATATGAAATAGATTTCTGTTGACCTAACCATTTCCAGATATTCCTTGTTATTGGTTTCAATTTTCCATTATATTTATTTATTTTTATTTTTCAAACGGGAAGTTCTTATCGTCCTCCGTGGTCTGGAGGTAACATTCTATCTGGTTCACGATGTCGCAGGTTCAAACCCAGCGGATTATTTTTCTTCGGGCGAAAAAATCCTTAGTATGGCTTCCTTCGAAAAGAAAGTAAAGCCAGTGGTTTCCCACCAGTGGCATAGATGGAAGCATGCCTGCCTCTCATTTAAGAGGTCCCGAGTTGGAATCGTGGGAGATGAGCTATGGTTAAGGTTTTTCCGGGGGTTCTCTTATGCTTAAAGACGAATGTTCTATGACACTGGACTCATTTGAGTATTATTTCATACTGTTACATACGAGACTATACTATGCTCGTACTATAACAGAAGTTTGCTTGTGCGGTTGCAGACCTAGCTATATATACCTTGCCGATTACATTCAGCGCCTTCTACTGGAAGACAGAGATTGATGAAGTCAGCGCAAGTGCCCTCTTTAATAATAAGCCTACGCCCCAAACAAATGAACGTGGCAAAGTTTAAGGTCAACAACAGCCTAGCTGCGTCGCTTCTTATTTTAGAGCCTTTCGCCGGGACATACTTCAAGGCCTTATGTATTGCATTGACAAAAAAAGAAGTATTATGCTGCACAAAGACATCTGCAAATACAATCAGAAGTTAAATATATTTTAAATTAACATGGGATGTAAAACATAATTTGTATTAGGTGAAGCACCTGTAACTCATTAGTAGGGTCCGGATTTTGATGCCCTAAAATGCTTTAAAAAAATCACAAACAAAACGAGCACATTGAGTCAATCCTTGCAGAATATAAACCTAATTTAATATAAAGTAAAACCTCGTTAACCCGGATGTACGGGTGAAAGAGTTTAGAAAAAAGAATATGATGTTTGACGTAGTAAATGAAGACTTGTTTTACAAACGATAACTTGCTATTATCAGTAGGTACATTACCCGAATTCTCTTGCAAGCGGATGTATTCATTGCCCCACCTGCTTGGGACCAGGTTGGAAGAGAAACTTATAAAGTGGTCTGGTGTGCGTGCGTGCGTGTGTGTGTGCGTGTGTGAGACTTGCTAGAAAACAAGATTGAAGAAGAAAAAATAAGTGTGGAAGATAACTTTATGGACATTTTAAAAATATCGATGGCTATTCCGATGTTGATGAGGAAGGCATTGACAATGACTGACGTTATAAACCAATTACAGAGAAGGCATTATTGCATCATGCAGTGTTACTGAAAATGAAAATGACGAGTATTCAGATTCAGATAGTGTTGATGAACCAGCTGTGGTTATGACCCACGTACAAGCAGTGACAAACATAGAGAAAATGATGCTTTTATTTCGAGAGTCAATCCGAAACATTGCCAAATGAACTTCTAATGTTAAAGGGAATGCGGGATCGCGCTGTTGGTAAACGATGCACTAAACTGAGACAGCAGAAGCTCACTGCCTCTTTTACTACCGACTAGTTTGTAGCTAAGTTGTGTACAGTGCAAGTTATTAATACTATTACAGTACATACAGTGTATGTGTTTTTAGGTGAACGTATGCTGATAGTACTTTATACTCCATTAAAATATTTCGGTGATGTGTCTTATTTTTATCGTTTTTCCGTTATTCTCTGGATAACCCGGATTTTCGTTAACTCGGATCGGCCCTGGTCCCTGTTGATCGCGTAAATGAGTTCTAGTGCACATAATACTTAATTTCAATTTATTAAAATTGGTGTACAGAAAATTAGAAATTCATTTATAAATGGGTGTAACCGTTTTACATGTAGAACAGTAGGTATAATGACAAAATAGATTAGAACATTAATTTGAAAATCTTAGGTGCTACCACCACATGACTTTATGCATTCTTCGACAAATTATTTTTACAATTCTAATCCTTCTAATTACTTCATGTCAAATGAGATACTTTTTAGAAACGATTTTATTACAGGAGAGTAAAATAAACTTAAGGGATAGTCAAACCTTTCAAAAGCTGGTCAAAATTCCGATGTCACGTAGCTTTATTTACCCATTTGCCAATAAACTTTTTAATCAAAATTTTATCTACTTCATGTTAACAAACACTTATAGGAATGTTTTAATTGCATATTGCCTTGTAGGTACAATGGATATTTCAGAATACGCCTTTCCCTATTTACTCATCTAGTTTAGAAGATTTGCATCCTCAGTTTAGAGGCAGACAAATTCCGGTTCAGAGAGAATATCCGGAATGAGTCTGAGGAAGAGGCTGATATCAAAGGAAGGTGAAATTGATGAAAGATAAGGTGATGATGTAGAAGTTGGAGGAATGAATGGCGGAGGAAACCCGATAACCCGGAAAAAAGTCTAGACACCACAAATGCCACAAAGTCCCCTAGTTGCCTTGATGAGAGGCGAGTGGTGTAGCCGTGGTGACGTCTGAAATTCGGAATACAGTAAGCCTAAACAGTAGTAACAGAATTGAAATTTAAACTAATAGCAAACAACTAGTAGAATAAATGATTAAAATATGTTTTCGTATAATTAGATTAGTGTTATGGTTTACGATGTATGCAAAAGTCATCCAGAACAAAAAGAACATCGGAATGAGATTCTCAATAAAATCACGATAGGTATATATTTCATTTGACATTAAAATACCTCATACATATGGCATTTTACTCAAAATTGTTTGAGCCATTCTACAGAAAATTCAAATCTTGGAAAAGTTTCTACGTAAAGGATAGCTTGGAATAGGGGATACTATCGTAAATCTTCGTGTCGTATTCTTTGAAGATGCCCAGCTGAAATATAAAGATCGACATTTAATCGACCTGACTTTTCTTTTCGAGCTATGCCAGAGAAATTAAATACGTGTTAATCGGTTTGAAACTACCTAATTCGTGTTGAATGTTAATGCAGTTACCATGATTTCTGTAATGCTTCGCAATCAACCGTTACCAAAAACATTCTTTCTGCCTACACCTCAGTTCGCTCCCATACTTGGGTCCCAACCGTTACCTCGTGTCCCAGATCTGGATTCTTTTTTCATTAAATTTAACGGCCAGTAATTTTAACATTTGTCTTGAGAGCTCACCCAATTGTATGAGAAACAGTGCAAAGCCGATACATGCGAGGGAATCACAGAAGCGCTACAAAACACGACGCTTAGTTGAACTTTCTTGCTTCAATTTCCAAGTTTTCGTTCGGCACTCGTAATACATATACATATCATAAATAAAAATCGCATAAATGTTTTGAGAACTTTCATTGCTGAAAAACACATTTACATCTGAAAATATATGTACATATTTACAGCTAAACAGAAAGATAAGGGGAACTTTTAAACAGTAAAAACCTACTGGCATATTTTGTCAAAAGGTACAAAACAAATTGTCAGACAGTTGGATGATCATGAGAGTCCGGATTTATATACAAAATGCATGTTTCTTTGCACACAGGCATTTTAATAAGAGATAGGACGATACCAGTTTTTCTCGACACTGGACACCGATCCAATATATTTTCGATACTTCGATACCGTTTTTCTATTTCTAGTTTCAATACAAAATATAATGTTGGGAGAACTGTATAATGCCGATGAAATTAATTAGGTACACATATTTAATGAGACAAAACTTAAGCCTATCAATGTTCTTATTTTTAAACTGCACATTAAACATTTTCTTTTAAACACTTCACATTAATAAGTTTCTGTTAAAAATACTAGCATTTTCACTCTATTGGGGTCAAGTCTACTTCTTTTTTTCTGTCATATGAGCCCTGCTGTGCTAAACAGTCTTTCAGAGAAAATTGTTGAATACACAAATATTTAGTGGCTAAATTTTTTTAGTTCTCGAAATTTGGAAATTGTTTTCCAGTAATCCAGTTACTAGAAAAAGTAGGTGACAAATAGTCGTTGAGAAATGCAGTGATTTCTTCTTAGGGGCACTGAATCTGACTCAAGATTATTTTCTTGTATAATGTTACTGAACAGGTACCACATTCCTATCAATTTCTCGAGCTTTGCAATGTGCTACGTGCGGCAAGAATATTTAATGATTTTAAAATAAAATAAAAATTGCAGAAAATTCACCGAAGTATCGAAAAAGCAGCGGGCGAATTGGCTGAAGTATGTATCGTTCGATGTCGATACCATGCACGCATACTGAGTATCGTAGTATCGCAAATATCGAGGACCCATTCCTAATTTATAGGGACGTCACACTCCCACAAACAGTTTGGGCAGTGTTCAATAAGCGCATATTTTGCAGGAAAGCGGGTATTTTGTAATTGTTATGAAAAAAAGTGAATGAATTGAAGTACAATTCATCTTTAGCTAACCAGTAATTGAGCATCCGCATGCAATAATAGATTAAACCATAAAATATCTAATTGAACTACAGTCAAATATTTCATAAGATAACATTTCAGTAACAGCTGTGTACAATATTTCGAGACCTCACAGGTCTTTATCTGGCAACATTTGGGAATATATTTATTGATATATTAACAATATGTGAAATGAATTGTAAGATTAATAATAATAAATAAATAATAATAATAAAAATAATAAAAAAGAATGACTTACTCCATTATTGCGTGTAATGTTCAGAAAAATTTAACTGTGTTCAAAATAATCAAATCAAACATTGCAATTTCACTGCACTTTTAGACATATTTTGATTTTCACCACTAATTGGAAACAAGAAACTTATTTACAGGCATAAAGAATATTATAATTCAATCACCTATTAATCTTATTGTTTACTAGTCAGATAAACATGTCTCACTAGTCACTCTCACTTAAACTGCTGTCAGCTTGTGATTAAGTTTTGGTTGCTTGTTCAATAAATTTGCTTATAAACATTTTGGCTTTTTCTGATAAGTAACAGGATAGGAATTTGAAGTCACCTAATTTGGCCTTCTGAACTGACACAAATTGTATAGTTTGAAGCTTCTTCCTAATAAAGGACATATCTTGTATGTTAATAATCCAATGTCAGAGAAATTTTCTTGAACAACTAAAGTTCCATCAGACTTGTAGGACAACATTCGAGCCTTGGAAAGGTCAAGTCCTTTACTCGGTAGTTTCAACCGATTACTCTGCCTCTTTATCATAATCTAACACAATTCCATTAAGGACAATGGAGGATGGCTTTTTAGCATTTCTTGTTATGTTGATGTAGTCAACATGGTGTCTCGATGACTTCTGTTTTCTTAATATTTTGTGAATATGTAGCAAAACTTGGATCACACTGGTAGTAACTAGGCCCCGAACAGGAAAAGCATGTCTAATGGTGATTTCCAATGTCAGAGAAATGTACAGGAAAAGTCTAACTACAGTCTGATTCCTGTTTTCCACATTGCATGCATCAGAAAATAGCGTAAGATTTGTCTGGTGTAGAAGTTCCTGTAGCAAAACATGAAACACAAAAGAACAGGTGCTATTGGCTCCTTTCTTGTATTCAACTTCCACAAAATGAAACATGTAAGAGTTATTTGATAGAGTCGACATGAAAAATTCAATGCCATGGCCGGGTTTTCGCCCAGTCGCTCTAACCCATTGAGCTACCATGGCCAATGTGCCGTCCTGATATTAAATTCTCCATTTGATTCGTATATTTTCCTGGTAAACCACTAGGGGCTCTAGCATTCGAGATACACTTTGTGGCGACTTACTATCCTAAGTACTTGAGTCCAAAGGCTTCATCATTTAATTCTCATTATTTTAGTTAATTGATAGAAATTAATCATTTCTTCACACTAGCCTTATATAGGTTAAGGTTTTTGATAGCCAACATGAAAAACAACGCCACGGCCGGGACATGAACCACGGATCCCCTCGCCCCCGGCCTCCGCCCAGCCGCCCCAACCCACCGAGCCACCACGGCCAACGCGCCGTCCCGACACCAAACTCTCCACCCGACTCGCACACCTCCCCGGCAAACCACCAGGGGCTATCGCATTCGAGATACACCGTCTGTGGCGACTTACGATTATCGTAAGTACTTGAGTCCCAGGCTTCATCATTTAACAAACGGTGTAACCTTAGCCTATATACGGCTAGTGTGAAGAAATGATTAATTTCTATCAATTAAATGATGAAGCCTGGGACTCAAGTACTTACGATAGTAAGTCGCCACAAAGTGTATCTCGAATGCGAGAGCCCCTAGTAGTTTAGCAGGGAAATATACGAATCAAATGGAGACTTTAATATCAGGACGGCACATTGGCCATGGTAGCTCAATGAGTTAGAGCGACTGGGTGGAAACCCGGCCATGGCATTGCATTTTTCATGTTGACTCTATCAAAAACCTTAGCCTATATACGGCTAGTGTGAAGAAATGATTAAGTTCCATCAATTAACTAAAATGTAAGAGTTATTTGAATGCACATGCACATTAAAAAAAAAAAAAAAAAAAAAAAAAAAAAAAAAAAAAAAAAAAAAAAAAAAAAAAAACATCCAAATCAGCCTTTTATAGAACTCTTGAATGACAGGAAGACGAGGCAATGGCAAGTTCTGGGCACAATCAAACTCTTATTATTAATTTTTTCTCATATTTCAGCAGGCTGTTTTTCATATGTCGATAAACTTCAACTTTCTTACTATGCACCTTATGGTGTCTGATTTCTTCTGGGGATGCATTAAATTATTGTGTATTCCAGTATAGTTCACATGTTAGTTTATTTACATTTCTCTTCCAAAGTCTTGGATGTGCTAACCTTTTCCTTCCCTTTCCCTTATTTCTTTTCTCTTGTTTTTCAGCAAGGAACAAGTCATCTATAAATCTGAATTTGAGCTCATTTTGCTTTGTTTACGACTAAATAAAAACCAGCTGCTGGAAAATGAAACATTGAACGTGTGACTCGCAGAAACCGTGCAGCGATGTAATTAAACACTGCTACAATCTATCGGCTGTTTCTTAGGAGTATAATGCTGACTTATTATGACAGAACAGACATTAAGGATTCTGAATTTCATATTCTCAGCATAAATGGGATAACCAGACTTATTGCTTGCAGGTGCTCAATTACTAGTACATACGTCTCTGCAATCAATATATAATATAAAAACCAGATGTATTATATTCATATGGATTTCTCAAACCATCCTTCAACAAAGTATTCTTACAACAAAAATAGTTTCATTGCATTATTCTTGTAGGGGAAAAGCAATGAGCAAGGACTTCTTGTTTGAGAGAAGCATATGTATTGCAAAATTCAAACTAATAGCAAGAATGTCTAGGAAATGCTTAACGTTACAAAAAGTGATTAAACTGTGTGCTTTAACGAGCTCTATATGTTTGGTGCAGTAAGATTTTGTCTATCTCTTACAGTTTATCAGTCATGCAAAACTCAACTCTAACGAAGAGGACTTAACAGAACATTTAAGGCACATGTCATGAAAATATTAATAAAATATGTGTGATTGAATCAAAATCTAAAGAGTAATTTTTGGGGGAAAAATCAAAAAGTTTCTACTTAACGGCGGTTAGGTCAGAGATTTTATTAAAAATTTTGGTGTCGCATCCCTGCAAGGTGCAGAACTTATATACCAAGTTCAGTATCTAACTATATCTTTGTTTCTGAGTTAACGCTGTTAGTAGAGATATACGCAAGCAGAGACATTGTTCAATCCGTTCTTTTATTTAGGAAGTTCCAAAAATAGTTCTGGTAAAATGTATAATCGATTTTTTTCATGAAATACAATACTTCTTCTATTTACCGCCAGTACATAGGAGAAAAGAAAAAAACGTGAACGGATTTGTGTGCATGCTTCAGCAGCACTTTGGATCGCCTGCAGAAATGTCACTAAAAATACCTGGGAACGGGGATACGTTAAAATAACCAAAATCTATTGCTTCCACGATCATTGTGATGAATGGAGATATTAAGTCCATAATTCTCCCCATCTCTTTCATTGGCCTTCCTATTGTTCTAATACCTGAGGGTTTATATTTGTATGGCTGTAGTGGAATGCGATAGTTATCCATTCTTTACAAATGCCTTTTCTAGTTTTCTCTATCTATATCGTTTCTTTTAACGAAGATATATGCAATTCCTTATTTCATTTCTAGTAAGATTTTGTCTTGTATATCCTTTTACTGTTCGAAGATATTTCATTTGTACTCCAACATCAATACTTCTACCGCTATCGTGATGTTACACTTATCACATGATTTTAGACGTCGGTTTGAGCAATAGAAACTCCGGTTCAGATAGAGAACCCACGATGGTTGATCGGCTCTATGTCTGGTATGAGAGTGAGAGAAATAGATAACAGAATGAGGGCGAAATGAATGAAAGGAAAGATAACAATAGAGCAATTTGGCTGGCCCCGTAGTTCAGTCGGAGTATTTGCCTGCCGTGCTAGGAGTGGGGTTCGATTCCTGGCGGTAAGGGTGGGGATTTTTCTACGACCAAGCTAATTCCTCATCTTCCCCTGAATGAGAGTGCGAATGTGTGCGTGATCTAATGATTAAGACGAACGAATACGAGTTAACACCTTCGAGATGTTCCAAAGGAGAACGGCTGCCGATATGGCCATTGGAGTCAAAGGCCGGGTATAACTAGGACAAACAAAACAAAAAATAGAGCAGTTGGTGGAATGATAGCGGAGATATCGGAGATTCCAGAAAAAACCCACCTCTACGCCATGTTGTCCACCACAAATCTCATGCGTCGCCTGGGATCGAACCCGAGTCTTGGTGAGAATCAAGAGGTCTAACCGCTCGGCCGCGGTACGGCCCCATATTTCATTTTTGCCGTTTGTATTTGACTACGATTCTATAAGACAATGGCTGTTCCGGTTTTACTTCGGTTATAGTGTCCCTTGTTTTCCATTTTTATGCCTATTTTACTATTTGATTATGTACGCGCTAGTGACTGTATCTTCCTCAGAAGTGTCAACACCATCAAGAAGGTAGATTTAACATCACAAGTTTACTTGAGTACGCAATAAAGCGATAGTGCATCTAATTTTCTGTGCGCTTCTCAGGAACAAATTTACAGTAATGACAATGAAATGTTTGTCGCTGCAAATTACTTATTTCTATTTAAATTTAACAGTGAGACATGTTTACTTGTACCTCCAAGGGTTGCTTCTCAAATGATGAAGTCGCTTACCTGCAACAGAAAGGAAAAGAACTAGGTTAGACGTGCATTCTTTAATTTAATTTGCTGCAATGTAATTAAATACAGGTATCATATTATTACAGTTCAAAATATAAATATATTAACAACGGTAGAGTACCAAAGGATGGTAGGTATATACGAGGGCTGTTCAATAAAGAATGATCATAATTTTCTACGGTCATAATTTTTCGCACTAAAACTCAATCTTATTATATTCAGTTAGCTTAATGTGAAACAAACACGCCGTAGTAGTTTCATTGTTGGTACTCCTCGTCCCTGCCTGTGAGAACCAGGCAATTTCACACATATTCAATATCACCTACCGCTGCAATGGAGGTAACATGCAGTTAAAGTTAATGTTAGAGGAAGATCCGGAGTTTCTTTTAAACGTAATCACTGCTGATGAAACTTGGCTACATCATTTTGATCCTGAGAGCAAACAGCAAAGCTTAGTGTGGAAGTCTCCTTCATCACCAAACCCCAAAAAAGCAAAAGTGGTTGCTTCTGCTGGGAAAGATATGGTCATCTCATTCTTCAATATTCATGGAATGGTTTATCTGCGTGTTGTACCTGCACACACATCAGCAACTGGACAATACTACAGGGATGTCCTGAAAACATTGCAAGTCCATATCAGGCGCAAAAGACCACATTTCCATGAAGCAGGCTGGATGCTGCACCACGATAATGCGCGGCCGCATGTTGTCAATGTTGTTGCTGAATATATTGCAAAAATCAACGCGAAGTTCATCCCTCACCCTCCATATAGTCCAGATTTAGCCCCGTGTGACCTTACTCTATCCCCTAAAGTGAAGAAACGCCTTCGTGGGAGGCATTATCCATCATCAGAAGCAGTGGTGAAGGCTGCGGAGGCGATTTTGAAGGATCTCTCAAAAATGGTTTCCAGCATGTCTTTGAAGACTGGCAGAAACGCTGGGACAAGTGCATCCCATTCAGGGGAGGCTATTTTGAGAAGGACCATCAAAATGAGGATGGGTAAAGGTACACTGTCAAAAAAAAATTGTGATCATTCTTTATTGAACAGCTCTCATATTATTTCCCATGGCCGAAAGATAGTCTTAAATATTTATATTTACTTGTAATGCCTACAAAATTTCTCATAGCCATCTATTTATCTATTAATCCAACTTAATTTGCTTGCGTTTTCACGATCTTACAACAAACGAAAAGAGAGTTCATTTTATCTTCGCTGGTCTTCGCTGCAAATAATTCATAGAGTAATAATAACGCAATCAAATTTGGTTTGCTTTGATTTTCTTGTGATTTCTATAGTGTATGTTGATTACGTAATGAGAATAAATATCGATATAAGGAGAAAAGAAAGAAGGAATTAATTGCCACAGCTGAGGATGACAAGAATCTTCTAGAAAGTATTACGACATGAAGAACACCAGTTTTCACTATTGGAGAATATTAGCAAATTGATTCAACAAGCAAGAACAATGACATAAGGTTAAATTGATATTATTTAAACTGCTATTATTTGTTCCCAATGAGATTCTCTCTATAAACAGCTGCAAGGTAGCCCGGAAGTCGGTTGTATTAATAAGAAATAGAGATTACAAACTGGTATTTGTGGTTCTACAGTGCTTCGGAAAAGCATTTTGTCGGTAACACCCTGAAGGTTTTAATTAATTCTTTAAGTGATTTTTAAATGTACAAATAAACGCAAGTCTTCGGATCAGCCTAAATGTTGAAAAGATAAACGTCAACCACGGACAATTCTGGCATTAATGACATCAATCTTACCTGTAGAAATTTCTACAGGGTAACAAAGCAAATTTTAACATTTCTAGGGGCACTGGCTTCCCATTAGGAAAGGTAACTAAACCATCTCTGGTTACTCAATAACTACAGAATGGATGGTAGCCGAATTTGGGTTGGTTATTTATCGTGTTTCTGCAAATAATGATTCTAAAAATAATAAATTAGCACTAGTTTAAAGTTGTGTTGTAACTAAAAATGTTGTAATTTATGCTTAACAAACATTTTAACAGCGCCTTTGCTTAGTTTTTCTTGCTTTTTTATTTATTTTGTTTATGATTTGCTCTTTACACAATAAAAGACTTTTATTCAGTCTTTATAATAATTTTTACATGTAACCAAAAAAATGAACAAGTCTAAAAGCTTTAGGGATAACAACGCAAGGTTATCCGCAGTCACCAAGTACAAGAAAAGCAACATTCAGCTGACGTTTTATGATGCACATTCTTTGTAAACTCGGTAAAAGATAAGGTAAGGCAGGGTAAAAGTCTTTTGTATCTTTGTAAGGTAATTTACCGTGACCGACGTCAAGGGGAGGCTGGCCACTCATATTTTTCAGGGAAGAACCGGCACCATAATAAGTTAGTCATATGATGTACGAATTAGCCAATAAACACGCACGAATAGGGAAGCGTTCAAGGGTGCGATCAACCAATAAAGGAGTAGAAAGTTTTAACGCTTCGGTGCACAGTTTTACTGCTTGCCAACAAATAAGCGTAGTGTCAGCGTTTTTAGAAATTAAAGAACTATGGAACTGCAGTCAGTATAAACCCACTGTCACATTTATCTGCAGTTACTGGTGTTTCAACTCATGCCATTCGTCTTTCAATGGATGGTCAATCTATCCAAACCATATCCACTGAGGTCTTAGTGACAGATATATAAACAGCTTTAGCGATTCGAAGAGGAGGTTTATATGTACAAAAATAATTAATGTAATAGACAGTTAAGAGAGACGATTATTATAGTTATCAAGACAAAACAAAACATTCGGGGCAGTTATACAGCATTAAGCGGCCAGTACTCTGGCAATTGATTTTCCCTAAAACGACCCTATTTTGATTAATGTACCATATGTTTAAGATATATTCCAGATAAATGGATAGCTTATCTTGAATTTTCTGACAATACTCACAGAAGTTCTCTTCATTCTGGACAACTTTTGCGTAAATGGCAAACCGTAAACAACAGGCAAATTCTTACAACACACCTTAAAGCATACAATATCTTTTTCTTATTTATTTATTTGAGCAAAACCATGTCCGAGATACTTCTTGTTATTGTTTTGAACTTTTAAATACTTATACTTTTCTCAAATAAGAATACTTTATTCGCCTTTTATCTCTTAGCCATGCAAAGAGAATGGAATTTCAAAGCTACCAGCTGATTAAAAAGTTGACAATCGCTTAAAGCCTGCCGTATCTCCATTGCACCATATCACCTACATTTTTTTTAAGAAAGCGAAGAGAAAATGGTGATAAACACTTTCTTATAAAACTTCCTGTTTTCTTATAGCCTCTGTTTTGATTCGAACAGTGATCGAGAAGGCATTTTTATGCATTTTCTGTTCACTATCGGAGGTTGGTGGGTACAAACTGGAAAAATGTCGAGATTTGGTGATGTGCGAATTTAAAATATACCTTAAGGAATAGGTACAATACTAGAGAAAATACTAGCATAATACTAGAGAAAAACATATGCCACATCTGTGATTAACTGATTGCACTACACGTATATACACTAAAATATCGTTCTCATATCGTACGTAATTATCTTTCCGAATCTACCTCTTGCTTATAATTTATCTTGGGCAATTTGACTGAATTTTATCAATCAAGTTTATTATACATGGCGTAACAAGAAGGTATGTCAAAACCTTGGGAAAAAGATCTTGCATATAGAGGATAAACAATGTTGAAGTTCTTTGTTTCCATGGTACAGCTCCTTTTCTACAACTCTGCTTACACGGTGTGATGTGTAATATCTAACTTTCCTGTGGCCATAACGCCACAACAGAACAGTGGTTTAATTGTACAGTAGTAAACATTAGCTTTTACATCTGGTTAAATTGGTGGAGGTGATACTTTTCACCATCGTTATTGTACGCTTGTTGGTACTGGTACCCAATTCATGCACAAAGGAGTTCCTCCTCATTTCACGCTTTCTGTCCATCGATTTCTGAATCGCAGGTTTCCTCCTAGGTCGATAGGTAAAGGTCGACTAATTCCGTGGCCTCCACGCTCGCCTGACATGAACCCACTAGATTTTAATATGAGGGAATTTGAAATATCTTGTTTATGCAACTCCAGCTCCAGATGTAGAGACACCTCGTGCTTGTATTGTGGAAGGCTGCCAGACAATATAAAATTTTCCAGGACTAACTGAGCGCATTAGGGAGGCCATGCGACGGCAGGTTGACGGATACATCGGAGCTAATAGAGACCATTCTGAATATGCACTATGATTTCCTGTTTTACAACGGTTCTGTAATCGAGTATTGTTGTATGAGTTTCAGCAGTAGAAAATGTGCTCTAAAAGGTCACAAACAATTTTGGACCTACGTTCATATAATATTTTTTATCCTCTATCCAAAAGAAATATTTCCTCAACTTTTTTACCATCCTTTTTGTTGTACCCTGTGAAATACTATTAATCTTCCAATCATATTACCTTAAACAATCAGGTATAACTTTAAAGAAAGTACCATTGTGTTAACCGAATTGGAATCCCAAACACGTAACCTTAGCTACAGCGGCTTGATAGCATCACACCGGCGCCAAAATCGTGGCCCGCTGGGTGGCCCTGCGAAGAGTACGCAAAACAAGTGAACGACCGGTCTCTTCTACACACGCCGAACCTTCTAACGAAGTTGGGAGCAACTACCGGTATGCAATAAGAGAACACCTTTGTTGGCAGGAAATTGGCTCCGACACAATTATAATCATCGACGACATCCCAAAAGCGGTTTATGTTATGGTATGACGTCATATTGACCGTGGCCTCGATTCAAGTTGTGTCATGCAGAAACCGGAGATGTCTGTTCTTAACCCACGCATTAACCTCCCACTCCCTGCATCAAAGTGAATCCAGCGAACAGTCGGGTTATGACCCAGGGCATTAGCATTGCAGATTTATGCGAGGTTTAACGGGCTTGTTGCTTTGTCATAATATGGGCCAATCCCTGGCTTACAAGCAGCACAGGTCCCATGTAACTTCACGTTTCTGCCTTTTTTTAACCATTTCCCGCTCATGCTATGCACGGGAAGTTCAAAATTCCTGCAATCTTGTGCTTAACATGTTCAGCGCAGGTTAGCAAAATTTATATTAAACACATTTAATCTTCCTTTATAAATTGTTGCAAATATCCGATATTCGAATAACAATAATTAAATCTCAACGTCTTTATTTCTTAACATTTAGTTCGATTTAATTCACACATATTGGCGCAAGCAGCCATTTCACCTTCAGTAGCTGACTTATCTGTTACTGTTCACCCACCACAAGAAGGCAAGGCAGAGGAATGTGTAACGTTATCAGTTTTGCTGTCCACATGCAGTTTATGCTCGCCTACTGGATACGATACGCATTCTAGGTTCATCTTAAATGCACAGTGTTGCCACATAACTCATGCATAATACCGATCATTGCAGTTACTGAAACGAGCATTAGACCTGGCAGCATGGGTGACTCATATGCGTTCTCTACACTTATTTCGTAGTAAACAAATCCACTATCAGAGCAGATGAAACAGTTCAAATTCTCCTCCCTCTTCAGGCCCCACTTGCCTTCTTGTGGTGGATAGCACTGATATGCATGATTCTGGGGTTTCCTCCAAAATATGTCTACTTAACTAAATTTGATGTGCTGATTCCAAAGCTGTGATCAGTATTTTTCTAACACGTACCAAGGTTTTTTTATGTAAAATGTTCTAATGTAATTCTGCGTATAACTATTGTATGACACTAACAAATACTAATACTTTCTTTCTTTGTTGAGATTGTTTTACAACTGACACCAATGTAATAGACAAATGTGTATCATTCAAAAATACACAGTCTATTCTAAGTTAAATGCTTTCAAATTTAGTTCAGTCTGTAAGTGATCTTCAAATAATGGGGATCTATTTATGTGAGTGGCAGTTGCATATCATACATTTGTGTCATTTAATGCAAGGTGTCTTCTAGAAAGTGTAAAAATAACCCTGATATATTATTTCACATCTGGGTCAATTTTCTTGTTCGAAAGAGAAGGCAAAATATTACCATTTTATTAAAAAGTCTACAGTGCCTCTTTTCATATTAAGCTTTGAGATCTTGGCAAAAAGTAGGCACAAAAAAAGTATGTCATACTTGTGCATAAGAAGAAATGACAGTTACCGAAAAAAAAAAACAGGCATGGTTTGGTTTTAAGAGTATCATCAAAAGCTTTCTGGGAAACTACAATGATCAAAATTACAAAAATATTGTAAAAGATGTGCTTGAAAAATCTCGAAAGCTGTGTTACAATATGAATGCAAAGCTACATTTCCTAACTCTCATTTGGACTTTTTTCCAGAATATCTCAAATGGTCAGCAATAGTAGGATGAACAATTTCACAGGACATAATGGAAATAGCAAGATGTGCATTTCAAAGCAAAGTATAATGCATGTTCAAACGCATGTGATTATTTAGAACATAAGGGAATTATTAGTTTATATTAAGTGTTGACACTTGTGGAATTATTAACTTTTATTTCATGTGACATAAATTCGATAGAGCACAGTATAAAAATTCGTAGTTTACTATTTCTTCTATTGTGAATAATTGGTGCGTGGAGAAAAACTATGTTCATATTCTGATTCAGCTTACTCAAGTTAGGAATGATGACATTAAAAAAAAAAAAAAAAAAAAAAAAAAAAAAAAACCGATAAAAAATTAAATTTTTCATATGTAGTAAGCATGCGTCATGTGTTTTGTAGAAACTCAAAAGTAAAAAATTTACACATTATTTTGTCTGGTGTATTTTCAAACTTCTTCCTCGTTCTCTACACATACAATTACCATACTTGCATCAAATATATCAATTCACTTCATCTCTGGTTCTTACGACATAGAGAGGAGGGAGGGAGGGTTATTCTACTCTTTGGAGGGAAAGGGGAGGCAGGATCACATCGCAACTCCAATGATATAAAAGTATATCTTACATAAAATGCCTTAATCCCGCAAAGTTAGTACTCTAGCTTTACTAGAACTAGAGCGCGTGTATTTTCTGAAAGACGTACGTGCCCTGTTGGAACTCTAGCCGTGATCTTTCTCAGAAAACGCGTATCTCAACATATTCCTTTAAGATCACTATGCCGTGTGCAGTATGCTTTGATCGCTTTTATACTTTCCTACCACTATAGTGGATACATAGTACATAGCGAAGGTATTACATTACACCCAAAAAGTCGATAACGTAGCGACTTCAGTGCAAATATGTTTAAAGACCTTCAAAACCAAAAGTTGCATAAATAGCAAAACTGGATAGTGGAGTTCACCAGCCTCCGATGAAAAACAGGATTTTCAAAAACATCTCTTAACTCAAGATTTTATTTACATGGAAATGTTTTTGAAATTTTGATTTTCAAGAAATATAATTTTGTTTCAAACACCATATGTTGTAAATTATTTTCATAAGAAATGGAGCCTGCCTCTGTAGTGTAGCTCGTATCGTGTCTGCCTCATAGTTCCACTCCAGGTTGAGTATTCTGCTTTTTTTTCCGGGGCTTTCCCTTATCCTGAATAATGAATGTCTGGAAACTCTAAGCTCTATGTAGCCTGGGCTTATTTAAACATCATTTCATTCATCGTCCGATATGACAACGTTGGAGGTTTTTGCTTATCCTGAACAATAAATGTCTGTAACTCCAAGCTCTATATTTTTTTTTAATTTACGTCCTCCAACGTTAAGTTATATCAGACGATGGACGAAATGGGTGAAATGATGCTCAAATGAGTTCAGGGTCCATAAAGCTGAAAGCTACCCGACATTCGTCTTTCAGGATAAGAGAAAACCCCGGGAAAGCCTTGTCCAGATAACTCACCCTGACCGAGATTCAAACTCGGGACCTCTTGAACGTGTGAGGCAGACACGATACCATCTACGTTACCGAGGCGGTCTCTAAACTATCTGTGTCTAGATGATGATATATATAAGGGCGCTCAACTACAGCGGTCATCAGCGCCCTTTAGAAAACTAGTCATGGCAAAAGCCAGATATAAAACTTTCTAAAAACTATCAAGTGTAACAAAACCTATTAAAAATACAAGTACCCAAAAAACATCAATCAAAACCTACTAAAAATTTCGTTCACTAAATCCTAAACTCTAAACTAGACAATAATCTAAAATCTTCTCCACGGATCTCCACGCACGGCCTACACGTGGGTGGGCCTGTTGACCGTCTCCCTCAACCACGAAGAGGAGCCCACACGAGGGAGACTGTTGGTTCGGGACCCCGGGTGCGCCAAACCCGTACCTACCGAAGTAGGCCCCTGGGAGGTATATGTGTCTACCCTGTACTCATTTGAACATCATTTCATTCATCATATATGACTTAACGTTGGTTTTCTGTTATCCTGAAACATGAATGTCTGGTAACTCTAAGCTCTATGTGCCCTGTACTCATTTGAACATCATTTCATTCATCATATATGACTTAACGTTGGTTTTCTGTTATCCTGAAACATGAATGTCTGGTAACTCTAAGCTCTATGTGCCCTGTACTCATTTGAACATCATTTCATTCATCAGATATGACTTAACGTTGGTTTTCTGTTATCCTGAAACATGAATGTCTGGTAACTCTAAGCTCTATGTGCCCTGTACTCATTTGAACATCATTTCATTCATCATATATGACTTAACGTTGGTTTTCTGTTATCCTGAAACATGAATGTCTGGTAACTCTAAGCTCTATGTGCCCTGTACTCATTTGAACATCATTTCATTCATCAGATATGACTTAACGTTGGTTTTCTCTTATCCAGAAAAATAAACACCTGGTAACTCTAAGCTCTATGTACCCTGTACTCATTTGAACATCATTTCATTCATCCTCCGATATGACAACGTTGGAGGACAAATTGGAGAGAGAGAGAGAGAGAGAGAGAGAGAGAGAGAGAGAGAGAGAGAGAGAGAGAGAGAGAGAGAGAGAGAGAGAGAGAGAGAGAGAGAGAGAGAGAGAGAGAGAGAGAGCACGAGATACAATAAAATTAAATGTATTGTCTTCATTTATGGATTGCTTCTCAAGTCCTTTCATGGTGAACGACTTTTGCATAGATCGTAAAAGATGGATAAAGTCTTATTGCACATCTCATGTACATCTCATTAAAGCTCACAATTTATGCCGTCTTTTCTTTTGTAGGGAAAACCATAACCATATCCCTTGTTAGTGCGTTGAATGCTGAAATATCTGAAATAGATAAGATAAACTTTTTATGGGCCACGAAGGAGAACAAAATATCAAAACCATCTCATAGTCACCCGCTTTCAAAATATTTGACTATCACTTAAATCTAATGTATCCTTGTATTCTACCTGGATTAATTAGAAAAAGAATAAGTGTAAATAGAGCATACAAAACTGAGTAGAGAAAGCAGTGCGAGTATACTTCTACGGTTTACTTCTTATGCAAGAAATTCAAAATGAAAGGGACTTCGCACACTATTCCCTGCAAAATACAGTTTGTACATAAAACGCAAACATATAAAACTTTACAGTATTTTCAATATAATTCTTAGAAAACAATTTTTGAGAAAATAAAAAAAAATAGAATTGATTCAAAGCAAAGTCTAATTCTGAGTGGAGAATTTTCTTTGAAAATACTTCTCGCATTTTGGAAGATACCAAGTTCGGTGTGTGAAATGCAATACGAAATCTGCTTTCTATAGGTGAATAGTAGAGAAAATTAAAAAAAAAAAGTGCTTATCAATACCAATAGTAGGTTAAACTGAAAGCAAAAAAGTGGAAATCAAGTGTTTGTAAATTCTAATTAACATGAAAAGGAGAAGTAAATCTGAAGCTCTCAATTTAAGGCAGGTAAATGTCAAGAGAGACAGGAAAGAGATGAATATACTACATTCCCTTTATTGGTGAACAGCTATTCAATGCAACTTGGGCTTGGTCTTTTGAAATGTCCCAAATTCTCTGGTCAGATTTCATCAATCAATCCTCGAATTAGCAGAGGCATAAAATAGCTCAATTGTATTTACTAAAAATTACGATGATCAGATTTTAAACGACATACAGCGTTATGCTGGCTATTAACTAGCGGTAAGAAAAATATTGAACCTTCAATCATTGTGAATGGCAACATTTGGGAATAAGTTAATGCTTCAGTTTTGTGTCACTATGTTATTGCTTAATTTTCACTGTGAATGGTCCTTAAGCTTGCGTTCGATGACACCACCGAGCAGGCCCACCTCTGTAGTGTAGGTGGTCGCGTGTGCGCCTCACTTTTAAGAGGTGCCGAGTTCGATTCTTGGTCAGGGTGAATTATCTGGATCAGGTTTTTCAAGGGATTTTCCCTTATCTTCAATCATGGGCACTGGGCTCATTTGAATATCATTTCACCCATTTCATTTATTGTCGGATATGGCCTAAGTTGGAATACATTTAAATAAAAAAAAGAAAAAAAAAATCACCATCACCCACTCCTACCGTTTTCTGTTGTACAGTGCAAAAGCCTACTAATACTAACCAGTAATTTCGATTTGAGCTAACTAAATCAGTTTTAAACACAAAGCAAAGGAAAATATTCACAAAAATATTGCTTTGAAGTGTATCATTTTGGCTTCTGTTGGTTTAAAATAGAGTAAATACAGGAAACAAATGCGTAATATCTTTAAAATGATATTTTATTGCAACAAAGTACCAAATCACTAAGTTGGTAACAGAAATTAGGTATTTACTGTGCAAAAGCAATTTATAACCGATCCTTGAGGTTTAAACTGGAGGTACCACTAACGTTTCCTCCGAAACGATTGATCATATTGAAGCAACGTGAACCTTAGGAACATATTGCCTATCGAGTATCGACAATGGTGTTAATTGGTGAACAGTGCTTTCATCTTGAGTTCTTTACTACACAAACACACGCTCTGATTCAAACTACGAAACTGTGGGAAGGGGAGGGAAGAATCACGGCTGGAGAAAAATGACCATACCCCAGATTGGAATCGAACCCGGGACCCATAGCAGAACAGACAGGTGCTATATTATGAAGCCAGCCAATAATATCTTACTCAATGCAGTCCAACAATTTAAAACTAGTGCAATGTGCCACCTGTCTTAACATAACTACTTGAAATTGGCTAATGGAGTATTGAACGTCATCACCAATACCGCCTCATTTCTGAACAAGGTTTTATAGTCAGTAGTATCCTGCAGCGTGTCTCTAACCTGCTACTTTGCTTTCTTGTTAGAAGAAATGAAATCCTACTCAGAAAACGAACACAAAGAGAAATAGAATTACATTAAAAATGTGCAGCACTATACAATAATTGTGAAAGACGCTTTTACATTCGCTGAACTGACATTCCTCTTCAGAACGCGTTACAATTCCAAAAACAAAACACTACGCCATCCTGGAACAGGAAGATGATAGTCAACTGTGTTCCGCGGAATGCTGAGAGCAGCAAATGCCACACCTTTCAACAGTGTGTGTGTGGAGGACGCAAAATGGTCTGACAGACATGGAAGTTATGGTTGACGTAATTGTTTAATTTTGAACATGTACTCAGGTTATCATGATGGCTAAACCAGACACCTGCGTTTGCACATGAGCAGCAGTTTGCTAGAAACATGCAGATGTGACACGCTCGTCAAGTTTAATGGCACTAAATACTTTGACATAACCAAAGTGGAATAGAGCTGCCAACGTTTAACTTGTAAAAGAGATGAACTTACTACAAATTTTATATTATCAATGTTATAAAATGAACAATAAAAAATAACTAAACCGGAGGAAAAATACAAACGAACACACATATTTAACATTAATATATAACGTTTTATCAACTATGCTGAAATATGTACATACATAAAGAGCTTGAAACACGACTTAACAGATATCCCGATCATTAATAATAAAATACACCACTACTCAGAAAAGGAAATGAACATTTTCAAATAATTACCACATAATATTAATAACAGTAAAATGATAAAAACATGAATTATTTGACTGTTCGTATTCTCATAGTGTAATGTGTTTTCAGGCTCTTGTATGTTGAATGAAGTTGAGTAACAATAGCCATATTAAAATAGAAGGTGCATAGCTCGCGTTCTAAATGTCACAGATATACAATTTTTGTACAACTATGAATAGAAAATACATTACCGTCTAATTAAAACATTACCATATATCTTCCCAAGATTTTATCCGAGCATAATTATTATACTCTCATTTCAGGTACCGAAAGGAAAATCTCAGACGGTTTCGTCTGTGGCTCGCATTCTGAAGGTCCAGGCTTGATTCCCATTGCCCGTGATTCTTCCTGGTGGTTAGGGGAATGTTGGGTAAGTTAATTACATCCTACGAATTTCCTATCCCTCCATTTCATCTCAATTATCATTTCACATCGATTCTCATTTGGTGGTCTCTTTTAGGGTAGAAGTGCCGGTGGGTATCTCGGAGGTGCATGGCAGGATGATATGCTACTGGTAAAACTTGCTCATCCGATAGGACGGTCTCCGGTCTCTGCGCCCGGTCTGTGGGGCCGCTTCCGGACCACAATAGGGTAGGAAGCCGGTTGTTCTGGCCTGCCGGGGAGATTCCAACTGGAAAAGTGTATGGACCCTACCCTCTGCACTGTCGTGGCTCCTTGAGACGGCCACACTCTCCTCACGCCTCATCGACCTGGGAGTGCCCCACTTGGGAGCACAGGTACAATAGACCAAGTGTGAACCACATGCAGATCCCCTCCGTAACGTAGCCCAGTCCAGTCTCAGTTTAGGGGCATAAAATGCATGTACCCACACTCGGGAATGCCCGTAGGAGGGGGCAATCATATGATTATAGTTATATGCCTAACTTTTGCACCTAACTGGCTATACGCTTGGAAATTCCTATGCCTGTATAAAACTTTCTGCGGACTAACTTTAAATGAAATAAACCCAGTTTTGTTATTTCCAAGCATTTAAAGGTCCTGAAAATGCGGTCTTTGCCGATGAAACATTACTTCTGACCAACGGGTATGACACAAACATCAGCACTATCGTAAGTGCCACATGATATATTCGATACAGGAATATTTATCCTCCCCAAAATTGATAGAATGACATGCTGGGTATGATGCCACATCATGGGTTAAAGTACGTATTTTTATTTATCGTTCTCCAATGTAGATCATATCGCACGATGCATGAAATGATGCTTAAATGAGTCCAGGGTCCATAGGGCTTAGAGTTACCTGACATTTATCTTTCAGTACAAGGGAAATGCCCGGAGAAAAACCTTAAACTCACTAACCGGGATTCGAATTCCGGACCACTTGAACGTCAGGCAGACACGTTACCATCTACGCTACCGAGGCGAACTTCTTGAGAGTACACAGAAAATAAACTTATGTCCGATTTCACCAACAAATGTTAAGTCTTAACACGAGTTTAGCAAAAGTTAAAAAAAAAAAAAAAAAAAAAAAAAAAAAAAAAAAAAAAAAAAAAAAAAAAATTGCATTTAACCAACAAGTGTTAGCGTAACACTCGTGTTAAATCTCTTGTTAAACTAACAAGCCAAATTTCTGATGTTAAGTCCTTAACAATTGTAAATAGTCAAGATGGCGAGCATGAACTCGCTGTTGATGTCAATTTGCTATGTTTAAGACCGTCTAAACGGCATTCGTAATAGAGTACGGCCTGCGAGGAGAAATGATTTTGAAGAACTATCCGAAGAATTTTTTTTTTTTTTTTAAACGGAGGCTATAGACTGTCGCAACATGTTGCTATGAAGGACATTATGGAAGTACAAGAGAGGTTAGAACATGCATCGAAAGGAATATGGCGATCTCGCCGTTGCTTCAAGTACTAATAACTTTGCGATTTTATAATTCACTGAATTATGTGGATAATACACTGTCCATCTCCCGTCTTGAAACGTTTAAGGCACTTATACTTCTTCGCTCCTCGTTTTAACTTTACGTAATACTGACAAGTTGTTTGTTGCTTGTAGTAGTGACACATGCATTTGAATTAAATTCGTTTCCAATATTTTCCCCGTGACATCTTTCTTTTACATTCACCGCATCCGTCCTCTTATTTTCCACGATATCCTTACACTTGGTCACCAATTGAATTAACAATTCTTTCTCCATCGATGGGAAATTTGTCTCACGGCTTTATTTTTGCTTTTGTTCATCCGCCATTTCTCAGCTTGTGCAGACAAAAATGAAAACAAAAGCGCATCGCAGTACGTTCAGAAAATAATACGACTCATCCATAGCTTTCTATAGCTGTGATATTTACAAGTTTCTTGGCGTTAACACAGGTTGGTTAACATTTTCAGAAAACAGGTTGGTGAAATGCAAGAAATTTAACATGAGTTTTAGCGCTGTGACAATTGTTACGTTACATTTGTTAACGTCGATTTTAACATCTGTTTGGTGAAATCGGGCATTAAGGTTCCACAAATAACAAACGGTAATAGCTCACGGGCTTCCGATATGTTAAAATAAAATTTACCCCAAAACTAAACCTGTCAAGTAAAAATGGGAAAACTTTCTCGCGATGGGCCTGCAAGCAATGAATCTGCATACGTTAAATATGCCGTTTGTATTAGTGAACTGTAGAATTGGAATCAAATTGCGCTCAGAGGTCAAACGATGTATAACAAAGGACAGATCATAACTACTTGTTATGCACGCCATAGGCTCTGCGGCATGCATCAATTACAGCTATATGGCAATCGACAGCTACAGAATATTAAACTCTTGAATTAACCACCATTCCAAACCAAAACAAAGTAACGTCAGTCATATTTTGTCCTTAGGGAGGATAACGTTTATCTACAAATGGCTTATTTGCTCTCTAGTGTACCAAGAGAGCCTACGGGACGTTCGTATTCCCATAGGAGATTCAATATCCAATAACTTCAAGAATCAATTATGAAATGACCTACACAACCCTGGAGATAAGTCCACTTTTCCAGATCAATCCTATTCATTTTGGCTACTATGGAACTTCACTAGGTAAACCAAACAATTCATTACAAAGATTTCAAGTTAAACATCTTCAGTAAGCAGCATTACCCAAAAATGGGCACTGGACTACGCTGCGGAGAGGATTCGCGCGGAGGTCCAAACTTTGTCTATTGTTCTTATGGCCCCAAGTGGGACACCCTGGGAGGAAGGTTGAGTCAAAAGGAGCCATTACAGTGCAGAGGCAGGTTCCTTACACTTTACCAGTTGGAAACTTCCCAGCAGGCCAGAACAATCGGAATTCCACCTGTGGCCGGGAAACGGCCCCACCCGACCCGGGTTAGGAGACCGCAGACCTGCCTACCGCAGGAAGAAGTTCAACAAAGAGTATATAATCGTGCCATGCAACGCCGAGATACCCGCCGACACTTCTACCCTGAGAGAGACCAAACAGATGACAGATGATGTGAAAAGATAATGGACATGAAATGGAGGGACCGGAAATTCGGGGGATGTAATTACCTACCCAGCATCCGCGTGGCGGCCATAGGTCAGATAGGCCGGCCACAGGAATCGAAACCGGACCTTCGGAATGCGGGCGACAGACGAAACCGCCAGAACCATCTCGCTCGGTAGTCTGCAATATAAACCTCAGCGAAACAGCTAGACTAGGCAAAATTCGAACGAGGCCTTCCGGTGTTATGACCAAGAACATTAAACCCTAAATCATGTGGTAGTTAATACAGTATTTAGTTATCAGCTAAAAATAACAGCTTAACTAAGCAGCAGATGGGATACCTCAGAACCAAAATAACTGTTGAAATGATCTGGCACGGAGTCCAGTATGCCATTCACTTTCCGATTACCTAAGTCTGCGGAGGATTCACTTATATAACTTGGAAAACAGCAGCCCTGTACGCTTTTCCCGGATGTGAACAACGCTTTGCTTACATTGAGCATTCTCAGGGAAGACTGTATTGGTGATTTCCACGAAGTATCTAAATCTGGATTACACTGATGAATCACTCACTTGCTTCAGTGTATACGCTAGATCAATGACTTCAGCAATTCCCAATGTGTTATTTCCAGGCGTGGAGTACCTCCGTAACGTGTTCATTTTTTAACGTAAACATTCCCTGCAATTCGTGGAAAAATTAAGCGAAATTTTAAAAATGAAATCTAGAAACGCGCTAGTATAGAAATACAAAACTGAAGTGAAGAATTTGAAGTGAAATTTTTTATTTAGGAACGTTCCTTAACTGCTGTGGTTCTCAGGATCATTTTGCTCAGAGCCCATCTCTGTAGCGTGGGGGTAGCGTGTCTGACATTCAAGAGGTCCCGAGTTCGAATCTCGACCAGTGAATTATCTGGATAAGGTTTTTTCAGGGTTTTCCCTAGCTTGAAAAATGAAATTCGGGTAACTCTAAGCTCTATGAACCTTGGGCTCATTTGAGCAACATTTCACTCATTTCATTCATCGTCCGATAACATCGTTGGAGGACGTAAATTAAAAAAAAAATGCGCAGAAGTCTCGTCACATGACCACCAGCTTTACTCCCCTTGCAAAGGAAGACAGGCTTTCGAGAACTACATTATATTCAGTCAAGCGATGTGCGAGAGTACTTATAAAAACTGAGGTGATATAAATAGAATACAGAGTAAACCCAGTTTAAAAGTAAATGAAACCGAGAAAGCATTGCATACGTTACATTTACATTCATTTCTCTACCCACTAACGTTTATTTTATGTAAGTTCTATAAACTATTCTTCATATTAAGCGATATAAAGGTTACCGCAAATGGTTGAGTTACACACCTATCGATATAGGTACAAGAAGACTATAGGAACCCGACACTATAGTGAAATGTTTAAAACAGATCTCTGTTGGCCTTTGAATTCTATACTCTTTCTATGACATGGCGTAAAAAGTATGTAACACTGACAAAACATTTTAAAGTTCGGACAAATGACAATATCTTGCTACAAAGTAAATAAATAAAAATCTGATCTGTTAAACCAGGACTAATATGCCAGAATTTTTAGTATTTCTTGCTTTACATTCACACATACAACATATTAACAAACAAATTTCTAAATATATAAATATAAAAAATTAGAATTATATAACATAAAATAAAGCAAAAATATATACAATAAAATACACAAAATTTATCATCAATTGAATCAAAATAAAAACATAAAATAACGTTTCATTCATATCAACATCACTTATACAGTACTAAAACTACTAACTATTAACAACAAATATATAAAAGTAAACAATGTATTATTATTAAATTAATTATAATAATAATTTATTACTATTATTAGCTTTATTGTTAATATTATTAAATTTATTATACCACTATTTTTATATTTTAACTATTTTAATTTAAATTTACATATTTCATATCTTGCTACAAAAACCTACTACAAAATTAACTCTCGCTCTACCAGTTATATGAAATTTCCTTCCGGAACAAGAGAATTCGCATACTATTATCGTCAGAAAATTTAAAATGCCATTCGCCATGGAAATATCTTAAAAATAAAACTTTACACAAAATCGTTACGAACCACACAAGTAAAATGTCCCATGTAAAACGCTGTTAGGTCCTCCCAGTACTTAAAACATGATTACCACATAGACTTGCCGCGTATGTTCCCAGGTTCATGTCATTAATTCAATCAACATCTCATATAACCTGTTTATCTACAAGTAAACGAAAAAAAAATCGCACATTAGTTGATACTGGCTGGCCTACATTTATGGAAGCATTCATACACTTGTTAGCAATCTTGTTTCTTCTTACACAGTGAGTCTTGTTAGATCCTAAGTTGTTAGGATTGAATAGTACTAATTTGTAAATATTTGTTTCTATGTTCGTTGATGCGCTTATTTCACTGGATCCTAACTTACACACCTCGATTGTCACTAAAATCGTTGGCAGGATATTAACTTACAATCAAATTATTATGTATTTACACAAATAAAACACTTCGACACGTCTCTTCAATGTGTGTGTGTGTGTGTGTGTGTGTGTGTGTGTGTGTGTGTGTGTGTGTGTGTGTGTGTGTGTGTGTGTGTAATTTACGTCCTCCAACGTTAAGTCATATCGGACGATGAATGGAAGGGATGAAATGATACTCAAATGAGTCCAGGGTCCATGGAGCTTAGTTAACCGACATTCGTCTTACAGGATAAGGGAAAAACCCGGAAAAACCTTATCCAGGTAACTCACCTTGACCGCGTCTCTGCAATGTTTCTATGCACCAACTTGTGCTGCTAGTAATCTTTCTGATCTACACACAGGCTCACCTCTAACACGGAGCTACACGCCGATTCTGCTCCGCTGTCTATTCTACTGTCAGCCGATACCTCATCACGGAGCCTTTTACCGACTCGCCAATTACTTCCTGCACCGTTCCACGGCCTGCCGACTCTTCACAAACTATTCTATAAACTTTTCTTCATATTAAGCGACATAAAGGTTACCGCAAATGCTTTTGTTACACGCCTATCGATATAGGTACAAGAAGACTACAGAAAATTGAAGCTATAGTGAAATGTTTAAAAGCAGATCTATGTTGGCCTTTAGATTCTATAGTCTTTCTATGAGATGGCGTAAAAAGAATGTAACACTGACAAAGCATTTTAAAGTTCGGACAAATGACAATATCTTGCTACAAAATAAATAAATAAAAATCTGTAGAACATCATTGGCACCTACTGCATCGACTCCTCCCCAAGCAGCCGCATTCATCGATACTTGCGATACCTCGATACCCACAATACCTGCATGGTATCGACATCGAACGATACTTCAGAAAATCCGCTTGATATTTTTTCGATACTTCGGTAGCGACTGCAATTTTTATTTTAAAATCACAAAATATTAATACAGCAAGTAGAACACTGCAAAGCACGAGAAACTGCGACGAATGTGATACCTGCACAAAATATCTTGTGTGACATTTAGTGCCAGTTACCAGTTCCCAAGAAGAAATCACTGCATATTTCAACGAGGATTTGTCATCCCTTTCTAGTGCACTGGATTACTGGAAAACAAATTCAAAATTTATATAAAAAATAGCCGCTAAATATTTGCTAATTCCACCTGCAACAGTTTTCTCTGTAAGGTTATTTCGCACAGCAGGACTCATGTGTGACAGAAAAAGAAGTAGACTTGACCTCGAAAGAATGAAAATGCTAGTATTTTTAACGAAACTTATAAAAGTAGACTGTTTTGCTTTTAAATGTCCAAAAGAGCTTAAAGATAAGAACACTGATGGTTTTAAGTTTTGTGTCATTAAATATTTGCAACTATTTAATTTTATTGGTATTACACAGTTTTCCCAACATTCTATTTTGTACTGAAACTAGAAGTAGAAATCACGGTATCGTGTATCAATATTGAGAATCGAGAAAAACTGGTATGAACCCATCTCAAAACTTCTGTACATAAACAGGTTCATTTTATAACCCTAATATGTTCATTTTCAATTCATGTAAATATCTTATTAATTTTATAAAATTAAATTATAAAATTGTTTAAATCTCCGTGTGCAGCAGAACGAGCCGGATTTTTCAATAATGAAAGAATTGGCAAAATCGGTTGAGCGGTTTTAAAGATAACCCTCCACACACATACACTTCCTCTCCATATATGCTGAAACATTTCGGGAAAGCAGGAGTTAGGCGCCGAGTACTGGAGATGCAACCCGCGCGTACAAATTGTCGACCTGATTCCACTTCGCTCAGACACCCGCATGTCAGTCAAGGATGCGTCACATATGCCGGATTTCCTTCACTTCCGGGCCCCCGCATCATCGCTTCGAGCTGTTGAACCGCATTTTCATTCTGGGTCAGGACGTGGGAGTCTGCCCGAATATGGAACACCGGTCTCGTCATGTCTTTCCTACAACACCGCACAGTGTGCAGTTTACTCGATGTAGCTGAAGAAGAATCAGATTTCCACTCACAGTGGAGCACATTCATTTTCTTGTTTCCTAACGACTGAGGCATAGCTAAACCGATTTGTCAAATGCAAGTAAAATTTTAAAGTAAATAAATACTGTGTTATATTACTCATGATTTCCACTGTAGGCTTCAGTTGTTTTTCAAAACTTGCCTTGTGTGGTTGAAATAGCAGTTGTTATTTTTGTTAACTAGTCTGTAGTGTGCAGTCAGTTCTGGAACATAATCTGAATAACTATATCATTTTTGCTTCGTCTACTACGTGCTTTACAATCTTGTATTCTACTTAAAAATTGCCCGCCGCTTTAGCGTAGATCAAGAAGTCCCGAGTTCGGATGTGGTCAATGTGAGTTTTTGAAAATGAAGAGTATTCAGATTCAGACATGGCTGATGAACCAGCTGTTCTTATGACCCACGCACAAGCAGTAGCAAACATTTGACTATTTCTTTTGCTTTGTCTTTGAGTATAAAAATGACTTCGAAAGCTATTCCTAGAATTGTCAAAATGTACATTTCATTTGCAATGAAAATAATTATACCTACTTGTACTTTAATCAAAGTCGTTAAGGGCCATTTTTGAGAAAACCGAACTTTCTGCAAATTTTTTTCCATTGGAAATCTCAGAGAACGCTCGTTTTGAAATTGTTCCACAATAAGTTCCTTTTCTAAATTTATGGAATATTCTTTTCAACGAAGAAATTGCCCGCCTCGGTAGCGTAGATGTCAGCGTGTCTGCCTCACGTTTAAGAGGTTCCGAGTTCGAATCTCGGTTAGGGTGAGTTACCTGGATAAGGTTATTTTCCGGGGTTTTCCCTTATCCTGGAAGACGAATGTCGGGTACCTCTAAGCTCCATGGACCGGGACTCATTTGAGCATCATTTCACCAGTTTCATTCATCGTCCGATATGACTTAACGTTGGAGGACGTAAATTACAAAACAAAACAAAAACGAAGAAATTTTCATAGGCTATTCGCTGGAAATTCAAAATATGCATTAAATTAGTCCAGAAAATATTTTGCAAATTATGAAAAAAATCGCCAGAATACTTTTTGACAAAATCAAAAATGTTTTGTGCATAGAGTACTTTGTTATTTATCCGATAATTCTATTTATTCTCTCTACTGCGTAAACTAAATAGGGAAGTATCGTACCCCGCCAAAAAAAAAAAAAAAAAAAAAAAAAAAAAAAAAAAAAAAAAACGCTGTAGAGATGTCAGAAATATGCTACAAGGCCACCTGAATCTCCACACCGCCAAAGCATTTTAAGAAAAGGGACCTCTTGTGTTCCCGGGCACGTTTGTGTGTGGACAGCACTCAAAAAAGAAAGATCGGTTAAAAACCAAACTTGGAAGTTCAGCATATTCTAAGGATCCTACATGAAATTAAAAAAAAATCTCGTTCTTCCCCTTTAATAAAAACTTGTTGGAAAATTTAGATTTTGTGAAAAGTAGCTATCAACTTCTATTAAAACGCTCAACTGTTATTAAAATGCTAGACGTTTAAGACATTCTCGTGACAAATAAAATGTTTATTTTGAATTTTCTGGGAGCAGCGTCTGAAGTACTTTTTCACAGCACCGTAGATGAGATTCACGTCTTACTACATAAAGATTCATATCGTTAAAGCATTCAAATTTTTTCTCACACTTTTTGGGGAAGGGGCTAAACGTTTCCGATGTTATTGGTTAGAATTTTCCAAAACCTTTCGCTTATAATCGAGGAAATAAAGTGAAATTTCAAAGCCATCACGAATCAACAAACTTTTAAATAGTTTACTGCCTTGTAAATCTGCTGTACTTCCAGTTACCTACTATATCTACAAGGATATAGTATTATAATAAAACAATTTCTGAAGTTAACTGCCTAAGATTTTTTTAACAAGAGTAGAGGAATATAGAAAATAAAAAGTTAGTAAATGATATTCTGAAAATGAATCTAGTTTAACACTGAGCGTAAAATGAGGATGCACATCCTTAAATAATTTATTAATCACTAACTAGTAATTAGAAAGCCTAGCATTTCAGGTAGTTATGATTCCGAAAAAATGCAGATTTTAATGTATGGTTTGCAGAGAAACAATAAGCAGGTTTTTACTGTCTAGCTGCTCTAGCACAAACACACGCCTCGGTTTGTATGAGTCATTGTTTACTGGCAACTTTCACTTTGCTGAGATTTTTATGAAGGTTCAGAAGTCACGATAGTGCGTCGGCCTTGTCCTTAGCGTGACGCGTTACGTGACATCGCCGGTGTGACAAAACTCCTTGGTGCCACTTCCTGCACATGCGCGTCGTGCATCTAACAGTAAATATTGTACAAAGAACTTTTATCTACACTAGCAACGTTTCCGGTAAAAGTGGCTGGCTACATTTAATTTAATTAAAATAGAATTTTGCGAGAGTTTTAAAACAATTTGCAGGCTTCGATTTACAAGCAGGCCAATTGTGTATTTGTCCAGATCGCCAGTTTCTTTACAGGCGGGGAAATATGAGGATGAAATATTTCAGAATCAAGACGAACAAGTTTTTTATTAATGTACTGATTTTATTTTAAAAAATATGCGTGAAATCCTATAAATTTTAAGTATAACAAGGATGACAAAATTATCTGGTGAGAGATGGGAGTTCTATCATCCCTAATCTGTTTTAATTGCACACAAATATGTTCTTATTTTTAATATTTATGTTAACTGGTGTTCTTGTTTGGAGCTTTTAGACTAAATAAAGCTTATCTACATTATAGTACAATACGAGTACATAAATAAAAAATGTAAACTACTCGTGCGTTAAGTTCTCCAGATTTTAAGACTTTTCATTCAAGAACCCTGGCATAATGATATAATAATACTGCTTACGTGCAATGATCTTGAAATTCTGCATCAGTTAGCAGCTTACGTAATACATAGTACAATGAACTTTGTGTAAGAACGCGATCAGTGATGCATCTGCTATGTTAAAAGGTGAAGTCACTGCCATCATATTGCACTGAGTTGCTGTTTTAAGATTTCTCTCTCCTCCTCAGAAATAGTAAACCAGAATACCAGGACTTTTCCTCCTTCCCAGTAGCTTGCATAATCAAGTGGGATATCTGGACACAACCTGAATATAACCAACAGGTATTTTGTACATAATGCTAACAACATTTTCTCTAATTTGAAAACTACAATAAGCCAGTATACTTGTTACAATTTACATGAAATAAACACATGGGTGTTCGATTCACTAGACATATATGTTTAAAGTAGCGTTGAGTCCTCGATACTTACATGGTACTGACATCGAGAAAATTCGCTCGGTACTCTTTCGATACTTCGGTGGTAATTTTGTAATTCTTATTTTATTTTAAAATCATAAAATATTATTGCCGCAAGTAGAACATTGCAAATCCCGAGAAATTGCCAGGAACGTGGTAACTGTAAAGCAACATTATGCAAGAAGATAATTGTGTGTCAGATTCATTGTCAGTTAACAATTTCGAAGAAGAAATCACTTCATATCTCAACGACAATTTGTCACCACCACTTTCTAGGGCATTGGATTACTGGAGACAAATTCTAAACTCCCAAAACTTAAAAAAAGCCGCTAAATAACTGTATTCCTCCAGCAACAATTTTCTCTGAAAGACTAGTTAGCATAGTAGGACTCATATGTGATAGAAAAAGAAGTAGATTTGACCCCGAAAGAGAGAAAATGCTAGTATTTTTGAACTTATAAAAATGGACTGTTTTGCTTTTAAACGTCTAATGTAGGGTTTAAAAATAAATACACTGGTGGTTTGAAATATGTCTCATTACATATTTGCACTTAATGAATTTTATTGGCATTACACAATTATCCCAACATTCTATGTTGTACTGACACTAGAAATAGAAATGACATTATTAAGTATTGAAGTATCGGGTATCGTGGAACACATCGTGTATCGATATCGAGTATCGATCCATCCCTAGTTTAAATTTCGGGTCTTTATTTTCATTATTTGTCCTGCGCCGTGGCGTAGTACTTTGATTCCCTGCCACCGAATGGGCGAAGATCCCACCCCAGGGTGGTGGATTTCAAGTGCCAGTTATCTGTACCCACTCAGCATCGTGAGGAAATTGAGGAGCTACGACAGGTAGCCAATCCCGGTCTAGAAAGCCAACTTTCCTGCTGGGGGTGCCGAGATGCTGATATCACCTTCCCGCATTGGATGATCGCCTCCCTCTGCCTTGCATATGTAGGCGTGAGGCCGGCAGCTCTGGCTCGCTGGCGGACGGTCACGCCATGAATTAGGTTATTTGTTTATCTCTCTAAAACGTACACAGTAGGCAGAGAACGTAGTGCATTGCACCCAAAAACTCGATACTGAGAGTAAACTGGAGTCCTATTTTTTTATTATAAAGGTATGTGTGTATGTTTATGTGTGTGAAGAGTCGATTAAATACCATATCTGGTATTTAAATCCATCATCTTACAAGGATACGACACAAAGATTCAAGAAAAGCCGCCTGATCCAGATTATTCTTTACATGGGACATTTCTGGTAAAGAATTTTTTTTTAAAGCTTAGCTCAAACGCTTTTGAATAAAATACCCACGTTTCAGATATTTATATGACAAATGAAATTGAATAATGTGACTTCATTCTGAAAGACTTATGTAATTGGTAAAACGCAAGAGATAGACAAAAATTTTACTGCATAAATATGTAGAAACACTCGTTAAAACACTTGATTAATGTCAAATATTTTTTTTTATTTCATTTTTTTTTATTTTGAGGGAGTATTGCTGACAATACTGAAAATCTAAAATGGGACTGGACTATGATACGGTATTCGGCACGATGGTCAAAACTTGGTCTATTGTATCTATGCCCCAAATGGGGCACCCCCGTGAGGAAAGATGAGGCGAAAGTAGACAGAGGGCAGCCGTCCCAAGGAGTGGCGATCGTGCAGAGACCAGATGGAAACTCCACGGCAGGCCAATATAACCGGCATTCCACCTACTGCGGTCTGGAAACAGCCCACCAGACCATTACGAAGACCGTCCTACCGTAAGAGGAAGTGCCTACTTGGTGCATATCATCCTGCCATGCACCGCCGAGGCACCCGTCGAAACCTACTCTGAACGATACCACCAGATGAGAGAAGATGAGAAATGGTAATGGAGATGAAATGGAGGGAAGAAAATTCGGGGAATGTAATTAACCTAACGCCTGGGGACCAGGGAAAATCCCCGAAGAAACCCATGGGTCAGGTAGGTCGGCTACGGGAATCGAACCTGGAGCTCTCAAATGCGGGCCACAGACCTGTCTGAGCCATTCCGCTCGGCTCTCAAATGGAAAGTCCTGATTAATTTTGTATCTCTTGGCTTAGCAAAGACAATGGAAGGGGTAGGCGCGAATCGTAATAATTTCTCAATATGGAGAATTCCAGTTAAAACCCAATACTATATTAAAGGAGTACTTGTAAGTGACAGGTAAATAAAACCAAATTATTTTAGTTATGCAATCGAACTCTGAACCGTTAGGTCTGAAACGATTAACTGTATCTGTCAACATATACAGTCATTCCATCTTGGGCTTCCGGGATCCCGATGCATCAAACCCTCGCAAATCCCGTGGGAGTGCAGTAGGCTGATCATAACGGCTTCCCTGTTTGCAGGCTTCAAAAGTTACCAAGCCGCAGGTACATTTCGAAATGAGTTATTAAAGCTGGGGAAAACTTTTTTCATACCGAAATGTTTTATTGGATTCCTACCTCACCCAAGTCAAATAAGGCGCAAGTAACCAAGTAAAATAGCTCATATAAACTTAGATGTCAAATTTAGCAACTAACAGTAAAGTAATTTATTATTAGAAAGGTAGTCTAAGTAACTCGTTATAACTTTTAATACTTATTGAATATAAGACTTTCAATTTCTCTGAATTCTAAGTTAAGATGTCATTTATTCTCACATGGGGTAGGAAGTAGTGCACTGATTCCAAAAATTCGCTTATAAATACAAGTTTTGAGTTTACTGCAGCAAAAATATGACAAATTTGTCAGCTAATAATAAGGCCCGTTAGCGAGTCTTCATTCAAATATAGATTTTCAAAATCAGACATTATGCGAGGATACAAGATGAAGATTCCCATAACTTTCCCACCTCTATTAACCCTTTCTTCTTCAACTTCCTTACCTCTACCACTAACGTAATGTTACCTCTGTCCCTAATGCCTTTAGGTGTCGGGTTGAGGAACAGAAACTCTGGTTCAGATAGTGAACCCAGGATGGGTGATCAGCCAGACCTCTGGTATGAGAGTGAGAGAAGTAAATGACAGAGTGAGGGCGAAGTGAATAAAAGGAAAGAAGATAATGGAGGAATTGGTGGAATGCTGGGGGGGGGGGGGGGGACCGGAGATCCCGGAGAAAGATCGCCGTGAGGTCCAGCACAAATCTCACTTTGCGGTCACCTGGGATCCAACCCTGGTGAGAGTTAAGCGGTATAAGCGCTCAGCCCCGGCGCGGCCCATTAACCCTTTACCAAAGGAAAATGCTTACAGACAATGCGATCCTAAACTCGATTTGTCTGTATTGTAATTTACTAAAAAATTCGATATCGAGGTTTCATTCCAAATAGGGATTTTAGACTTCCCCAGTCCAAAACGAAGCAAGTTTAGAAAACAGATCTCTCTATATCTCTCATTCTAATAATTTAAAACAAAACATTGACCTTGTAAACAAAAACTAAGTTCCACTCCATCATTACTTTACATCAATATTTTATCTTAAACTATTCTTTGATATTTTATATTCATTTCGTGTGTGTATGTGTGAGAGAGTAAGAGAGTGACAAGGACGCCACACTAAGATTTCTAAGAAAGATGTATGGCCCCTCCTGGTCATACAACAGTGACGGAATTTCATGTCATCACATAGCGACCCACTCTTAAAAAAGATTCCACTATCGTTTATATTCTCTGGTTTCACCAAATACTGCTGCAGGAAACAAGGAAACTGTAATAAGATAGTTTATGTAAATGTTTATTTCCATTAACCAGACGTATACCAGCTGGCAGGAAATTTTGAATAGTTAATCAGCGGTTTACAAGTCATGAATCCATAGTGACTTATGGAGAATCCGCGCAGCGTTACCATCCATGTTCCTCCGCCGCGATTACGGCGCTTTCGCTTACAACCAGGTTAATTATTATCACCATAATGATTATTGGGTCATTGCATTCATTATTGTACTATTACCGCTTGATTAGGTTAAGTGTATATTTATTATTAGCCTCAATTTATTACATTCTCTTAACAATTGACAGACTTTACATTTGACCTAAATATCACACATAATAATCGGACATGCGTTCAGCACTCAAAAGGGAGTCCTGGTTGGCCTGTTCACTGCCCTCACACGAGCTGTAGGAACTCTGGTTAACCTGATGATTAGAGGTTCGATATCATCCTGCAGCTAATCGCCTATCCCTTAATCGTATTTGTAGCAGTTTAACCACTGAATTACGACCCCTTATCGCCCCTTGGACTGTCGTACCACATCTGGTTATCTCCAAGACCAGGTTTGTGCTTTGTGTGTTATGAACACCTGTCTTAAAATGTTCATTGATTCTGGAAATGTTCTATGTGTGGATAAAAAATAATTTCAACATTTTCTTGACAACTTTGTCGCTGGAAGTTTTCACGTGGACTTGTAAAACAAGAATTAACCATATTTTCCTTTGCATAAACGAAGAATCGAAAAATTTTGTTTTAAACTTTCCTTTTTAAAAGAAAAATGTTTAGACATATTGATATAAGGTAAATACCAACGAGGTCTATGAAAACAAGTGCACAATGCAGATATTTTTTCATCGTAATAGCTCCGAGCAAAAGAAAAAAAAAATATATATATATAAACCTGCCTTCAACATTCTAAATGTTATTTTAAAAATGTACAACTATATCAAAGATTTTTCTGCATAGGTACCATGGTATTCTTCAACGCATTTTATGCCGAAATGCAAGTTACTATTTTAGTTCAGTCACCTTTGCAAACACACACATTTGGCAACGCGCACTTGATTGTTCCATAAGAAAAGCATGGTCCATTGGAGCCTTGGAATCCGCTATAGATAGTATCTTGAAATATAACGTGGGAGTCGATTTTATTTTCCGAAAGCTTAATTCTCTACTTCTTGATAATCGACATATAAAGGGAATAGGGAACAACCAATCGGTAGCCTCTTCCTTTAAAGCTTCAACCTATACACCGACCATAAAATTCCTCTTTCCATGACATTGAAGAAACAACAGAACAACAATAGCAAGAGAAAACTATTGTGAACAACTAGATACCCCAGAAAGGGCTGAAACCACAGCTATAAAGGATTTGCAATAAACTGGGATTTCTTTTTAATCCCCTTTAGTCTATTTATTATGGTTTACTTGTTTAACAAATTTAAAATTTCTTCTGATGAAGGACTTCACAGGCATTTTGCAGAAACTTCATTTACCAGTAACAATTGATGTCACTTTAAAATTATAGACATTTTTTGAAAAATCAAAAATAGGCAATAAAGTTTCCATTATTTGCGGTGGAGATAATGTTGAACATTTTTCGTGTAGCTTTTTTGTGAAGATATTGAACTCACTTGCTACAACACCAAAATGATGATGATTGATATTTAAGGGCGCTCAACTCAATGGTCATCAGCGCCCTTTCAAAAACTGCATTTCACTGTACTATTCTTCTTTTCACTTATCTTTAGCTTTCCTTTGGCTTTGTTGTGGCTTTGCCTTCGCTTTGCTCTGGCTTTGCTCTAGCTCCACTTTGGCTGTGCTTGGCTTTACATTAGCGTTGCTCTGGTTTTCCTCCAGCTCCGTTTTGGCTTTAATTTGGCTTCATTCGGACTTCACCCTAGCTCTGCTCTGGTTCCACTCTGGCTTGGCTCTGGCTCCGCTCAAGTTCTGCCCTGGCTACACTCTGGCTTTGCTCTAGTTAGTTTCTGGTCACCGCTACGGTGCCGCACTGGCTTGGCTCTTGCTTCACTCTAACATTCTTTAACTATACTCTCGCTTGGATCTGTCTTCGTTCTGGCTTGGCTCTGGCTAGGTTCTGGCCCCGCTCCTGACCCGCTCCGGCCTCACACCAACTTCGTTCTGCACCTTAACTCCAGCTTGGCTCTGGCTTCGCCTGGTTGGGATTCGGCCACCATCCCGATTCCGCTCTGGCTTGGCTCGGGTTAAGCTCTGGCTTGGCTCTGGCTTTGCTCTCACTTTGCTCTGGCTCCGCTCTGGCTTTGCTTTGAATTTAGTTTAATGTACTCTTTAAATTAGATTAGGGTCAAACAGGGATGTGGACGTTTGGCATTAGCTCTCTCACCACTCAGAGGCATCCTTCCGTAGGGGAGGGGATCCGTCCCCTTCAGCTGCCGTGGTGCGAGCGCTGCGGACCCCTAGCACTCGTGGTACCTCTGACGTTACTAGAGGAACCTCGGGGCGAACATTCGAGCCCCTCCCTGATAGGGAGTTGTTAGGATTGGGTTGGACTCGAGGGGGGCATTGGTTCTCGATACCCGTGGGAGATCAGGTACGTCTCTGGACGGGGTTGAGGGAAGCCATTAATATTCCCGCGTACTAGCCAGCATAGCTAGTAGAAGGTATACTAGATCACCAGGTGGCCCCACCGAGGTCATATCTGTAGCCTTCCCACTTTGGTGTTGGCGCGCGTAAGTGGCGTATCCACTTCCATCCCGTCTTGAGTCCACAGGACCAGATTGGGGGGGGGCTTGTTAGTCTCTAGGTCTTGCCCTATGGAAACCCCACAGAGGCGCCGGGTTCCCTTTCGGGACAGTTCGGTAACTCCCTGGTCGAAGGAGGCTCGGATCCTTGGTTCTACGAGTTCAGAACTAATGGGAGTAGAACCTCTGGCATTAACTCAAGAGGCATCCAATCGAGAGATTTGGCTCGGGATCCTGGGATCGCCAATTCCCGTACCTACCGCAGTAGGCCCCTGGGGGGCTACATCAACCAATCTGCCAATGCTAACAATATAAATGTCATATTCAATGTGACAATTATAATTCCGGTAGCTTTTATTCGCACACGGACACGCGATTATCATTAATTATTCACAATAACCAATCCATAGTCCCACCTCGCTCAGTACATTAATGGTGAATGAATAATAAATACTTAGCTAGCAGTTGCACACCGTAAGGGCAAAGTCTATGGTCTGTAGCGTTCACACAACCTTCCTAATGGTTAAACATTCCAAGGACTCGTCATTTGGCTGATCAGAAAGCAAAATCAAGTACTACTATGCCGTAACATGGAGGTTCTTCATCAAAACTATAAGTGAATTAAGCGCGTTCACATGATCTTCTGTACTCGTTGCTGCACAAACTATTCGTAAAACGCTTATTTTCTATTTATATTAATGTAGAAATGGTTTTATTTCCTATTCTCTTATAGGTTCACTGTGACTCTGAGAATACAGTACTAAGAAAAAAAAAATTAACATCAAGGATTGCTGTTGCATGTAGATGTTTTCAAATGCTGTTTTGGTCACTGAAGAATGCTGAAACGTTTTCAATTCAAGTTGGAATCCAATCAGTATTCTTAAACAACGAGTATGAATTTTTTCGTTACATGTTTTTTTTATACTTACATTTTATATTTAGTTTCATACCATAAACTACCCATTAGTCCTACATTTTTCATTAAACCTACGAAAGCTGTTCTATTTTAAAAACTGTTGTATACAACAAACTAGTTTTGTTTGGTAAGAATGCAATATTTTTTTTATTTTGTTACTTCTTTTTTTTTCTTGTAGTTAGTAAGAGCCGTATCAAACTCCAATATACATGTATTATCAAGAAGAAAAAAAAAACAGCATTAAGAAAATCTTAGTATATGTTTACATAATGTACAAGTTAAAAATAAAAATCAGCTTGAATCTAAAATTCTATAAGAGAGCACAGGCACCTTAAATCGGAGCCAGGATAAAATTGAAATAATAAGTACGTACTTTTATTTAAAATAATTTGCTGTAAATATTACGATTTCTTTTACTGACTTTACCAGAACACTCCTATTATTTAAGTGTCAGCATTACGATAGCCATTACAGTACACACAATAGTATCCATATCATGACTACCCTTTCTACCCACAAGATATCCCAACTAAAAAGCTGTCCAGCCCGCAGTCACATAAAGAACTAAATATGTAGTTGCCATTCAGCCCTCAGAAATACTGGAGGAGGCACATTAGCAAAGGCAAATATTGTAATAAATATATCTTCATGTCTGATCAGCCTTATAAATGCTTGTTACGTGATAAATGTTCTCCAAAATATTGCTTTAATACATGTTTTGCTGCAACCACGTAAAACAGGCCAAAATTCTGCGACCGTCGGCTTTACTTCATTTCTGAAGAAGTGACAAATAGTAACCTCGTCAACCGAACAATATCTTTCTGCAGTTTTTGCAGCACGTTTGTGGAACAAAATCCTTTGGAGAAAGTAAGTGTCGATTTACAATAGATGATTTTAAAGCACTGCTTAAATTTTCTACCCCTATGAGGAGAAAGGTATAAAAAATAACGAAGGGCTCCTAGGCGATGTTGGTTGGGATGCGTCGCGCGTGTTTCTGAAAGAATTCCACAGAAAGGAAATGAATGTATAACTTTTCCAAATACTTGAGAGGAAATGACGAAAGTGACAGAGTACGTTTTAAACATCCAAGTGATAGCACCATATACAGATAACGAAGCCTCTTAAAACTGCTTGCTGAAACAGCCGTCTAGCGTTAGAAGTAAATATTTGTTCATAATAAAACCAGAGCAAGGAGTAAACTGAAAATTTAATCCTTGTTTCAAATAAGCTTGTGCCGTATCACTTAACGCTCACGTGACCTAATCACCTCTCATTGGCTGCTGTCCTGGTACTGTTGTATAGTAAAAATGAGTTCGTTATTTAACTTAATTTATCTTAATATGTTCAAAGAGAATAGTCAAATTTATATTTTCATAATCATATGAATTAAATATATTATGTAACATAGTTAATTTATCTGGAATGCATGTTAATTTTTAACACAAAATAAAGAAGAGAATCATTTGCTTCAAACCTGCCTCTCGGGATGACCCGCGTGTTAATCAGTACTCCTGATATAGTGGTTTATATTACTTTTATCGCTGACCTTGCTTTGCACTGGATTTGTTATACATAACCATTCCACACTGAAGTTGAATTTCATTATAAACTTGTATTTTTGCATGCCTTCACATCTTTATTTATATGATTTTATCCATCTTCCTGGTGTTATGACGTTCACTGTAGGTTTCCACGTGATGTAAAAGCAACGCCCACGCTGGAAGCCAATTAGAAGAAAGGGGAAGGCAATGGTACGCGAAGGGGTACATGTCAGCGAGACAAGGTTATTTGAAACAAAGATCAGCCACGTATTCTTATATGTACTTTAAACATGTAGCAAACGTGCACGTTCTTGTAAGCATCTACTGTTACCGTTCTATTCAGTTTGTCCGAAATCCATTGTGCTGCATAGTAGTGTGGCACGCAGACGTAGAATTATGATACGTAAAGGATACGCCATAAGATTCTATCGTATCCTATACAAGAGCTTAAAGAAGCTACTTATGTAACTATTTCAACGTAGTTCAAATTGATACAAAATGAAGGTACTGGAGACCTTTAAAAGCTCTACGGTTCTGAAAACCTTTTTGCTCTTATATCTCTAAAATAAATGTTATCACTTATCGGTATACTGCATTATTACTGTCGTAAAATAAAGCGTCTGAAATTTCACACCGCGCATAATTTTATTGACTACTTTAAGTTCTCTTGCAGAGAGGAAAGCACAATCTGAATGATAGATAAAATCACGGTTTCATTTTACCACTAAAATCACGGTTTTTAGTATCTCCACCACGTACATACTATTGTATTCCACCCAAAAATTCGATATGGAGATTTCACCAGAAATATAAGGGTCCTTCAATCCGAAAACTGCATGTTTTGAAAAAAGGTATCTGTGCCCACGTGCATCTGCCTACAGCACAACTTCTCTTCTTCACAAGCCTAGCGGGCCTTAGCCTGCTAACCGACTGCCGGCCTCGCCCGCATACGCAAGGTAGAGGTCGATGATCATCCAGCCAATACGGGGAGTAGCTGTGGTCAGCATCAGGCATCCCCCAGCCGAAAAGTTGGCGACTACACAACTACAAAACGAAAAATAGGTTAAATACCAAACTTGGTATATAATTTCAGAGATTTCCAAGGATGCAACACGAGGACTTTCACAAACATTCCTCACCCTAGATGAAGCTTTACATGAAAATATTTTCGTTAATGATTTTTTTTTATCAAAAACGACTTTAATGATTTTTTATTAAAATACAGATATTTAAAATATTTTCATGTCACATGAAATATATCTAAGCATTAGTTGTAGAATCAGAGGATGCCTTAGAGTTGAAAGTACAATTGAATCTTACAATTTAAAAATATCTGAAAATAAAACAAGAGTTTTAGCATATAAAGCAAAGGGATGAGTTAGAGGATAGTAATAGGTAAATGAGAAAACTATATAATAGGTGGCAGCATTTAACTACTTGGGATCAGAAATAACCGCTGTATTAGAAGAGAAAGATGCTGATAAGAACCTAAATAAATTTAGCCTTATGTGCGGCACAATAAAGAGAACCCTTAGAAGGAAAATTAGAAAAGAAACGGAAATTTAATTCTGTAAGGCAATGGCTGTCCCTGCATTACTGTATTCAGGCGAAACATGGACATCAAAACAGAAAACAGAAGAGAAAAATTTAATCAGTAGAAATGAGATTTTTAACATCAGTGGCTGGGTACTTCTGTTAGAAAATAAAACAAATGAAGAAATAAGAGAGAACTGAACATATTTAACTTAAAGAAAGGATTAAACAGAATAAAGAATATTGCAGACATGTACAGAGGATGAACAAGGACAAATTTCCTAGAATAGTGACCGACTATGTTCCAACTGGTACAAGAAACATAGAAATACCGCGTAAGAAATGGAGAGATTGATGGTGATGGAAGGGATCCTAGGATCCAAATTTGATGATGATGATGATGATGATATATCTTGAATTATCTGGGATTAGTCTCTGAAGCCCTCTTCATTCTGGATAATTTTAGTATAAGTGAGAAACGAATGGGATAGACTAAATCTTGCCAGACCAAAATAAAAAAATAAAAAAAATTTAGAGCACATGACATATGAAATGACACTTTTTTTTAACTATCCATCTCCGGGATAATCATTTCTATTACAAATATCAAAACCGCATTTTCTGGACAAAATTAATTTCAAACGAAAATCTTTGGAAACATACAGAAGAACCCATAGGTATACAAATAAAGCATAGGAAGTGGAATTGGATAATCTGCGGAAACAGCAGAACGCAGTGGAGAGAAGTGCTCTGTTTTGGAGCCCCCAAGGACAATGAAAGAGAGATAGACCCAGAAAGTCTTAGAGACGCAGTGTGATAGAAAAGGCAAGATAAAAAGGGAAGACCTTTGGAGAACTCAAGACCCTAGCTCAAAATAGGATACGCTGGCGGTGCTTTGTCGAAGCCTTATGCTCTGCAAAAGAGTAAAAGGACATAAGTCATTACGAATATCATCGCCCAGGTCTATCGTATTCCCATGGTACCAGCAAATATGCAAAAAGACAATTTCTGCAAATGTTAATCTCTAAATGCATTAACTAAATAGAACAATAAGAGCAGCTTGCACAACAGTATATAGGCAAGGTAATGTAAGTGCAACATTATGGATTTTTTACTATGACCTAGCAATAAAAGCCAATTCGCCACTGGGTCAAATGCATGGGTGAGGTCGAGCAAATGCGTGACTTTTCCTTTCTCTAATGTTAGGGTCGTTAAAGTAAGAAACTGATGGTGCCAGATAATACGAGCAATACTGAAGCTAATGTAGAAACTAATGAACATCTCGTATCTACCTATGCTTTAACCTTATAGCATAGTTATGATGAGATATTGGTTACGATGTTCAACTTCTCCATTTTATTGTGTCTGCCATATAATGACATATGACACCACCAGATAGCAACAAATCCAACACAAACAGTAATAATACCGTCACATCGACAATCGCGTGGCTTGTGGGGAGCTTACGCCTCGACCGATGGCGAAGCAATTACTACAGTGCTAGGGGAGTGGGCTATGCTGTTGCTGCGCAAATACTGTTCGATATTGTTCCAGAATTTAATACGAGAACATTCGGCCACTGAAACGATCTATCGCGCCTAAGCAGGATTATATAACAGCCGATTCGCAGCCTAGAGAGGACGCTAGTGAGAGTTAAACAGTGTACGAGTGAATCTCGTAGGAGTTAGAATCAGAGGTGTTGTGGGCCTGTGTGTAGGTCAGAAATATTACAGCAAAACAAGGGGTGCGTGCTAAATAGACATAAATAAACATTGAAGAGACGTGTCGAAGTTTCCATCTTAGAATACTGCAAAACTTCCATTAATAAGGATGTTCTCCACAACTTTAGAATTCACGTCATTCCAAATGTGACTGCTGTCTGTTTAAAAAAGCTCATATATGCGATCAAACTCAGGCTCATTGTGAGCAGTACTAAGTGTCATTGAGCAAACTAGTTTAATGTTTGTACCTGCTGGTGCCTTTCATACTCCAGACAGACCATGAGAGACTGGGCCACAATCTGATGCTAGTTACATGTTTTCACATTTCGTTTCTTTACCTCATACTGGCCACTATCTCGAAGACGTTGATTAAGTTTGGAAAAGATTGCTTGTCAAGTAAAGAGTTACTCCTTATAGATTCAATATACTAAATTACCACTGACACAAACTAGTGTCTGTGATGCAATTATTTGTATAACGATACATTTTATTACTTGCATTTAAATACAGATCTCAAAGACCGTAATATACAACAAAACAACCTCAATTGCTTTTTAATTCCTGGTATAACAAGAATAGCTGAAACATAAATGCAACCACAATGTAAGTGTTAACATCTACTACCTTCATCAGTCTTATATCTTGAAAACCTATAATTTCCAGATAATAATTTATGAAGAAAAAGTGTTTATATGCTTTATCACATTAAAAATTAGGAATAGTAAAACTTTTATATCCTGTCAAGGTACAAGATACGTAAAAATGGAAACTTAAGTGAATTAGTAAACACTTATTATTTAAGTTAATTGATGGAAATTATTTATTTCTTCACACTAGCCGTATACAGGCTAGTTAGTGAATAAGGTGAAGAAATGAATAATTTCCATCAACTATCAATCCTATTAGCAAACACTGTTTGCTTGTCAGGGAAAAAAATTGCAAAGAACTTCAATATGTTAATTAATGTATGTAATAAGTAATAAATCAATAATGTAATAAATGATAAATCATTTGAACTAGCTACATGAAATGTCGTTAACATTTGGAACATTACCTACTTAACGTATTGTTAAATATTATAAACAACTGGTTAAAAATTAAACTATTTGAAAGTTCTGCATTCGGGATGCATTTAGAGCAAAAATCCTTAGGAGAGCTTTCTTGGGAATGGAAGTAAAGACGGTGGTCCTGAGTCACGTAAGTGAGATTTCTGAGCAAAAGTAAGTAGTCTTTCGGCTGGCCCCGTAGCTCAGTCGGTAGAGCACCTGCCTGCCGTGCTAGGGGTCCCGGGTTCGATTCCCGGCGGTGCGGATGGGGATTTTTCTCCTGCCAAGATAATAATCTTCCTCAGAGTCTGGAAGTATGAATGAGAGTGTGAATGTGTGTGTGATGTAATGATTAAAACCTAACGAATACGAGTTAACAGCTTCGATATGTTCCAAAGGAGAACGGCCGCCGATATGACCATTGTAGTTAAAGGCTGGGTATAAATGGAACAAGTAAAAAAAAAAGTAGTCTTTCGTCTCCGTTGTAGAACAGATTCTGAGAACCATAACAGCTAAAGAACTAAAAATGCAATTTATTTATTGTTTCACAAAGTTATACCATTTATCGTTACATACATGGTGGCTTAGTACTGTTTCGTACCTAAGTCTTGCTCTATGGATCCCGAGCTCGTCTGTGCAGATGAGTAATTTATTTATCGTCTGATATGAACTACCTGGTAAACGACGTTAAAAATATCATGCAACTGAAAGTGGAAATAATTTCCATTTGAATTTTGGAGCTAGCTGTGTGTTCAACGAACGCCCCATGTATTTACAATCTTGATGTTCCAAATATATTGTTGGAATATTGATCGTTTTTGCCAGACATCCTGAGACCGTCACATGCAGGTGATGTTTTGTTCGCCAGGTTCCCTACTGTTTGCCTTCAACTTCCATCCTGAAGAGAGCTCTTCAAGTACTGGCGGGATGCAAATTCCTTTCGAGCACCTGCACTAGAGAACCGTAACAATACCTCCTGTTTTGTACCTGTGCACTAGCCTATTCGGAAAATACCTAACGTTACTTCTACTACTTTCATCCAATTCTGCATTTTAAAACATCTCAAGTTACGTACTCTGACTTTTCTAATCATTCTTCACCAAAATACAGTAAAACCTGCCTTCAACGGACTCTTGGTTAAGCGGAAATCTGTCTTAAACAGAAATATTTCGTGGTCCCAACAATTTAGCGATGAAAAACGCTAAATTCCCTTTATTAAACGGAAACTGTCTTTATCTCCATATGATGCAATCTACAGCGGCAATCACTTTGCGTGCTTGAAACCCTCTGTTGTCATTTTCATTTACTTTCAAGTATTTGCAAAAGCTGTACATTCATTTGCTTTCTGCAGAATTCTTTCAGAGTCCTTCCATATTTTTCTGTACGTTTCTCCACATTGCTAATATACTCAGCTCCACTGTCCTCGCCTTCAAAGTCATCGTTCGATGCACAGACACTTCTTCTAAATTGAATTCTCGGTATTAAGTTTTTGAGCGGAGTACGTTTCCTCTATTTGTAGGCAAATAGTAGGGAAAGTTATAAAAATCTGATACTCCTAGTCACGCGAGTTCTCTACTCATTATGTACTTTCATGTTAAATACACACAAAGCACTTTTTATTTACTTCCCGCTAATCATGGGTAAAATACGTTATATACGGCCTAACACGCATTCTCATACGAGTCAAGAGGCGGAAATTATTATCACAGAATGAATACAAATAGCATCCATTACAATACAAAGTCTTATCAAACTGCAGAAAAAAAACAAAAAATTAACATTTACTCGTAACCGAACGGCACGGCTCCGTTTTTTTTTTTACCCCACATTTTACCAACAAACATGTTTAATAAAGAATTGAATGTCGTCTCAGGTAATTGTGCACATCCCATGATACTGGAAAGGAAGACATGCAGATAGGAAATCTAGTCTTTTTCTTTTTCTCCTCCTCCTGCTGCTCCTATTTCAATTTTTCTCTTCTGCTCCTCTTTCCTCCAGGCTTGTAATTATATATGATCTACGAAAATCTTCTATTGTCTATTCATTAATATGTTCTTTCCAATTTTGTTTATTCTCCTTTTTTCATTTAACTCAAATATACTTAGCTCTTTTAGTATATTCTCATTTGCTATTTTATCCCTTCTTGTGTAACCTTTCACCTTCCTTAAAAATCAGATTTCAGCAGCTGTACCATTATTTTATCGTTCTGTCTTAACATCCATGATTCACTCCTACGCATGAGCAATGGTACAGCCATTGTCTTGTAGAACTTTTGTATCTATTCGTGTTTTTCTGTTTATTATTCCACATATGTGCTGGAATTTATTAATTTTGTTTTGTATATCATTATCCAGAGTAACACTTATGTCACATCCTAAATATATACAGTGGAAGACTTGATCTAAGCATATTCCTTCAATACATATCTTCGATCCGACAGTATATTTGCCACAGTGTGCCATTATTTTCATTTTATTTGCAGATACGTTTAAGTTATATTCTTTGCCTAATTGGTATAATCTGTGTACTGATCGCTACCGATTCTTAAATTGTCTTGTATAATAACATCATTGGCACATAAGATATCCTCCCATCTTAATTCCTGAGTTAACTTCATCTTTCCATTGCATATATTTAGAGGTTATTAAGACGTCATCTAAATATGCACTGAAAGAGTTGGACATCGACATTCAAGGCCGAGGATATTGCTGGTTCCAGAAGAGGGTTAACAGCTTCATCGGCTTCCTGGAAAACAGTGAGTCCAACACTTCCGTTTCACTTTAAACTCACTGGGGTTTCCATGAAGCTTTAGTAATGCGAGACTTTCTAGACAACAAAACAAGTTATAAACAGGTGTTTTGGTTATCTGTTACACAAGCAACACGGGGCTTTAAAAACTCTGCGTGGCCTTTGCGTGTGATTTCTTGCACATGGGTGCAATGTTTATTAACTGAAAAGTCTTCTGAAGGTGGAAATGAGAGACGTTAATGACCTTTCATATAAAATTTTCTAGGACATAGCTTCGTTACAGTGGGTACACCTTTCTCATGCTTATCAAAGTAACCATTAATGAATTATTACGTTACTAAAGCTTACTTCACACGACCCTGTAACACTTAGAGCCGTAGAAGTGTTGCCTAGGACATGAATGGGCTTTCTCTTGTCTTAAACAAGGCTTTCAAGGAGCTGCTCCAGTAGCTCAGTCGTTAGAGCACCTGCCTAATACGCGGGCGGAACCGGGTTCGATTCCCGGCTGGAGGGGCGATATTTTCTCTGTTCATCACGACTTGATCTCAAAGTGACGTATAACAACAAAAAATAACAGCAATATTATTAATAATAAAAATAATAAAAATAATAAAAATAATAAAAATAATAATAATAATAATAATAATAATAATAATAATAATAATAATAATAATAATAATAATAATAATAATAATAATAATAATAATAATAATAATAATAATAATAATAAATCCTTCGTTCTGTGCCTACGCAGTTTTCCTAACATGTATTATGAAAATATTTTTAAAAACTTTTTTAATAAAATACTAAACTTTTCTGACGCTTACCAGCAAGGCGCAACTTTTATATACCCACAATTTCGGTTTAATTTTATAGGTCTCCACGCGTACATTTATATGTAGTAATTGTTATCAGATTCGCAGGTAAACGTTCACTTAACATAACGTAACCCATGGCGTATCAGACCACCAACGGGCCAACCCAACTGCCGGCCTCACGCCCACATAGGCAAGACAGAGGTAGGCGATCATCCAACCGATACAGGGAGATGTGGTCAGCATCACGGCAACTGGCTTTCTACACCAGGTTTACTACCTAGCGTAGCTCCTCAATTTCCTGACCAACCTAAGAAGGCACCAGTCCTATACCCACTTCAAATCCGCACCCTCAATGGTGGAATTGATCCCGGGCGCTTTCCGTAGCAGGGAACTAAACCACAACGCTCTAATCCACTACGACAAGGCGCGGGACAAATTTAAGTCGCCACAAACGGTGTATCTCGAATACGAGATCCCCCAATGGTTTATCGGGAAAATATACGAGTCAATTGGAAAATTTGTCAGGACGGCACGTTGGCCAAGGTAGCTCAATGGGTAAGAGCGACTGGACGGAAACCAGGATATCCATGGTTCAAACTCCGGCCGTGGCATTGAATTTCTCAGTTTCACTTCATCTATCCAAAACCTTAGCCTATACACGGCTAGTGTGAAGGAACGATTAATTGCCATCAATTAACTTAAATTTTCACTTGTTTACAGGCAGGTCTGCTTAGCTCAGGCCCTAACCAGTGAAACTATTTCAAACAATATTTACAATGAATTCCAAGTAAAAAAAAAAATGAAAAGGAGTTGATCCAAATTGCTTTACTGGATTTAAATTCGCGCTGACACTACGTAAACACTGTAAGTCCGGTTTATCACTGATTAATCTTCCACCTCTAATTTCAGGGTCTTTGAAATATCTCTAATCTAGCTCAAGTGTCTAATTCAAAATGTTGCTTCAATGTTATACATTTTTAAAATTATTTTTATTAGATATCGACTTTATAACCAAATGACATTACGTGTGGTATATCAAACTGTATAAGTCACGCAAAACTGAAATCTTCATTTAATTTCTTCAGCGAGGAATGACTGGCATCTACACATTTTGGGTCGTATATTTAAATAGTTACAGCTTACAATTTCTCAAGTTGTTTAAGCCCCGGTTCATGGCCGATTCTGAAATTAGATTCATGTGTTAAATGCCTCAACGACCGCCCACTTCTACAGTTTTATAGTTCACAATAACAGGCGACAGCATAGCAATCGAAGATAAAGATATCGGAAAAGACACAAAAAGTGTCGCATAATTTCTATTTATGTTTGTCTTTCAGGCCTTTTAGAATTTTCTATGCAGCATTAGACCTGCAATTGTTACGCGCCACCTTATGTGTTCTGGAAGACTTCGAGCACATTCATCGAAAAAGGGAGTGGTCACATACTTACGCATGTTGTGGTAACACATCATATTAGCCTTCAAATATTCGCACTTAGACGTTAATCAACCGAAAATTTGCTGAGGACATTGGTAAGGCCCATTAACGTCAACAGAACTCGTTTGGTTTGTGTGTTTTGCACAGGTTTCTCTGAAATAGTAACTTGTTTGTGTTGTTATAGGCTTGCCGTCCTACATTAACGACTACCAGACAGCATTTATGAGCAGTGTTCAACATATGTATAAAATGTTGCCCAGGCAGGTTCTAGAACTAAATCTCACTGAGTCTGTACTCTTCAGCTCTGAGGTAACTCGACACTAACGCAAATGAATGCAAACTGAGATCATTTAAATAAATATGATTGATTACTAACATCATAGCTACACCTTGTTTTATCCATTACTCAGCTGGCACCTTACCGCTAGCAATTAAAGGCCGGAGGCGTGTGCGTTTTTCCATAGGTGTACTGCACATGGATTGCATTGTTATTGCTCGTGAATGTAAACAACTGTAGGTATTTAATAAAACATATGTATAGTCTGACCTGACAACAGTCTCTCTGCGAGAGGAAACAAAGCAGTCGCGTAAATCTTGCCCTCGCGTCTGCACACACCTGCAAGGCAGAGTACTGCGTTATGTTGTATTCGAAGTTTACAATTTGATGGCCGTGCTGTACATCTGACGTTTTTCATACTCTGTGTCCAGCTAACTTGTAATGCATGCGAGCGTACATATCTCAGGCCTTAATAATTAACATACATTTTAAATCTGTTGACTCATTTTAGCCGAAGAACTCCCTTGGCGAATCCTATTGCTTCATATTGGGACAAAGTTCACGTCAAACTTCTTTACTAGTCACTAAATTCCTTAACTCCATGTTAATGTACAATCAGCCTTGTTTTAACAAAATACAACACTTCGAAACACAATACAATGCTAGCATGTAGCCTTTGTTCCGCAATAATCTTTCTGACCTACACACTCTACACACCTCTGACAAAAAGCTATACGACAATTTTAACCACAATTCCGATATTCACACGTAAACTGCTTCGCTGCTGGGTCCACAACTCGGCGATCCCTCACCCGGAACCGCACTGACCCACGGCCTGCCGACTCCTTATCACGGAACTTGGAACGTACCACGCTCAGCTCGTATCACACAGTACAACCCACTGACTCTAAGTCACTGCTGACTAGTCGGCCTTAAATTGACTTTTATGTATATGCCGAGCGCGGTGCATCTTTCTGGAATTGGAAACGTCTGGAATTGCAGTCGCGAAAAGTCTTTCTGCAATACGACTCGCTTCCTGACGTCAGTTTTTCTTGGCGCGTGTTTATTTCTCAAGGCAGATTTAGATTATCGCCGATGTGACAATATAAAAACACTAATACTTACGCTTATGATACTATAGTTGTTTGTAACAAGTACACTCATAAGCACAAGAAAAGAAGCAGAAACGTAAATACTAACAGAAACTAAATGTAACAGAACAATAAAGGGTGATCAAATGTATTCGTAACTCCACGCTGGTAATTTTGAATAGATGGGCGTCTTTAAGAGAGAAAGCTTCTTTTACCCAGAACCACTAGGCATCGGATAATAGGAGAGAGAAGCGCCATGTTTTCCCGATCTGTCCGTAAGATAGAAAACCTAAGCCAAATGCTCCAGCGACTACTCTGTTTTAAACTTCGTAGTGTACAAGTCTTGATAGTGGCTAGCTACCGAAATTCTTGTACCTGGCAAACTCGTGTTTCTTATACAGATACCAATGTAATCTTTACTCTCTTCTTCAGTTTCCGTCAAGAAGGTGGTAAATGACAGTAGTCACGCAAACCGGTAGAATGAAAGGGAGTAGTCACAAGCACATGGTGGTTCGGTACAAACAGAGCGAATCTTGTTATTCGTCGCTGAATTCACCTTCAGAATCCGAATCCCAAAATTGCCCTACAGTGGAGTCAATTGTTAGCACAGAATTATCATAATTAACGGTTAAACAGCAAGTCAAACTTACACATACTTCGAAATAAACTATCCTTATTGGATGTAAATCATACGACTGGTTGAGTTTGCAGCTTTTGCTCTGCGGAACCACCTTTGTTTTTGACAGAGATACTGTTGTACAACAATGCTTTTGTTCTGACTCTACTCTTCGAAAACTTTGTTAACCTAATAGTGGATTAAACTATGAAGCCTGGGATCACAAAAGGTATATATTTCATTGGATACGACAGCTCAAGTGGTTTACTGGGGAAATACGAGTCAGTTGGAGAATTTAGTGCCTTGCTAGCATGTAGCCATGGTAGCTCAATGGTAAACAGCAGCCGGATGGAGACCGAAATAACGTGGCTCCAATCCCCGCTATGGTATTGAATTTTTCAGTTTGACTCTACCCTTTGAAAATGCTTATGCTCTTTGCTAAAAGTTTTAAGCTGGAGGTGAACGGTTTCCTTCCGTTAAATCATCCGAAAAAAAAAAAGACCAAACGCAATAACAGATTTGTATTTTAAATTTACCTCCTCTAACGTTAGGCCATATCGGATGATGAATGAAATGGGCGAAATGATGCTCAAATAGCCCACGGTACATGGAGCTTAATGTTATCTACATTTATCTTTCAGGATAAGGGTAAACCCTGGAAAACAAACCTTATCCACATAACTCAACCTGACCGAGATATCACTAGAGACCCCTAGAACGTGAGGCAAACGCACTACCATTAATCTGTCGAGATAGTTTACGATTTTCGCTGTCATCGCTCAGAACATATCGATTTAATCTAGTTCATTTCCCATAAAACATAATCTAAACACATACACCCAAGCTTTCAAATGTATAAACGATCACATGAAACGCTTCAATATGATCTAAAATTGTCGTACGTGGTAAGGGCCAAAAGAATAATAGGACCTATTTTATTCAGTTAAACCGCTGTCTATTTGAGAGCTAAGAACTTTAGAGCGCCTCTGCCTGTACGAGTTCCCCAATTACTCTCGTTTTCTGGCACACTGGAGAGAGCCCACTAATAACCACAGAGAAACCAATCCTTAGCATTACATTTTCAACTAACAATATTACATTTGGAGATAAGAGTAAAGCGACATGTCAGGGCCAGAGAAGACAACCTTCAGTAGAAATGTTAGAGGTAGAAAGAGTGGTGTTACTGTTATCACGTTCTGAATTCAACACCGCTTTGTGCTTGTAGCCACTGACATTGACGCAAATTCTTTGAGATCGCATTTCATTTGCGCTTTTCAGATAAACGAATACATCATTTGTCACGTTCAAACAAAGCTGACACGGAAACCGGGTTCCTTAATTAAGATTTTTAGATATGCCTGGCAAACAAGAGAACAATGCACAAATAGGACCTTGAGTTGGGCTGATGAATCGACCGACAGCGTCTAAATGAAGCGTGTGGAGCAACAAACACTCCTCGCCACTTGGAGAAAATGTATAAACGTTCAAGAGCGTTTCTTGGAAATGTAAACTTACATGTAGAGGCTCCGCAAACAGCAACCTTAAAGGCGCGTCCTGCTAGCTGGGTGACGAGGAAATTAAATTATCGGCGACAACCGGAAAACAACCGTTACAAACTGGAGTTTCCCAATTAATTTAGGTTGTTACACACATACAGGAAAATATGTGATCGACAGGAAGGTCCTCCTTTGCTTCATATTCAAGCAACAATGTTCCATGAAGGGCGATTTCGTGTTCCTTGTCACGACAGGTGAGTTATCCGGGTCAGCTATGAATAAAGTATACCACACAAGAAATTGCTCTCGTTTGGAATTGTGAAAAGGATGGACTACATGAGGAATTCAATCAGGAGAAAACATTCTCCAAAGAATATGTACCATAACACTTGTGTTCAAGATTAAAGGATATTTTACCGGAAAATGGAATAAATCACTAACAAAATTTCTGGTAAATTGTTCTTGATATTGCTACCTTCTTTCTGCATGTGTTACCTCTGACAAGATTATGAGAAAATTACAGCAGCCGGTGTGGGGGTAGCGCGGCTACCTCATATTCAGAAGGTTCACAGTTCAAATCTTACTTAAACTTGTTACCTGGATAAGACTCCCCCCCCCCCCCCCCCGGAGTTTTCTTTATCCTGGGAAGACAACAGTCGGGTAGCTTTAAGTTCTATAAAACCCGGGCTCATTTGAACACAATTTCACCGATTTCATTCAACAATTCATCGCCTGATATGACCTACCAGTTAAAGGACGTATTAAACAAGTTCACGAATTCTAGGCCCGTAAGTCCTTTTTGGTAGTTCCAAATCCGTATCGCTGGTATACCGCACACACAATGATTTTTATAGTTTGCTCCTATTTGTATAGAAACATACAATCTTTGCCTACTATATAATTTTCACCTTCCGGCGTTAGCCTGATCACTCATCCCAGAATTTCTCTGATCAGGAAACCTCTAATCCTCAAACCGTTGCCTATGGGCCTCGAGGTTGGGCAGTTCAGAATGACCTATGTTAAATTTAAAGGAAATACAGGAATTTATTCATTTAATTTGCATCCTATTCCCTGCATGCGTAACAGTAACAGATACACCATCTCGCTGAACTGGCTCGAAATGATCGGAACATCCACTGATCATCTGTTAAGTTCCAGAAGCTACTAAAGGGTTATTCATAATTAAACCAAATTCTCATTCCGGTTTGCGAAAACAGTTGGCATCATTTACTCGGCGTTACGTTCAACAGCTACAGTTTACTATAAATCTCTAACCCCTTCACAAACGAACTGTATGGCTAAGGCCATTGCTGCACGAACTACTGCATTGAGTTCGTATTATGGAATACGTTACTTTGCCAACAGAATAAAAAATATATACAGCTTCATTAAAAACGTCTCTATGTTTTAGCATACAGTATCTTCGTATGAGGAAGAGGTTCCGACTCCTTCAGCTGCCTGTGGTGCGAGCACATCAAACCCCCAGAACTGGTGGTTCTTCTGATGTTACTACAAGTATGTCGGGCCAAATATTCGAGCCCCTCCCAAGTGGGAGTTCGGATTGGGTTGGTCTCGACGACGCAGTGGTTCCCGACACCCATGGATAATGGGTACGTCTGGCTGGCTTGGCCGTCCAGATGAGGTTGAAGGACGTCTAAAAAGTTCCGGGTGCTAGCCTGCAGAGCTAGTTGCAAGATGTGCTAGAATACCGGCCGTCCTACCGAGGTTTCGCGTAAGTGGCGTATCCACTTCCACCCGAAAGTCGGGGGAGGGGGGCTTTTAAGTAGTAAGATATTGCCCTAATGGAAAAACCCAAAGAACAATAGTTTTCCTGGTCTAGATGTGGAGTCACAACTCAAACTGAAAGAAAAAAGTATCAGACTAAGGAGATAATCATTGGGTAATTTTTACACATTAGTCTGGGGTCAAAGAAGGCAATCTAGAGGAAAGTGTAGCGTAATCACTTTTGCTGTCCCAGCGGTATTTATGCTCCCCTTCCGAGTATGACAAGGATGGAAGGTTCGCTTAAAATACACACGTGTTGTCACATAACTCACCCATACATAATGCCTATCGCTGCATTTACTGCAACAAGACATTATATCTGGCAGCATGGGTGACTATATGCACTCCCATACTCTCATTTCCTAGTAAACAGATCCGTTACCAGAGCAGAAAAACATTTCAAGCTCCTCTGCCCTTCATTCCCCTCTAGCCTTCTTGTCGTTGGCATACAGTATTTGGTGTATCACCATTGTGGGCACAAGGATTATTCCATGTTTTAAACTTTTTCGTCCTCTAGTTAATTTTAATTTTCCTATTATATACTTGCAATGAGTAATGCATTCCACCAAAGATTTGATACCCATTTCATTGAAATACATATTTTGAGACATCCTGAATTCAAAAATGCATTCACAGAAAAATGTCTCTCTGTATATCTGTTTATGAACAGCAAAACTAAAAAAGAAAATGGAGTTAGATACCAAACTGGGTATTTAAATTCAGCATTTTCTAGGGATGTAACACGAAGATTCTCTCACCCACTCACTAAAAAGAGAAAGTTCTAAACTATTCTTTATATGGAAAAGGATAACAAAATGTTTTACTCAAACTCGGCTCTTACAGTTGAATTAAATTCTTCTTCTTCTTTAACTTCCCTAGTTTTACCACTGTCGTAGTGTCAGTGGATTCTTCCTCTATCCCTTGTGCCTTTAGGCGTTGGGTTGAGGAACAGCAGCTCTGGACCACATAGAGAACCCAGGATGGGTGATCAGTCCGATGCCTGGTATGAGTGAGAGAAGTAGATGACAGAATGAGGGCAAAATGAATGAAAGGTGATACTAGAGCAATTGGTGGAATGATGGAGGGGGAAACCCGAGATCCCGGAGAAACCACGCCCCAGCGCCGTCTTGTCCATCATAAATCACACTTTGTGGTCACCTGGGTTCGTACCCGAGCCGCTTTGGTGAGAAGCGAGCGATCCAACCAATAAGCCACGGCGCGGCACTATTTTGATTAAAGTACCGTATGTTTTAGGATATTTTCAGACGAATGAAATGCATATGCCTAAAAGTCCTCTTTGTTCTGAACGATTTTGCATAACTGGTAAACCGTGAGAGATAGACAAAATTTTAATACACAAAAAATGTACATCTTATTAAAGCACCCCATTTATATCAACTAAACTTCTTTTGTGGAATAAATCATTTTTAAATATTCCTGTAACTCTTTTGAATTTTCCAATACTTAATAATTTTTATGAATGAGAAGTCGTTATTTGTTCTGCCCTCCTGGTGATGCAAATAAATCGGGTATTTGCTCTCTCAAAGGACTTGATTACCGCTTAGACCTACTGTATTCTAGTTGTACCTGGACTTTGAACACTGCATTTGGATTAATATGACGTAGACAGAAAAATAAGCGTTTAAAGAAACTATTTGTTAGGACGGAGCCGTGACCGACTGATTAGACCGCTTGCGAGGGACGCCGGGTTCGATCCCAGGGAAGCTCTTGCGAGATTCGTGGTGGCCGAAGCGGCTTCTAAGTGGGTTTTCTCCAGTTTGTCACGCCCTCCATAACCATCTTTCCTTTCATCCAATGCACCAACATGGTCCATTGTTTTCGCCCTCATACCAGATATCGTGCAGATCCTCCATGGTTATTTTCTGGGATCCAGGATTTCTCTACTCCACAGGCGTCTGACTCGAAGCGGTCATAGTAATTGGAAGCTGAAGTCCTCCACACAAGGAGTGTAAAATCAGAAAATAAAAAAAATAATATGTACAAGAGTAGAAAATCTTCAGAAATTAGCAAACCCTTGTAATCATATTGAAAATCTTTTAAGCCTTTTAAAAAAATTGCATCATCCAACGATAAGTCATATCGGACGATGAATGAAAAGGGTGTAACGATGCTCAAATAAACCTACGGCCCACAAATCTTAGAGTTACTCAACATTTATCTTTCAGGATAAATGAAAATCCCAGCAAAATCTTCTCCAGATAACTCACCCTGATTCGGTACCTACGCTTCAGAGGCGGGCTTTATGGCCTCTAATGTCACATATAATTTCTATAGAAAAGGGCAGAGTACATCTGGAAACTTTTATTATTAGTCTCTTATCTAACTTCAATACGAGTATCTCATAGTCCATGACGTATTATTTGTTTTGTGTGATCGTGACTGACCTGCCTGTGCTACATGAAACTTGGCAAGACTCGATCTAATACCTATCAGGCGACAAAGGCGACTGAGTTGGCAAGTGTTTGGGCCTTACAAGAGCGCCGCGATCGTCATCAATCTTCCATGAGCTCATAAAAAATTCCAGCAAACCAGTGAAGCACCAGCTGTAGCAACAAGGCAATATTTACACTGACAGCAGATCGATATTACTGTTGTATAGGCCTCGGTTAAGTAGAGAATGGCGTGACCCACATGGCATACCCATCCAGAAAAATCTTCAAGGTTAATGTCGCATATACATCGAAAATCGCTTCATATCGCTTGTTCCAAAATATTAAAAACGCTACGGTGTTTTCGAGATAACATACTTCGATGGCGACGCACGCAAGCTTTGGCTATGTCGATGATAAGTGTTTCTCCTACGCTTCTACTTTCCGCAAATGTCGAAACACCTATTAAAGAAAATTGCAGTAGGAACTCAAATTTTACGCATTCTTCAACTCGTTTAAGAATTTATCATTTCCGTTGTCAGAACTAGAGAAAATCAAGTTTTATACCTCTGTGAACAGTTTTTGGAATATATATCCTCCAACGTTGTCATATCCTTCGTATTGGGTTAGGGCGTTATTCGTAACCACATAATGCACGCGGGTTCGACCCCAAACTTGGGGATGCGGATTTTAACTTCCGGGTATAGGACCGGTGCCGACTTGGCATGTGAGAAATTTGAGAAGCTACTATATGTAGCGAATCAGATGAAGAAAGCCAACTTTCCGGCTAGGGTGCCGTGATGCTGACCACATCTCCTCCCCGTATTGTTTGGACGATCGTCTATCTCTGCCTTGCGTATGTAGGCGTGAGACCGGCAGCCGGGTTGGCAGACTCAGCCTCGCTTGCGGGCTGTTAAACCATGGAGTGAGTGAGTGTGTGGTGTTTTAGGGCCCGTCGACAGCAAGGTCATTTGGGCCATAACGTTAAGTCATATCGGACGATGAATGAAATGGGTGAAATGATGCTCAAATGAGTCCAGGGTCCACTAAACTTAGAGTTACCACTAATTCCCTTTAAGGATAAGGGAAACCCCCGAATAAAAACCTTATCCATATAACTCACCCTGAGCGAGATTCGAACTAGACCTTTTGAACGTAAGACGCGCACGCTACGACCGACGCTACAGTGGCGGGCTCTCTGTAACAGTGTAACTCAAAGAGGGAAATTCGGATAAATGCTAGAGTTTACACAAGTTAGACAACAATGAAGGAATGCCTAACCATAAACAACCGTTTACAAAGGAAATATTAATGTTTTATTTTCTAGAAATTGCTCTACTTGACTTTCTGTACATCTGGACATGGATCAACGACAATGCCTAGCCCGCCTCGGTAGCGCAGATGGTGGAGTCAGCCTCACGTTCAAGAGGTCTCGAGTTTGAATCTCGGTTAGGATGTTCCCTGGATAAGGTTTTTCCAGGGTTTTCCCTTATACTGAAAGACGAGTGCCCATGGACATTCCTCATGGATGCCAGACTCATCTGAGCATCACTTTGATACAAAAATGTTTTGTATCAAACAAAGTTCCACGTTGTCGCTGCTTTGAAGCTATTATAATGTGTGGCTCAGAATAAAACAATGAGGTTTCTCACAGGGTACGCGTGGATATGTGTGAGAAGGATATTTTAATGACACTGGAATGCCCGTTTCAAACTTATTTATTTACTGCTTCTTTTTTAGAACATCGAAATTGAAGTTGCCGACCAAGGGTTACCAATATCACTGTTTGGAGTTACTGACGGCAGAATGTTTATTACTCGATACACTTTATTTGTTTCTCACGTATATATGAACAGACAAAAATCTTCTATCACCTCTTCTAGTCTGTCCTTAACCAAGACAGAAGAAGTGGATCGCCCTAATAACCCTCACGCCTAGGACCGCTCTAATCGGCCTGACGCCGAAGACTGAATGACCACAGATGCGCGTGGGTGAATCACTTTCACTTTCTGAAAACTCCTTTTCAAACAAAGAGCCCTTTGTAGCTGTTTTGTCATGCCATTATGAATGATCCAAAGAATACCCTATTCATACAAGTCAAGTGAGCCCCTTTAGAAATATGCTAAGGACACTGTTTCTTACATTGCTTTTGTTATAACAACTTTCCCCAAAACTGCAATTCGACTCGACTGCCCTTGCACGTGTTGTAACAAAGAACCAACATTCCTTTGACATCCACCATGATTCTTTACTTATGGCAATCCTTAATTTCGGTATCAACTTCACCCATTTCATTAATCGTCCGATGACTTAACGTTCGAGGACGTAAATTAGAGAGAGAGAGAGAGAGAGAGAGAGAGAGAGAGAGAGAGAGAGAGAGAGAGAGAGAGAGAGAGAATGCCTAGTGCTATCGTTGGCATAGTGTGCGGTTACAAAGAGACGTTTAAAAGGAACTAATACTTCTTATACAGTTGCTTCTTCACTATGGATTATCGATTACTAAGTACGTGAAGTCTTGAACTTCAATTCTAGCTTTACTTCTGCTATGCCATCTACATGGATTAAGTTGAAACCTAGATTAGCTTTTAGAGCTACTGCTGACATTTGATGCATTCCAATAATGCTTTCTTGGTAATCTCGGGTGTAGACAACCTCCGCCTCCTTAAAATTTCGATTTATAATAACACTGTTGTCAACATGATTGATGATATCAAGTCTAGGTGTATTTCTCAATGTAGAAATTTCCAGTTTCTGACGTTTGCCACAGCTTAATGCAATCGTATTTTTCTTATCGGAAATAGTTTTCAATTTGATGTTATTGTGTTACAGCATTAACCTGTATCCTTTACACTGAGAGACCCAAAAACTCACCGACTGGCAGGTGTTTTGTCTGTCCGCGCCTTCGGCGCTCGTTGACGTCTATCGCTAACTTAGGAGCGGATGAAAGCAAAGGCTTTACATACCCATGTTATTAAAGATGATGAAACTGGCCAACGTGGTTGTCCATAAATGTTTGGAACCTTTGGTACCTCTTTAGGAAACTATCCATCCATCGCTCGCCATAGTTCACGTTGTGAAATGTTGGCATTTCTCCATTAGCGGAGAAAGAGTTATAGGCCATATTTTTCGAGTCAACAGTTGACGCCCGTACATACGCGAATACAATTTGCCACCACCCTATAGAAAATTCAGACAGGGAGCGTGGTTTTGCCTGTTTTCAACAACACTTTCCTATAGCTCATACAATCATTCAAACTTTCGATGAGAACACTTGAAAACGTGTTTCATTTTCAATTATTATTTGGAGAGAATTAGTAGCAGAGATCTGTGGCCCTCTTGGTCCTCCGACCTAACCCTTTATCTCTGAAGTAACTTAAAAGCATAAAGCGTACAAGGCAAACCCATACACCGTAGAAGAATTAAACCAAAATATTCGTCAGGAAATTGCCAGCATTCCTCAACGTGAACTACGGCGAGTAGTGAGTGGTGGAGAGGTAGCAAACCTGTATGGACAACGGCGATGGTCAGTTTCAGCATCTCCTTTGAGAACTTCGGTAAGTAAAGAGTTTAAAAGTAGTTTTAAAAATGTTGCATGGTTTCATTCGCGCCTTTCTATGATATCGGCAGACGACAACCGGCACCGAGATCGCGGACAGGCAAAACAACGCGCAGCCGGTTAGGATGTTTTTGGGTCTCTCGGTAGATAATGTATTGTTTAGCATTCTTCTAAACAAATTATGCCGAAAGAGCAAGAGTAGATAAATCCTTATTTATAGGGACCTATTTTTACCTCATTCCAGGAGGAACTGACGCTATTAGAAGCTGCCTGGAAGATAATTTGTAGAGGAGAATCGAAGCATCTGCATTTACTCTAAGGACAAGGTAGCTGTAAAGATCTAACAAGCGGAACAGAATATATATATATATGAGCTTATTGTAGAATGTTGGGACTTTTGTGATTCTTGTGAAAGATTATATACATGTGATACCGAACGTATGGGTGAATTAAATAATTTATAATAGAACTAACAAATGAAGGAGTTATAATTCTCATAAATAACCGATAAAGCACTGATAAGGTACAAAGGAAAACAAACCGCTCTAAATATAATTTATGAAGTAGTAAAGCTAAGATTGCATAAGTTTTGTGTTAAATTAAAAGTAGTTTCTGCAGAGGAAATTAGCGACGTAGATTTAACTCGGCTAGACACACGAGCAAAGGGATGTTGATAAGCAAGTGTGTTACATTAGAGATAGAAGCGTAGCAAGATTTCTTGGAATGTGCAGTAGAATTTATTTGAAATTTATAGGCACAAATTTATATTCAGAGTTGAAAACAGATGTTAGAAAAGTGGAAGTGGCGTGACAACATAGGATTAACTGGCCACGTAGTTCAGTCGGTAGAGCACCAGCCTGCTGTACAAGGGGTCACGGGTTCGATTCCCTGCTGGAGTGGATTTTTCTCCAACCAAGATGATTCCCCATCTTCCCCAGAGTCTGGAAGAGAGTGCGAATGTGTGCGTGATCTAATGATTACAAGCAACCCAACGTCTACGAGTTAACACCGATAGGCGATGTTACAAAAGAAAACGGCCGCTGATATGACCATTGCAGTTAAAGGGTGGTATAAATGGTACAAGGGGGGGGGGCATAGGAGCTAAGAGTGGTGAGACAGAATCATTAACAAAGGGAAGGTTAATAGGACAATTTTAAGCCTTAGCGTATTTTTGGACAGAACTGAATTTCTTTGAGCGCTGGTGTGTATAGACTAAAGTGGCAGCGCGAAGCAGATTTGGCGTCATTCCTCCCTAACTGGCAAGCTATTTCCCGGTAGAGAATATTTCCACAATGGTTTGATGGAAGTAATTATTACGGAATCATTTAATTTAAAAGCATAAATTTATACCGTAGTTTCTATTGGTCGGTAACTCATTCAGAATTACCCTTTCACGGAATTAGACACAACCATGCATACCCTGAGAGCAGGTATCGGCAGCACAGAATTTCTAGACACAGTTACTTCATATTGTGCTTAAAATAGGCACATCATCGAGTACGTCAAACTGACGTCTCATCGTGACGCAACCAAAGTCGATCCAGGATCCAGTAGCAACTGTGTGGATAAAAGGTCAATGTGTGACACGACCAACTCGGCGCTCACACACGCACGTTATACGTGGATGATCATACAACTGATAAAGGAACACAATGTGCTCAGCAACATTATTCTCTCAAGCGCAATGCTGGTAATCTTGATCTATATTGTCTATTAATTATAGCTCCTCAAATCGATCAGGGTACCGGTCTTATGACCCGAAAACCTGCAACCTCACGAATGAACTCAAATTCAGACGCATTCCCTGATCGAAAACAGGAAATACGCTTCAACCCTCTATGCCACGGTGCAAGATTAATACGTTAATCAACGCGTAACAGCCCACAAACGAGCCAGAGTTGTCACCCTGACTGTCGGACTCACGCCAAGATATGCAAGCTAGTGGTGGGCGATCGTCCAGCCGATCGGGGAGATGTGGTTAGCATCTCGGCACCCCCAGCCGGCAAGTTGGCTTTCTAGATCAGAGTTCACTATCTATTGTAGCTCCTCAATTCCTCACGATGCTGAGTGCGCACCGGTCCTACTCTCGGGACTTAAAATCCGGACCACCCATGGGTGGGATCGCAGCAGGCGCATTCTATGGTAGAGAACCAAAGCAAAACGCCGTAGTAGAAACAAGTTACTACAGGGTTATTCTATATTGTCAAAATGTACATATTAGATATTCCAGATCTTTTCCTGAGGTAGTTAACGTTTTACATCTGCAATCTTCGTAAATGAATAGATAAATTTTGAAATACGCAATTTTTGTTTTCTAGATCTATCGATTATGCACATCTACTTTGTTTTTGTAGTGTCGTCCCAGCCTAGAATGTATAAAGAGCTAAGAATCACCTCATGGCAAAACGTATGTGAGTGTTTCACAAGCGTTTTGCCATGAGGTGATTCGCAGAGACATTGTATGGAAGTGAGTGCAACACAGTTCCAATAAATAAATAAAATAAACAATAAATAAAAATTCTGTAACTGAATGAATGTTAGGTTCTAAAATGTGGCACCTATAAGAGACGCAAATCAATAAGTCTTGTTGATCTACTGTATTGAGTGCACCCAACCCTTGATGATGGTCTTCAGTTCTGCAGGATTACGAAAACAAATGCAGGGATGAGAAACCGAAACACATGGCACCAAATGGCACCAGACGAGAAAACACCCACCGCGGTCACATCGCCAATGCAGTGGCCTCGCGTGATGCTGGGTTGCAGAGAAGACCTTGCAGTGAGAGGACTTGGTTGTAACTGCAGTTTTCTGATCGATTTCCGCTAGAAACGTGACTAGGCACGTGAAGAAACTTCAAACTTTTTCTTCTTCTTAATTTACTTTGAACTTCCGAAAGACAACCTACTAAAATACTGCACTTCCTTAACAAGACAATTCCATCCAGCTTCTGGATGGTAAATCAAGTTAACAGCATTATTTCATTTGTTGGTCCCGGGTATTTGTTGAACATACAAACACACCAATAAATCAACGTTGAACTTTAAAAACGGGGGAAGGGAGAAAAGGGAACTAAAAACACTACACTTGAAAATGCACTTGTCCAAGTGTCTACAGTACTGGGATAGGACAGAATATACTCTAAACAATAGCTTCTGATTAAAACTAACCAAATAAATAATTGCATATAACTGCTGGCAGTTATAATTAGTTACACCGAAGTAACAATGTTGCACTGATTAAAATACATACAAGAAACATAAACAATAATTTAACCTATCGATAGATGTTCTAAAAATAATTTTGATCTCTTACTTCATGAAGCTCTGGCTCACAAATTCCAGCGATTCGCCGGTGATTTGTTAACAAGCTTAAAAGATTCCTTTACTCCAATGAGCAAGTTCATTCTTCATGACACATGAAAACGGAGAGGACATATCTATGTCAGATAAAGCAACAAATAATTCCTTATCCGGTTTATTTGCACAAATCGTTTGACGCAAAGCTGCCGCCCTTGGCAAGTTAATCTACAATACCTGTTTATCTTATCCACAAATCCAAACAGTGCTCAAGCCCAACACTAATCCTCGAGCAGCGTCTCGGTTCAGAACAGAAAAAAATCAGAACAGAAATACATCTGGCATTTACTTCTACACAAATATTCACATATATCAAAAAATTTACACAATACTTATGCGATAACCAAATAATTCATGAAACCATAGGCTATTAATGAATATTAATAAAAACAAGCTACGAGGGAGCAAGATGGCACCTTCGAAAAGGTCCCGAGTTCGATACCCGGACAAGAGGCCACTCTAACTCATGAGCTTTTTGTGGTTTCTACGGGGCAGTAGACATTAATTTCATATTTATTATCTAATAATTTATTCATCCAACTAATAATTATCTCTTCAGCAATTGTTGGTGCAATTGGGGGTATTAATCAAATTTCCCTACGTAAAACTTTATCACGTCCTTCTGTAGGGTTTCCTGCAACTTTAAATTTTCTGCAACTGGTATCCATCTTCTAATCCATCCACATCAATAGATGGAGCTGGTTCGTCAGTTCCAAATGTCCGGGTTATCATCTTTCCTCTTCTATATAATCATTTGTATTTTTTCCGCTCTGATTCTCTTCATATACCCCCTCTGACTCTCCTGGGGTTCTCTCTTTGGTCTTACCTTCTTTCGGCGGCTTCTGCTCCTCCTTCCCATATCCATAATTGGCGTCTTCTATGAATTGGGTCATCTCAAGTCTAATAATCCGACTCTTCAGTTTTTTCTGGTCTAAATAATTCCCTCCGACGATCTCTTAAATATTATTTTAAAATAATTTTTTAATACGGTCATATCGGCGGCCTTTCTCCTTTGGAACATATCGAAGGTGTTAACTCGTATTCGTTGGGTTTTAATCTTTAGATCACGCACACATTCGCACTCTCATTAATACTTCCAGACTTTGGGGAAGATGGGGAATTATCTTGGTCGGAGAAAAATCTCCACTCCCACCGCCGGGAATCGAACCCGGGACTCCTAGCACGGAAGGCAGGTGCTCTACCGACTAAGCTACGGGCCCAGCGTTAAATAATATTCCTTTCCTGTAGGCTACAAAATTCCTATGTTCATATCTTGAACTCTCTTATCCGCAGGTCATATATACCTGTATCGCCTTAGCAAATACTATGCGAGGCATATTTTAACACTCTCACCAATAGGCGATATGTTCCAAAAGGAGAACGGCCGCCGATATCACCATTGTAGTTAAAGGCGGGGTATAAATAGGGGAAAAAGGAGAAAAATCCAATGTAAGTAATACTCTCCGCTGCTTGCAAGATTTCTTCTGGTTTTGCCGATTTTTGTTTAATTTACGTCCTCCAACGTTAAGTCATATCGGGTGATGAATGAAATGGGCCAAGTTTCCGTAGGGCTTAGAATTACCATTCATCTTTTACGATAAGGGAAAACCGCGGAAAAAGCTTATGCAGGTAGCTCACCTGATCAAAAATCGCACTCGGGACCTCTTGAACGTGAGGCAGACACACTACCCTCTACGCTACCGAGGCGGGCTATCTAACAAGTGCATTTTCAAGTTAATTATACAATCCGCTAATATATTACTATCAGCTGATGTCCACACCGTGCCCGAGTGGCTAGACCACTCGACCCTAACCAAAGCGGCCTGAGAACCAGGCGACGCCATGTGACAATGTTGTACACAAAATGGCATCGTGGGCCGGTTTCCTCCGGGTGATCCGGTTTCCCCTGCCATCTCATTCCACCAATGCTCCATCCTCATTTCATGCGTAGCCGCATGTAGTAAAAGCGAGCGTTTAACCCTAAAAAAGCACCACCTTCCCGCTTAATATATTGTTCCCTTTATGAGAATGTGGCTGTAAGGAGTGTGTTGACATCAATAACTCTAGTGTTTAAAAAAACTATTTGTAGTCGGTTCTTTTCACTTAATTTTGACGTCAGTTACTAAATTTTTCCAATCACGCATAACTCTAGTGTTATCTGAGAAAGATTATGGCTAGACTTTGAATATCTAACAAGCTTAGGCCTCTTAGAAAACAGCTCTTGTGCTAGCAATGCTGGGATACTACTGTTGAGCGATGTATTTAATGTCCTAAACAGATATATTATCTACATCTTCGTGAGCTTCCAGAGCGGAATACCCCACAAACGTTTTCTTTTCAGAAGCCAAAGTACATGTAACTTTCATCTCAAGAAACAAGCCGATAACAGTGGAGCATTATAAACATTATTTTATTTACCTTCATATCGTAATCGTGTTAAAACATGGTTTATTGTTAGCTGCCTAAAATGTAAATAGGAGAAAGGGAGTAAGAGAAGAAAGAAAAGGAGAGAGATTAGACCGTTTTGGATACATACTTGAGAAAACAATAAGAATCGCTGAACAACACTCCTACCTGACCCATGGGTGTTTTTCAGGGGTTTTCCCGGGTCACCAGGCGAATGCTGGATAGGTTAATTACGACCTCCGAATTTCCTGTCCCTCCATTTCATCTCAAGTATCATTTCACATCATCTCTCATCTGATGGTCTCTTTCAGGGTAGAGTGTCGGCGGGAGTCTCGGCGCTGCATGGCAGAATGATATCTCCTGGTAAACAAATCCTCCTCCAGTAGGACGGTCTCCGGACAGGCCTAATGAACCGCATGAGGACCACGGTAGGGTGTGATGCCGGTTATACTGACCTGCCGCGGAGTTTGCAACTGTGCAATTATATGAACCCTGTCCTCTGCACTGTCGTGACTCCTTGGATCAGCCGCCCTCTGTTTCATCTACCCTCATCCTTCCTCCCGGGGATGCCCCGCATGGGGCAAAATCATAATACATGAAGACTGGTCGCAGTGCCGAATACCCTCACAAAGAATATCCTACCACATTTAAAATACTCGTATCCATTGTTCACTTTCTGAAATAAAAGTAAATCTGATGGACTTCTTCAAGAGCTTGTCATACTTAACCTTCAAACCATAACTGATGGCAATCGATGTTTTGAAGGAAGGAAAAGATGCCTCAAAACTTGTCCAAAACTTCAGCGGTCAAAACGATGAAGCACATAGTTGAAACGTATTTTCACTTTAAACCTCCTGTCCCCTCCAAAGGCAATCCAACTATAACCCTCACCTCTAAGGCCTCATTTATGCAAGCGGTTGAGTGACGCGACATGGCAGAATTTTGTGGTTTATTTATGCATGCTAAAAGTTGCATTGCGAACGGCTGGGAAAGCTTGCCAGCTAGTATGGATCACTGTGTTGCATTACTGCTATCAACTCCAATAAACAATGCGTTCAGAAACCTATACTATTGTGAATTGCTTAATCTTATCGTGATTCTGTGTAATTTTCCAAGGCAACTTCCCAAATTAAACCACTACATCAAGAAGGTTAACACCATCAAGATGTAGTGCATGAAAAAACGTTGAGGCATATTGACTTTTAGTGATAGCGCTGCATTCGCTTATCTTGTTTACTAGAAGAGCCAAATATTAATAACCCGGCATACAGTTAGTGAACGAATACAAATATAGGATTTTATTATACACAAATGTAAATTACCATTGCAGGCGGTCGTTTTATCGTTTGACACAAAGGCAGACTGATTTCCTCTTGTCACAGTATCAGTCACGTTATACAGAGTATAACAAACAGGTATGTCAACATTTCGGGAAAACATAACTTGCATATACAGGATAAGACAAAAATGCTATGTGAACCTAGGTCCGGAAATTATTTTCATGTTAGAGCTCGTTTTCTACAACTCTGCTTACACTGTTAGATGTGTAATACGTAGCTCTTCTGTGACCATGATCCCAAAACAGAACGGTTTAAACGTACAGTAGTAAACATTCGCTTTGCGAAAGTGTGCTGTTTACAGATGAGGCTTCATCGCGTTGATTGTGAATTTTAACAATCGGCATGTATGAGCTGACGTGAATCCGCATGCAATGGTTCCAGCAAACCGTCAACATCGATTCTCTGTTAATGTTTGGGCTGGGATTGTTGGTGATTGTTTAGTGGGACCACTCCCCCCCCCCCTCCTCAGGGAATCTGGCACCGCGACAACTTTTGGTCTATTGTACCTTATGCCCCCAAGTGGGGCATCCCGGGAGGAAGGATTAGGAGACAGCGGGCGACCGTCCCAAGGAGCCACTGCAGTGCAGAGGGCAGGATCCCTACATTTTACTTAGATGGAAACCTCCCCCAGCAGGCCAGGACAACGGACATTCCCCCGTACTGTGGTACGGAAACGGTCCCAACAGTAGGTTCGGAGACCGGCAATCGACATACCGGAGAAAGTGGTTCACTCAGAGTATAGCATCCTGCCATTCACCTCCGAGACTCACGCCGACACTTCTACCCTGAAAGAGACCACCAGATAAGAGATGATATGAAATGATAATGGAGATGGAATGGAGGGGCAGGAAGTTCGGAGGGTGTAATTAACTTACCCAGCAGTCGCCTGGCGACCCGGGAAAATGCCCGAAAAAACCCTTGGGTCACGTAGTCAGCCACAGTAATCGAACACGGGACTCCCGAATGCAAGTCACAGACGAAACCGTCTGAGCCATCTCGCTCGGTTGAGACCACATGTACTACAACAGTCTTAAAAGGTACAGATCGACCTACCTGTCTTGTGGCAAGTTACTCCATTAGTAATGTGGCGAGGCACATACTGCATGCACGATGGAGCTCCTCATTTCAGGCTTTCTGCCCATTGATTTCTGAATAACATGATAGAAGGATAGGAACAGGTGGACCAATTCACTGGCCTCCACGCTCACCTGACAAAAACCTTCGATGCATGTTGTTGCCGTATGACAACATAAGGCTGTATTCAGTTTAAAAAGCGTTTTAGTGCGATCTTTTTGATATTATAATATTTTAAAGACCTTTGTCAGTTATACACACAAAATTTTGAGCCTTTAGAATTGTAAATATAATATTATTTTTAAAGTTAAACTGTAGTGTTTTTATTACAAAATGGCAAAACCCAAGCAACTGCAGTCAAATGATACCCCGTCACTCCACGCCTGCCACCACACCGATTATTTTACGTATGCCCTCCCCGTCCTTTACCATAGGCACACGTGATTGAAGGTGCCAAGATACTAACGACGTTTGGCTTGAATGGATTATCTATCGCTTTAACGATCATGACTATTCGAATGAATACGTTGAGACACTGCAGAAAGGGGTATGAAATCCGGTTTAGAAAGTATCTACAGCAACAGCGGTATAAGTAGCAAAATAATTCATATATTGAAGGGTTAAAATCACTAGATTTTTATTTATGGGAATCTTTGAAATCTCTTGTTTATGTAACGGCAGTTCCAGATGTAGAGACTCTTCGTGCTCGTATTGTGGATGGCTGTCAGACAATATGAAATTCTCCAGGTCTAACTTAAAGTATTAAGGAGTCCATGCGACGGTGAGTTGATGGATGCATTGGAGCTAATGGAGACCATTTTAAACATGTTCCGTGATTTCCTGTTTCCCCCATGTTCTCTCACTGAGTGTTGTTCAATGGGGTACAGCTGTAGAACAAGTGCTCTAGAAAGGAAATAAGCAATTTCTGGAATAGTGTTCATATAACACCTTTTATCCTCTATCCGCCACAAATGTTTTCTCAAATTGTTAACATAGCTTTTTGCTACACCCTATATATGATTTCTCGCGCCTGCAAATGTATGACAAGTTGCTTTCCAGAAGACATGATTGCATCTGAACAGAGGTTACATACACTGTCTCGCGTTTATGTGCGATAGGCTTGCGTAAACACTCCGTTGTTACACGTATTTCCCTATATGCTTCCACGTTTTGCCATGTAGTACAAAGGGAGAATTTCTTATACCAAATGCTCCTTACGCATACTTTACTAAAATCTGATAATCGGAAATTAGATCACTCTCGCAACACGTGAAAGTACAAAAACACATTGACAAATAAAAACCATAACTCTGGCTAGATCACTCTCGCAACACGTGAAAGTACAAAAACACATTGACAAATAAAAACCATAACTCTGGCTTTCACCAGAAATGATCCAAATCGCTTGCATAAATGGGGCGTAACTATAAACAATACTCTAACATAACCTAACCTATATTCAGACATCTACCGGCTAGGCCCTTTAGTTAAAATATACTCGTTTCTTTAAACAGTTATTGAACAAAACTAACGCAGTGCTCATTCATTACAAGTCAATAGAATGCCCGGATTATCGCCAGCACGCATTGGTTCTTGTGTCAGGGAAGATAAATATTAAGTTGGGTAAAACGAAAGGTTAAGTGCAGTTTGACAGCAGGTCAGTTACTCCGAGAAATAACGCTGTCACATGGCAGGGAATAAACGGACACGCGTATAAATAAATAGTTGTGACATTAATGCACCGTGGCCCGGAAGTGATACGCCAGGTCAACATAATACCGCGTCATTGATTTTATCTCAGTCACGCTTCTGTAACAGTGCCGGAAATAAGACCTATTAATCTGAATTAAAATGTTACAATGTCTATTTCTAGTGTCACAATACTTCAAAGGTGACAACTGAAGTGTTGTAGCGTTTTTTTGAAACCTTCGAGTAACACCGAACCCCCTCCCCCAGCTCTATGAGGTCTAAACTGAGCTTAAAGTACTTTATCAAGTGTACATTAAATTACATATTGTGTATCCGTCTACGAATCTCTGTTGTGGTGATTTACTTGAATGTGATATTTTTCATTACTTTAATTTTTCTTTATTTTCTTCTGGAAATTTTCTTTATCCTCAGTGGCCGATTGTCAGATAACTTTATGGGCTTGCACCTCTAACTTTAACACTTAATTTCGGTTCTTTAATGCTCAGTGCAAACACGAGTAATTCCGAAATGTTACATTGCAGTCTTCAAGAACGGAAGCTAGTGGTTGACGTGCTATTTCTATTTCTTCATGCCGAAAGTTAAAAATCAATTAGAATTGGTGAAATCAGTTGCAAGTAACCTAAACCACGTGGAAGGTGAAGTGGATAAACTTGTATTAGCTACAATGGAAGTTTTGTTGAAAAGAACTGTGGATACATTTTAAACGTTCTCTAACGTTAGGTCCTATTGGACGATGAATGAAATAAATGAAATTACGCCCAGATAAGACCAGAGTCCATAGAGCTTAGATTTACCTGACTTTCCTTTCAGGATATGGGAAAACACTTATCCAGATAACTTATTCGGACCGAGATTCTAATTCGAGATCTCTTGAATGTGATGCAGACAAGCCACCACCTACTTGTACCTCACAGAGGCGAGCAACCCTTTTGATGAATGAAGGCCGTTCTTCGGGGGAGGGGGCGGGGCTCGCTGGTGTAGCATGATACGGTTTAGAAAGGTTAGAAATGAAATGTGAAGTCTTTAACGCCCACTTTACTACATACGGCACCGGAGGTGGTGACACCGATGATACATGAGATAAAGATGGAGCACCGGTGGAATGAGATGACAGGGGAAACCGGAGATCCCGGAGAAAATCCGCCCCACCGCCGTGTTGTCCACCACAAATCTGCTTTGTGGTCGACTGTAATCGAGTAATTGCGGTCCGCCTTAGTGAGAGCCAAGCTGCCTAACCACTCCAGAGCGCAGCCATACAGAGGTTAGAGAAGGCGGGAATATAGTAGTTTGACCATCAAAACATCAGCACAGCGTACGTAACACTTGTGAAATCGATATCCCATCTTTAAGCACTCTTCAGAATGTGTGCTTCCACTTTTAAAATGGTTATTTGCTTAAACAGCATTCATGAGTTTACGCACTGTAGGAATTGCTTTTCTGTTCTCTTTCACTACATTATACAAAGTTCGTTCACTTTTTCCCACTGGCATTGCTGTAGCATTATTCAAAGTAATAAGTAGACCTTTGCGTTTCTCTTCTTTACAAAATTAAAACACAATGAATATTAATTTTCTGCTTTGTGAGCGTATGATTTCACATTTCGCGGGGGTGTTTGCATTTTGACTTGATTCGAACCGGTCCACTGTAAGAGACTCAACTGTTGTATTGCCGAACGGTACAAGAAATGGAGACGTAATGCGGCTTATCTGTTAGTCTTTACACAAACTTCCACCGTCGGCGGTCAGCATTCATTCTTCAGACAGGTTGTACAAGAACGCTGAGGTATTATCAAATAAGAAATATTCCCTCCAGGAAGAGGAGCTGGAAACCTGACATATTTGTTGCTTTAAGGCATGTCGTAGTATTTTCAGTTGATATTGAAATAAGCTGCTCTAATTTCCAGTTCTTAACAGTTGAAATGGTCCAAATTGGCAAACGCTCAGAATGTGTTTTGCAACGTATTGTAACAGTGATACAGTGTAGGTGAAATATGCAAAAATCCAGCAAATTACAGTATGTTTTAAGATATTTTAAATAAATTTTAAGGTTATAGTCATTTTAAAGTATCGGGTGTCTTAAATGACTCTCCGGACTGAGCGGAATGCGTTGGCGCGTTTGCTTACGTCAGGTTGGCTGACATTGGTCAACATATTGACTTCACTTCTGAAGCACAACAGAACATTTAATTCACTTTACAAAAGCACGCTTCTTACTGTGGTAGGTATTCAAGAGTTAGGAGGAAGGAACGACATTCGAACGTCAGTACTCCTCTGTATTTTCGCTATCAACTTTAACCGCACCTAAACGACTCCGAGTACACTGCGGACACTCATTTGAGACACCTGTTACTTTACTTTCTGCGATTATACCTATACCTTCTGTTCTAAGATGGTCACCATCTTAGCATCTTGGTGCCCTTGGCAGATAGGTCATTTGGCTTTGACACTCTAGAAGAGGCGCAAAAGTAAGTAAACTAATTCGGTAATGAAGAGACTGGCGAAGAAAAATTGCTCACTGTTCACACACTGGAGGAGATATAGATACTGCCTCATAAGTAATGTCGTTTCTTTAAAAAAAAAATGAAAGTTTGGAGCCATCGTGCAGCGAAGTTTAGTAGCCCACGATGGCAGCAGTCTCTGGTTTTTGACGCGAAGAATTCGGTGACACCCAGTGAATCACACCTTGAAAATTCCACCAAACACACATTGCTTTGTGACAGAACTGAGTTTTTTTTAACAATGACCTTGGCAGGCTGGTGGGGATCAAACCACTGTTTCGAGGCATAGGATATTAGTAATACACCAATTTTTCATCACAAGTGACAACTCTCTTAACAAACTTATTATCCATGGAATTACGGATAAGCTGACGACAGATATCCACGCTACGTTCAGCCTGTTCAGGTGTCAGTGGGCTTCTGCATGATTTTCCAAGTGTCTTAATGTGAAATTTTTTATTTTTTAGTTCTTACGCCATCCAATGTTGTCATAGTGGACGATGAATGGAAATGGGTGAAATGATGCTCAAATGAGTCCGCGGTCCATGGAGCTTTGAGTTACCCGACATTCGTGTACCAGGATAAGGGAAAACCCCGAAAAAAAACTTCTCCCGATAACTCACCCTAACCAAAATTCGAAATCGGGACCTCTTGAACGTGAGGCAGACACGCTACCATCTATGCTACCGAGCCGGGCAATGTGGCCATATACGGTGTTTTTTGATGCACCAAGTTCTTCTGAAATCCTACGGTTACCTTTTTGCGGATTTTCTCGCAAAACTTGGCGTGTATCCTCAATATTCCATACTTTAGATCTTGCAGATCGTGGTAAATTTTGTGTTTTCGTATAAATTGTTGAAACGTTGGAACCATCGTTGTGCCACACGCTCACTAACGACACCTTCTCTTTCCACTTCACATATTCTTCGAGCTGCGGCAGCGGCTTTATAATCTTGTTTCCAGTTATGTTTTAGAAGGACTGTTAATGCCAGAGGTTCTACTCCCATTAGCCCTGGACACGTAGGACCAAGGACCTGGACCTCCTTCGATCAGGGAGTTATCGAGATGTCCCGAAAGGGAACCCGGCGCCTCTGTGGGGCTTTCGATAGGGCAAGACCTAGAGACTAACAAGCCCCACCCCCGATCTGGTCCTGAGGACTCAAGACGGGATGGAAGTGGATACGCCACTTACGCGCGCCAATTCCAAAATGGGAAGGCTACCGATATGACCTCGGTGGGGTCGCCTGGTGATCTAACACACCTTCTACTAGCTACACTGGCTAGTACGCGGGAATATTAATGGCTTCCCTCAACCCCGTCCGGAGACGTACCCGATCTCCCACGGTTATCGGGAACTACTGCCCCCTCGAGTCCAACCCAATCCGAACAACTCCCTATCAGGGAGGGACTCGAATGTTCGACCCGAGGTTCCTCTAGTAACGTTAGAGGTACCACGAGTGCTAGGGGTCCGCAGCGCCCGCACCACGGCAGCTGAAGGGAACGGATCCCCTCCCCTAATGGGGTTTTAGAAGGACTGTAAGTTCAAACTTCGTTACCCCCGTTTTGTGATTGTTTATTAACTGAAGACGGATACATGCTCGGAATGCACGCAGCACTAGCCATTGCATCCTGTAAATAGCATTGCCAAACCAAACCCAATACATTTTCCAAAACACCAAAATCAAAAAAACCGAGATTACTTATGAGACAACCTAGCAGTTATAAACACAGTTTTTACCACATAAGTCTAAACCAGTGTTCCCAGGAGTTAAAGCCGTACACCTTGGTTTAGTATTTACAAATATGACGCCATTAGCTAACAGAATGAAATAGAGTAACCACTGCAGAGGTTGGTGCTATGTAACGTTTCAAACGTAACCTCTGGCCTTTGTGCCGGACAGATTACACTTTTGGTAGAGGGATACCGCTGAGGTAATCAACTAGAGTGCTTAGTAAAAACTCCGTTGCAATTTCTACCTTTGTTACAAAAGCAGCTTCAACGCTGAGGTTTATATGGGTTACAATGTGGGTGCAGCAAAGCAGAAGCATCTTTATGCGTTAAACATCTGATTCGAAAACAAGTCCATTCGGCTTATTATCTATCAAGAGCAGAACTCGAGTTGAGCTAAGCGCCTTTGTTGACCACTACCGCAGGAAACCACAACGGGGAAAATACAAACTTGCCCATCCTAGCAGCAAAATTATCAACATGTTCTGTTATCAAACGGCGAAATACACACAGGAACACCACTATAGTCGATGCCGTGCGGATAACACCACGTCCATCTAACAATATTGTATTATGGCAAATTAAAGAGTGCACTGCGTTCTCTACTTTTAGCGAAAAAATAATACGGCCGCGGTAAGGAATGCTACTTGCATTTGGGAGATCCTTAGTTCGATTCCTGGAGACCACCCACTCTGATCCTGCGTTTTTCGTTATTTCCCCAAGTCGGTAGGCCAATGCTTGGGAACCACGACTTTCGTGTTCCTCATTTGCAGGGGCGGCTTCTGAAGGGGGTAGCATGTTTGCGCTACAACCAAAATGCTGGGTCTCCCTTTAATGTAATGGCATGTTCCATTTGGAGTTCATTTCGACCTTGTCTAGTGCAGGGGACCTGAGCGCGCTGTATTGTTTGCAGGTGCCAAGTAGTTCACTCCCAGATGCAAACCACTGGCATACAATAGGGAGGTATAGGGCAGGACGAACCTAGGATTTGCCGAGGCAAGTAGGGAGGCGATGCGGGGCGTATGGCTGCATGTGGTTGGTTAAACTAGCTGCCAGAGAATAGTGGATGCCTAACCTGCTCGTTCTTTTATCACAGCAGCGGCATCTGTTGCGCCTATGTTAAATGTAACCTGTGAATGTAACCTACGAGTACATAGCCACATGGTTTGTGCCGTGTTTTGAGTAGTGCATCAGAAATATTTTTTATAAATACAGGTAACTTGTGTTATAAGAAGAAACAATGAATTCCATAAAGTGTCTTTTAGCACATCCTTTTTCAAACATGACCTTAGAAGAAAAAATTGAACTTAAGGGACCTGGAAGACCCACGCCGAAACTAAACATCACACAGATAGTAAAAACAAAAAAACAAGATGTTTTAACAGGAACTTTAACAACGATGTATACGATAAATATTCTAGAGTGTTTATGAAATGTGAATGTTGTATTATACGCTGTGAATTACCGTTAACTTGTGTGTAGAGCAGTCTGTAGTGACAGACTTAAAGAAATTTTGTTACTTTAAAAAATTAAGTTGCATGGATAACTTTGTGAACCATCAATTTTCAAAGCCACCAGCCGCCCCTGCTCATTTGCTACATCATTGCGTCAGTTCGTCTGGTTTTTCTTGAAACATGGGAATTAGAGAGCGTACTACTGCCCGCGCTGTTGTAGAAAACCCATATCGCATCGCTTCCACGTAACGTCCCTATTGACTCCGATGATTATATTGTAGCTATCCCTTTAATACTTTCAAGCGCGATGTCTGGGGTAAGAAGCTGTAAATGCAAATTGCAGATATGGCGGTACAGTGGACTGAAGGGATCTATGAAGCAATAGTAGAACCAATGACAGGTTGGAAAATTGTAGGGGACTAACGAGATAAAGCATGTTGAATACACATATGAACAGTTTTTTAAAGAGATATTAGGATTGAATAAATCAACGCCAAATGGGAGTGGCTAGGGCAGAAGTTGGAAGACCCTGCAGAAGTGGGGTAATTTTAGAAAGACTCTTCATATATTGGTACAGAGGTATACAAAAGGATGATAATACACTAAAAATCTGTTTAGAACAGAAGAACTCAACATATAAGAATAGCTAGTGGTCGGAGCTAAAGAGAACGTTGTATAGAATAGATATGGGGGATATTTGGCAGGAGGGAGAATGAAATGCTACCCCTGGTGTAGGCTGGGACTGCCCAGTCATAACCCACCTCTGAGTGGTACCACTGGGTGTTAAAGAGTTTAGGTGCACTTGGGCGTCGTAAGATGTGTCCCAACTAGAAATGTCTGGGAAGCCATCCATGCTTGAGCCATCACATCCACATCTGGTCGCCCTTTTTATCTCTCCCTTCATCTTTCCCTCCCTCCCAGAGAATACCGTAAAAGCACAAAGGTTCAGTCAGCGTGCGGTTACATTTACTTTTCTCTACTATTTATCTAGAGTAGCTAAAGGAAAAATTGTATTTTATCCACCGAAAATACCAATTTTGAGAGCCTCCGAATAAAGAAAAATACTCAAAAAGAGATTTGCGTCTGTGAACATTATATCTCAAAGTCAAAGAAACATATGCATACTAAACTTGATATTTAAGTTCAGCTTCTTCAACGAATGCGACCCAAAGAATTTCAAGAACATTTCCGAATTTCAAACTAGCCTCAATAAGGAAAAATGTTCGTTAATTTTATTTACTTCAAATAATGCAATATCTTCAAGACAAGTGAAAAATATGTCTTGAATTTTCTGGGAACATTCTAAATGTTAAAGCACTTTAGCAGTGAAAGGTAATATGGGGCATAGAATTAAATAAAATGGCGTGGGAGGGTATCAAGTTGAAGAGTAGCCTGATGATGCACAATAGGAGGTATGATGTGAAACTTCATAATTTTTGGCCTAATTTCCGTAGCGAGTCGCTTAATCTGTTTGGGGAAGTTTTGCCTTTTAATCGCATCCAGTAGGAAGAGAACGAACTTTTCCTTAATCGTGTGTACGTCCATCCGGCACTCCAGCTTACTTCCGTCGAGTCAATACAGCTCTTCAGCTGTCCACGCCGTTTAACTTTTGTTTTACGTCCCGCCAAACAAATGCCACAGCTTCTGTTTGTTTCCTTTTATGTCTGTTCCCTCGATGACTCCGCGGCAACATTAGTTCTCTGACAAATTAAAAAGCTTTAGCAAGATGTTTATTGCGCTTGATGTATCAGAGAAACCAGTTGCCTGCAGCAGATACCGAAATGCACACAGACAAACGAGTAGTCAGTCATTTATCTTTTAATCCGGAACGCAAAGCATCATTGCGTAACAACAGCCGTAGAGAAAGTAATCAACGTTCCGTAAAACCTTTGAACAAGATTCAGTCGTACCGCTGCATGCTTAATATGCTTTCTACGGGTATTTAATGGCGTTTCCAAGCAAGCCGTGCGATTATTCCGTCTAATTGCAATTATCTGTCAAATTAACAACTTTTCCTGGCTATTCGTGTCGTTTTCGACCAATGAAATTAAGAAAAACGCTGAATTCTCTACAAATTAGAGATTACCTTAGTGATTATCCCAAATTATCTGCTTTAAAAAGAGACCTATAGTTTTTTGTATGGTAAGATCTCATATGGTTTACCAGTTATTCAAATAAGGAGTTCTCTCTAAAATAAATTCAATATATACTCTTACGTAATGTCATAGAGACATTTGAAATTTATGGCAGGCGTTTTCATCAAATTCATTACAGCCATTTTGAGAAATTCACAAACTTCCAAATATTTTCCATTTAAAGGACAGTTTTGGGGTGGAGAGATTTTATGAAAAACTTGTGTTGCACCCTTTTAAGTCGTTGAACTTAAATACCAAGTTTGATTTGTAGCACTCTTTTTTATTTTTGCTGGTCACACATATAACAGACAGACGCATGCATGCACGGACAAGGATCTTTATAAAAAAATTAGTTGATATTTTTTCTTTCTTGTCAGGGAGTGTAAAACCTATTTTCCGTGAAAACTTGACATTGAATTTTTTCAGAGGAATGCAATACTTTAATATAAGTAGTTCAGTACGCTGACCATAGTCAGCGTACTGAACGCTCTGCGACGTCAGGTCGCGGCTCCAAACCTCACGAGGAGCACGGAATCACTTCGCAAGTAACCACAGAAGGGAAGTTTGAAAGGATTCCATAAATATGGCACGGTGCCACTGGTTTCCTCGTGTGAACAGGATGAAGTCTGGGCAAACATAAGAACGGCTCTGTTAACACGCATACTTCCCGAAATGTGCTGGTTAGCTGCCAAATTTGTCATCCGTTCACCTGACCACGTCTACTTTGGACTGTTGGGGAAGCTTTTTTCAACACAGACTACAATGAACAGTTTGTAAAAGCACAACTATGTAACTACGTGGTCTAAAGCTGCCAAATCACAAGTTGCTTGCCTTCGAGGCACAACGTTATCAACTCTATGATCAAGTTATTTGTACAACTTATTTATAAGATACCCTAAATTATCTTAAAATATACAAACGTAGCGGGCACGTTTGTGTGCTCCTTTTTAAGATTCTAGTGTTACACCTATTACATATAGCGGTAATTACTTCTAGTGGAAACTCCACTACATTTCACATAGTTAATTATTTATTTTATTTATGCCTACAGAAGTCCGCAAGGCCATCTTTGTCAACGATAAGATAAATATTCTTCTTCAACTTCACTAGTTCTACCACTACCGTGATGTTACCACTATCCTTTATGCATTTAGGCGTCGGTTTGAGGAACCGCAACTCTGAATGAGATAGAGAACTCAGGATGGGTGTTCAGCCAGATGCCTGGTATGAGAGTGAGAGAAGTAGAAATAAATGAATGGAAAGATAATGGAGCAATTTGTGGAATAATGGCGGGGGAAACCGGAATACCGGAGAAAACCCTTCCACACACTGTGTTGTCCGCCAAAATCCCACATACGGTCCTCCGGGAAACTTGACTTGCGTTTCACGGCCTCATACAAAAACTGAAGGAAAAGCAAGTTCTTAAAATCTTCATTAGTCTCCTCTGACGTCAATCATGGAATAACACATAACAATTTGATATTTCTTTTCTTTTGACTGCGTTGTTCTTATAGTTTTGTGTATGTTGTTTACAGAATCAACAAGTTGTACTGACATTTAAACTGCAATTATTTCTTCCCTATGAGATTATATCTATATAAACAGCAACGAGATAGCTCAAAAGCGATAACCTTCAAGTCATTCAGCTGCATTAACGAGAAATCATTAGAAACTTGGCATTTGCAGTTGTTCACAGGTAGTTGTGTATATTTTCTCGGTATTGTTTTATAGCAGTTATATATTTTTTGTCTTGATAGTGTCCTAAAGGTTTTTAAAAAGTGTTTTGTGTAACATTTTCAAATGCCTCCATAGAAATACTAGGCTACTGGACAAGTACAACTAAGACTAAATATTGCCTGTCAAACCACGGACAACGGCATATTGAAATAAAAGTCAATACCAATAGTACTGCCAACAATTGATATGTAAAGGGAAAATCATGTAATGGCGGAAGTTGGTAAAAGTCCATCTTTTCTAGTTACAGCGAGTCGACCAGGCAAACCTGAACGTGGGACCTAAGCCCAATTTTTTTTTTTTTAATTAACGTACTTCAACGTTTAGTCATATCAGACGATGAATGAAATGATGCTCAAATGAGTCCAGAGTTCATATAGCTTAGAGTTACCAGACATTTATCTTTCAGGATAAGGGAAAACCCCAATAAAACCCTTACTTAGACAACTCACACTGATCTAGATCGATCTCGGGATCTCTTGAACGTGAGGCAGACACGATATCATTAGCGCTGGGCGTCCAACATGGGGTTTCCCGAACCATTTTTATATCCCCCTGAATACTGACACCCAACGTGAGGTTCTGTCGATTTTGAAATTGTTACGATGCCACAGCTTAAAATGACAACATTTCTATCTACATTCTCAATTATCTCCCTTTTCCACATAAAAATGTTCAGAAATGTATAAACAATGGCTGTGAAATATCATGTTTCATAACAAACAGTGCTGATGAGAAAGTTGTTGATGGTTTGGCTAAGTAAGTCAAGCTGTTTCCACCGCCAATTCGTTTCATGAAAACCACTCGCGTTTTATATATATATTCTAAGAAAAAACTGAAATTAGAGCATTTTCATACATCATCTGATATCTGCTTTATATGCTTACGCTGTTCCGAATGTTTGCTACGCCTGCATTGACAAAAGGAACTGTGCCCTATAAGGGAGTTGAACTTGTAAGCGTTCTCGATACGTCTCTAATCGGCATGCCGCACGAAGGACGAAGAAAGTACAACTTGGCACCTGTTGCTGGGCACGTTTCCAAAGGTTCAACGCATCCTATCTGATCACAATGTCTGGCAGTGAACTTCAAATTGCAACAAATCAAGATCACGGCGTAGGATTGCGAACAGGTAAGAAAAACAAGCAATTAGGGAACCTTGTACCAGTGAAAACAAGGGTCACCTAAGGCTGTTTGATCAAAGATTAAGAACAAACTTTGGAAGCTTTCAGAAAAAACTTCCTCGTGATCACGAAGAATACTAGTTTGTTTTTGGTACTTATAAAATACATTCTATTGAGTTTACAGTTCAGAAGGTTTTACAAGAGCAAAACATATTCCGCTACGCTTAGTTTTAATACTCAAATATATTACACAAAATTCCACGTCACATTTTTTAATTAACTTCCTCCAACGTTGTCATATCAGACGACTGAAATGATGCTCACATGAGTACAGGGTACATAGAGCTTAGTTACATTGCATTCACCTTTTAGGATAAGGGAAAACTCTAAAAAAAATCTTATCCAGATAATTCACCCTAACCACGATTTCAACTCGTGACGTCTTGAACGTGAGGCAGACAAGGTATCATTTACGCTACAGAGGTGGGCGCAGCATCACATGGCTGCTTATATTGTGATTTGATTAGATAAATACTTTTATTAATTTTCTTACTGACACAAATGTGCAACCAATTTACTACTGTAGAGCTTTAACTTACAATTCAATTCTGTATTAATGGCCCCACAAGGGCTTACAGGATGTTCATACCTCCCAAAAAAGTCACCAAGTTCAGCGACAGAGATTGTAAATTTCTCTGTTGGTTTGAACATTTCAAATCCATAAATGACTGATATGTATACAATAGTGACATCTGACAATTGGACATCTGTTGGAAGATCCAAGAAGTCTGTAGGTTGGTATGAGTCCAACGACCACTATGATAACATCCCGCTTGATAAGTTAAAAACATAAGATAAGAGGCACTCTGTTCCTCGAAACCCGGTAAATAGCTCAAAGGTATCTTCCGTAGTCATCCTTTCGGGCAGTTCAGCTGTAAGCCGCTTCTAGGTGGATCCTTTTAGTCTGCTTCAGAGATAACAATAAATTTTATTAGCTCTATAGCTAGATGCCCAACATGAAGCTCAAACACAAATGGAATGAGTACATCATCTTTCCAATCCTGATTCAAAGAAAATTTACCGAACTTATATACCTATATAAAGCAATAAATTATCTCTTCTATTCTTGACGTCAAAATGTGGTGGGAGGTCTGCTCGAAAAGTTTGTTGACCTGTTGAATTCAACATGAATTAAATTGTAATCAAATGTGTATTAAAATAATCAAAATACAGGATGTAACAAAGAGTCATGTTAATTTTTTGAGAAAACTTTTCTGCACATATGTTCAGAAATTGTGTATTTCCATGGCAGAGCTGCTTTTCTACAACTCTTATACGGTGAGATGTGTAATACGTAGCGCTCTTGTGGCTTTAACCGCACAACAGAACAGTAGTAAACATTCGGTTTTATATCTATTATGGGTGCATTATAAGTTGGTGATTGACGGTTGAAGGAGTGGGGAAGGAGAGGGGATAGCGCCGTTGCCACTGTACCGTTCCTCGCCACGTGCTAGACAAGGAAGATGGCCAGTAGAGGGGAGGAGGAAGTTCGACTGCGGTAATGTACACGCACATATTCCTAGAAATTTGCGTATTGCAGTATTAATCATAAGACTGCCGTAAGACTGTCTACACGTTTAAGTGAGCAGTTACCTAATTACAGCATACGAAAACTTCGAAATGAACAAAAAATAAATGGTTAGTTACAGTTAAGATTTAGAGAAACAAAAGTGCCATTACCAGCACAGAATTATGTATTCTATTCCAACGGGAATATGCCGCTTATCTCATAGTCGCTGCTGTCATTGGTACTGCTTTTCTGATCGTTGTCGCCGTCGTCGTCGCCGTCAGAGCTGCTGCAATCTCCCACGGAAATCATGAGTTCTTCCACTTTCTTCCAAAACGCCGTCGTTTTCCCATGCTGATACTTTAACTTTTTTTTGTGTGACAAACAGCATCTTCCCAATTTTTAGCACTTATTTTTGCTATTGCTTCTGTTAGTTTTATAACAGATGTTATAGTGAAATCTGTATTGTTGCGCGCTACATATCCCTTTATTTGGGCCCAAATCAACTCTATTGCATTAAAATGACAATAGTAGGGAGGAAGTCTAATAATTTTGTGGCCTTTTTCTGTAGCAATTTCATTAATTATATATTTTGGGAATTGCAGTTTGCTCTTACCAGTTCAAGCAATTCGTACTTTGGTCTTGAACACGCACATATAATTTCCCTTACTTGTCCTTTAATTGGCATTCCGTACCCAAAAACATTTTTGTGATCTTCACAGATAATTTCTTTCTGTCTGTTTCTGTAGCACAAGTGTTTGTGACAGCCATTAGTAACCATAATTCGCTAAATATTAAAGTTACACTGAAACACTAAAGTTGATCACCGAAACACACGAATTATGTTGCGAAAATGTAAAGCTGTTTACACCCTGTGAAACATTCACTACTTGAAGCAGTACACTCTTAGTTTGGCAGTGATGACAGGGAGAAATACCCTAAGTACCGTAAGGGTTATTCATGTTAGAACTGGACCGGACAAAGGCAGGTTAGAAGGGTTGGTCATTAAACTGAAAAGGTTGGTCATTCACCCAGAAAACCTCATAAGATATTCCTTGAAACTAAATCCACACCTGTTCCCTTCCAACAACGAATAGCGTCTCATACTAAAGGGCAAAGAACGACGACGGTATTGTGATACCGCTGATTCATACGCGAAGCAGCAATAGTAGCAGTGTCTGCTTATTGCAAACCTCAACATGCCGATAGACTAGCGTCATGCATAAAGCACGTGGTGTAGTGCGATAGAGTTGGCAACGTAGGATAAGCGTGCCGGGTTGCTATGGCAACAGTTTACTTTTGATTGGTGGATTGTTGGTTGCTAGGCGACCGCAATGACGTGTCAGTGACGTGTTTATTCCCTCTCCTTGTTTTCGCAGCTGAATAGCACGTGGAAGCAAAACGCCAATCACCAACTTACGATGCGGCAATTATAGTTAAACTGGATGGAGGTGATACATTTTACCATTGTTGTCATTGTGCTACAGTATAGTACGTTGTCCGCTTGTTAAGCACCGGTACTTAGTTCATTCCTCATTTCAGGCTTTCTGTCCGTCAGTTTCTGAATAGATTTCCCGGTAGAAGGATAGAAAGAGGTGCATCAGTTCTGTGGCCTCCACGCTCGCCTGACTTAAATCACTAGATTTTTATTTGTGGGGGCATTTGAAATCTTTTGTTTATACAATTCCAGTTCCAGATGTAGAGACTCTTCGTGCTCGTATTGCGGAATTCTGCCAGACAAAATGAAATTTTCCATATCTAACTCAGCGCATTAGGGAGCCCCTGCGACGGCGGGTTGACGGATGTATTGGAATTATGGAGATCGTTCACATTTGCTGTGATTTCCTCCACACGTTTCTGTCACTGAGTGTTGTTGTATGAGGTTCAATTATTAAAAAAAAAAAAAAAGTGCTCTAAAAAGGAACATTTCTGGAAATATGTTCATAAAACATTTTTTATTCTCTATCCGCAAGAAATGTTTTCACAAATCTTTGACATACCTTTTTGTTAAACCAGTATATTAATTAATGTTTGCACCTGACTAATATTCCGGTCTATTCTAGTTCTAACCAGCCAGGAGTCCAATCTCTGAAGATGCCCGACGGAGCTACAGGCGAAACATCAGATGCTTTGTCATCGATTGGAACATGGCTTTCAAGCCTGGAAACCATGTTCTACTGGACTTCAACTTCTTCCTATTCAGCTGCTGTTTAAAGCTCAGGCGTTTTATATCTTTCGCGCGCTCGTGTGTATGTGTGTGAACTGCATTAAATCAAAAACGAAAAGCCGGTTATGTAACAAATAATCTTTCATAACATAACATCTTCCAATGATGTGACACGAAGATATTCAAGAAACCCCGCCCACGCTTTACAATGGATCATTTTTAAATTTCTGATTTTCTCAAAAATGCCTCAACCATTTTGATTTAAGTACCATAGGTTTAAGATATGTTCATGATAAACTGAATAATGGAAATGGCATCTGAAGAACTCTAATTCTTTACAGCATTTGAAGCGAATTGAAAATTTTGAATTTAAATATATGAGAGAGAAAATTTCATAATTTCCATAATTTTATCACAAAGTTCGAAATATGTTGAACTGCAATGGGAACTGGATTATTTCGGAGGGGACTCGGCATGGAGGTCCAACCTCAGTCTATTGTACCTATGCAACCACGTGGAGCATCCCTGGGAAGGATGAGGCGAGAGGAGACGAGGACGGGCGTCCTAAGGAGCCACGGCAATGCAGAGGGCTAGGTTCCTACATTTTACTTAGATGGAAACTTCACCCGGCAGAACAGAACGAACATCCCAAACTACTGTGGTTCGGAAACAGCCGCACCACAAGACCTAGGTTCGGAGACCGGCAACCGTCCTACCGGAGGAAGTATTTATCACAACATATCATCCTGCCATGCAGCGTCAAGATCCCCACCGACACATCTACCCTGAAAGAGATCACCAGATGAGAGATGGTTTGTTACTAATGAGCTCCGGAGCCAGCTTCAAGCAACAACATTGTGATTATATTGACTATTTTAGATTTTGTTGCTTAGCTATTTAGGCTATTAAAATAAACTTCCATGTCGCTCCATATTTAACAGCGGTCCTGGTTACACACTTCATGCTATAGAAACGTGTTACAACAAATTACACTCAAAAGTGAAATGATTTAGGTCCTGCTAGAGTTCAAGCAGATGTTATTTTTACATTTTTAATAACGTTTTGTAACTAAATTCGCTAATAATAATAATAATAATAATAATAATAATAATAATAATAATAATAATAATAATAATAATAACGAAAACAATTGTTTATCAAGATTGTGAGCTCCAATGGCTAACACGTATGTTGTTTGCATTGGATCGTCGCGCAGTGCTAAAAATTGGCTTGTTTGCGTCAGAATATAAGCCCTTATTTATGCAAGCAATCTCATATCGTGCGAGGCAACAGATTTTCTAGAGGTTTATTTATGCATGCGACGTGTAGCTCCGTGTTTTGCTGGAAAGGCACTTCTACCAGCCTGTTGCTACATCTGATTTCAGGGCTGTTATGGATCTCTGTGTGTTGAGTTATTGCTACAGACTTTCATCTTAAATAACATGCAAAATACAATAATGAGAGTAAAACAACGCTGCACATCCAATAAAGATACCAGGTTCGTGAACTTCTTGTCACAATCCTTTTAATTTTCTGACACAACATTCCCAAGTGATATCCCATATCTTTTTGATCGAGAAACTAAAATCGCTGCCGTAACTCGTAAAAGCGCATACCATACTGAAAATATCTAAAACGACAGCTCTTGATTTCCCAAATAAATTGACGATCAAAATGCGGATAAGCGAAGTACATAAACAGAGCCATATCTTCTTTATTTACCCTCCTAATCAGAGGCGCCGGCACTCCCAAGACATAACTCAGTACCTGTCGAGGAGTAGATCAGAGAGATGGGTGATCAGCCCAAAGCCTCGCATGAGAGTGAAGTAAGGGATGAAAAAACGGGAAATTGATGAAAGGAACGGTGATCATGGAGCAGTTGGCAGAATAAGTGGCGGGGGAAATCGGAGAAAACCCAACTAGACGCCGCTTTATCCACATGTCTCACATGTGTACCCTTCGGATTGAACGAAGGCCGCTTTGGTGAGAGGCGAGCGGATTAGCCACGACGCCGATTGGTGATTATATATATATATATATATATATATATATATATATATATATATACCCCGAAGCAGAATTAAGTCACTGGGCTCAGAATAATTTTATTTTTGTAATGTTTGATGGCAAAGTATATACAACGTGCAACACAAACGTCAAAACTTTGGGAAAACATCTCTTGCATATAGAGGGTTGAGTCCAGAGGCTCTACTCCCATTAGCCTTGAACCCGTAGGAACAAGACCCGGGCCTCCTTCAACCAGGGAGTATCCGAGCTGTCCCAAAGGGCGCTCGGCGTCGTCCGAGGTGCTTTCCATAGGGCAAGACCTAGAGACTAACAAGCCCCCCATCTGGTCCTATGGACTCAAGACGGGATGGAAGTGGATACGCCACTTACGCGCGTCAACACTCAAGGTGAAGACTACCGAAAAACCTTGATGGGGCCGCCTGGTGATCTAGCACACCTTCTACTAGATTTGCAGGCTAGTACCCGGGAGACTTAATGGCTTCCCTCAACCCCGTCCGAAGCCGTACCCGATTCCCACGGGTTTCGGGAACACACTGCCCCCTCGAGTCCATCCCAATCCGAACAACTCCCGAAGGAGGGGCTCGGCTGTTCGGCCCGAGGTTCCTCTAGTAACGTCAGAGGTACCACGAGTGCTAGGGGTCCGCAGCGCCCGCACTTTGGCAGCTGAAAGGGACGGATCCCTTCCCCTACGGGACATATAGAGGGTAAAAATGTTACATGAATATAGCTTTTCTACAACTCTGCTTACACGGTGAGATGTGTAATACGTAGTAGTCCTGTGGCCATAACGCCACAACAGTACAGTGCTTCAATTGTACAGTGGTAAACATTCGCTTTTACCATTGTCATTGTGCTACAGTACAGTACGTAGTCCGCCTGTTAGGCACCGCTACTCAGTTTATGCACAATGCAGCCGATCCTAATTTCAGGCTTTCTGTCCGTCTATTTCTGAATAGCAGGTTTCCGGGCAGAGGGATAGGAAGAGGTGGACCAAGGTCGTAGCCTCAAACCTCACCTGACTAGATTTTTTATTTGTGGGGACATTTGAAATCTCTTGTTTATGCAGCTCCAGTTCCAGATGTAAGGGACTCTTCGTGCTTGTATTGTGGAAGGCTGCCAGACAATATGAAATTTTCCAGGTCTAACTAAGCGCATTAGGGAGTGCATGCGACGGCGGACTGACGAATGCTTTGGAGCTAATGAAGGCCATGTTGAACTTGTTCTGTGATATCCTGTTTTCCTACGGTTCTATCATTGAGTGTTGTTCTAAAGGGGTTCAGCTGTAGAAAAAGTGCTCCAAAAAGGACAGACAATTTCTGGACCAATTTTCATATAACATTTTTTCATCCCCTATTTGCAAGAAATATCTCAAATTGTTACATACCTTTTTGTTACATTCTAAATACTGATGTGACTGTAAATAGTACATTTATTTTATAATATTATTTCGTACGTAAGATGCTTCTGGTCATCTCAATGTTGTGTTTAGAACTTGCAATTTCAGAAGACTTCACATATTTACCACTCAGGAGATAGCGTTTACGTTATTTAAAGTTGCGAGGGGAAAACCTTGTCCCACTGTATGGCGTTAAGAGAGCAGAAGGCGAAACGGGGATTCACTGTAACGTGTCATGTGATACGGGAAAAACGTATTTACTGACAGCTGTTAGTAGATGTCGCCATGTAAAGTCACGAAATGTACACCAATCGGAAGCAAATACAGTAGTGACTCCAAAACAAACAAGCATACATACCTACCACATACAGGAATTTATGGATTGGACCACAGTTCTTAAGGTGTAACGCACGACTTACTCAATGTAATCAGCTCCGCGAATAAAAGAACATGGACGTGTTTTGACCAGTAACTTTAAGCAAAAAAATTCTCAAATGTGAGCAATAATTCACAATCACAGCTGTCGCACGAAATATTAATTTATTTCTGTTGCATTATCTAAAGTATTAAACATAAAGATTCCGCATAAGCGTTACAGTTGTAAAAAGGCCAGAAATGCTAGTGTACTGTTGTGCACTACGGAATGAACTCCATATGAGCTATCAATGACTTCATCATTTATCCTTATATCACTCCTATGCCTGACACCTACACCATCCATTAACTGACCATTTGTTATCGATTGCCTTGTATATGAGAACTTCTATGAACTAGGTGCCGCAAGTTTATGACATAAAAGATCCAAGTAAACTGATAGTGCGGTATACTTGTAAGACCCTGGGGTACTATAGGTGTTAATAGTTTGGTTTCTGTTGCCGAAGATTGCCGACTGATCTTTATCCAAGTAAATATCGATTTATATACAGGATGTTTCAAAACAACACCGAACGAACATATAGAAATAGTTGCTCAGCTTCTGTGTGACCCATATAAATAGTTTTTACCGCCAATAAAGCCGTATAAAAATGCTCCAGAATGTGTGTGGATTACGCACTGACAGGAACCACGACGTGTGCCTCACGCTGTCGGTGTACGCAGGTATAGGTCACATGCCGTGCCGCATACTGTAGCTGTTTGTAAACATACCGGCATACTCCGCAGTAGCTTGCTACTATTAAAATTTCTTTGGCTTTTGAAACCACAATAAAGAAGCTATTGCTTAATTATTGCTTATGAGTGTTTAACGTGTCCCAAAATTCCGTTATAGCAGTCCATGATGGCAAATAAGATGGTAGACATATGCAACTTATACCATTTAGAGGGAAGTTACTGTTAGTGAGGTTGAGGATGGAAGCATTAAATGATAAACAGAACTGAAAACATCAAAGAATTGTAGATAAATTCACCAAAACTAAATAAATGGCTTCTACAACGAGACGAGCATTTTATTTCACGTGTTTGACAATACAAAATAAAGCATTTGTAAGTGAAAAGGAAGATGTTGATATTTACAGTAAGTGGTTGAAAGTATTGTACTATTAAGATAACAAAATGCTCTGAAGTTAAACAAATAAATATTATCATTGATGTAACTATTTTTACAATTCATATTTTTAATGAAACTAAATTAATCGTGCGTTCGTTGAGCTCCCTTCAGCTCATCCCGCCATCAAAAACATATTCGTAATTTCGGCGTTCGTATAGCGCTCCATATTGCTTGGATTTGCTATCTAAGTACGCGCAAAATCGTCCTTGTTAGGAAGGAATGTGCAGTTTTACGAGGGCTATCCAGAAAGTAGATTAAGTTTTGGAATAAAAAGTAAACAAAGTATAGGAAATAAATTTTATTATATACAGATGAAATCCACACTCAAATACTACTTTTCGACATAGTCACCATTCAAATTAAGGCATTTATCGTAGCGATGTACGAGCTTGGAAATTCCTTCGTCGAAAATTCGGCCGCCTGCGCCTTCAACCACTTCGTTACCTCTTCTTGCAGCTGTGCGTCGTCATCAAAACGCTACATAGCCAGCCACTTCTTCATTGCTGGGAATAGGTGGAAGTCGCTCGGTGCCAGGTCGGGACTGTACGGCGGATGAGGAAACAACTCCCACTTAAAAGATTCAAGAACTTCACGAGTGACATTTGCCGTGTGGGGCCGGGCGTTGTCGTGAATCAACAAGATCTTAGAGCTCAACATTCCTCTGCGCTTGTTTTGAATGGCTCTTCTGAGTTTTTGGAGAGTTTGGCAATACCTTTGAGAGTTTATTGTAGTGCCTCTTTCCAGGAAGTCCACCAAAATCACACCTTTTCTGTCCCAAAAAACAGTCGCCATCATCTTCCTTGCCGACATTGTTTGCATGCATTTCTTGGGTTTTTGGGGAGAACTTGTGTGCCCCCACTGCATTGATTGCAATTTCGTTTCACAGTTCACGTGTTTCACCCATGTTTCGTCACCAGTAACGATGCGATCGAGTAAAGAGTCACCATCCTTATGGTAAACGTCCAAAAAGTTCAACGCTGCAGCCATTCGCTGATTTTTGTGGTCCTCTGTCAAGATTTTTGGAATCCATCTTGCACAAAACTTGTGGTAACCAAGCTTTTCGCTGATGATTTCGTGCAACAAACTTCGCGAAATTTGTGGAAAACTCAAAGAAAGTTCCGTTATTGTGAACCTTCGATTTTCACGGACTTTAGCATCGACTTTTTCGACAAGTTCGGCAGTCACTATGCTGGGTCTCCCACTTCGATCTTCGTCGTGAACATTGGTTCGGCCATTTTTAAATCTGATGACCCACTGACGCACTCCACCATCAGTGATAATGTTGTCCCCATACACTTCACAAAGCTGCCGATAGATTTCTATCGGTTTACAGTTTTTTGCAGTCAGAAACCTTATTACTGCACGCACCTCGCGGGATTTTCAATTAACGCAGACATTTCAAACCGTCACAGTATCTGAACGGAGCACAGCACGAACCTCTCACTAGCACGGCTAGATGCCGACTGAGCTGCGCAACGCTCTGACCCCGAGATGGCCGCGCTAGCTCCGCCCCTAGCGGAAACAGACGAAAACGTAATCTACTTTCTGGATAGCCCTCGTACAAAGAACTGCAACCTTGCAACTGTCCGAGTTATTAGCTGACTTTTGCACAAATATCTCTCCTTTGCCCCATTACCTGAAAGGTAGGTTAGGGTCACTGATAAAGAGCAAGGAGTAATGTTTTTGTTTTCGTGGCCGGTGCGTCCCCATAGCTTTTGAGGTTCGCACACTAGTGGTTCCTGTGCTACCTAATCACAAAATAATGTAATATTTAATGCTGCAAAAAAAAAAAATATACCTAACAGAACTTCGAAGATGCGACACCAAAATTCAGACTAGTTAAGTTATAAACTACGCAACGGCTATATTAGTTCGGTGTCGTTTTGAAACAATCTCTGTGTGTATTATATATATATATATATATATATATAGTTTTATTACATACGCCTACTTCTTGCAATGATGTTCTTAGACATCAATTAAAAGCATGTGTAAATTAAAAGGGTACTATCTATTAGCATGCCATTTCTATGCACAACGCCAAACAGATCACGTACTGTGTATTTTCAACAACTCGTAGATTTAAATTAAAACTGTTCTGAGCTGTCAAAATAAAACGTAGAACGTAACATGTACCAAAGGTATCGACACATAATATCTGGAACCGATACAGTCCATGTTGGTCCAACTCTGGCAATACAGCCTGGAGAACGTTTGGCTAAACCTCGGGCAAATACACACTTAATTAAGCCTAGATCTGAATATTTATTCACAAATGCTTGTATAAAATAATCCTTTTAGAAAGAAACCTAAAATGTTTAATGCCCCAGAAGCAGTGTATTTTGAAACAATATCATATAATACTTAGAATCACTGTGTAAACACAGAGCTTAGATAATACTTAAAAATATATGCGCCTAATATATAATATTCTGTTTCATCTTCAAGGCCAGATTCGGTGACGACATTAAATATATAGTCATTTTAACACAGTTTAGATGTTTTTATCTAATCTAGCAATTATTTAGATAATTCTTAGACATTCTCAGACGGCTGTTTCGACTTACAGACTACTATCAATAAAATGCATGTGCCACAATCAATGGCTGTGTAACTAATGCTGTCCGAAACAAAAATAAGACAGTAAGAAAGATGGTGCAGCAAATTCCACGCTGATCAACAAATTAAATGGTCGAGTTCCAGAAGACATTATGGGGCTACAACACTCATATCTACAGAAGATCACTGTTATGCAATGGGTTATTTCTAATGCAAAAATAGTTTCTCCTGCCAAAGTAAGAATCCTGACGGACTCTGTGGCAAAGAGGCAAAGATCACTGGAGATGATAAACAGAAATTACAGATGGGAGATCATGGGGATAAATGAAACCATTCATGTATGATTTGTTGCCCTCAAATCACTGAGAGACAGTGAAAATCCATCAACAGGTATGTAAACTGGTGAAAAACTGACCCAGATTTCCAATATTGACAACTATTCCGATAATTCTTAATTTCTTTTGTATGTTTATTTTCAGGGCAACAGCAAATGTAACTGAACCAGAGATACGTGTACAAGAATCTGCAAAGATATCTCAGTGCAGACAAATGATTTAGAGCTAACCTTATACAGGTCGTGTACTGGTGCTACTAATTACAAACAAATCTATTTCTATTTCAAACAAAGAAATAGTAGCATGTCTTGCAGGCCTTTTAGATGCTGAATGCAATCTGGGGTGTTGGTAGATCGAAAACTGGATGGATCACTGGCCAAATCTTCAAATATACTGCCAACGAATTTATATGGTGGATTCAAAGAGACAATGTGCCACTTCCGGTTCATCCCTTCATTGATGGTCATCATAGCTGACATTACATTATTTCAGCTCCACATAGAGAATGAAATTCTCTTGTATGCATTACTTACAACCAACTGACGAGTCAATACTTGTTTCTTTGAAATCTATTGGAAGAACGTAGTTGGAACTTCAAACCTGAGAATAATGGAAGAGCTTTAACTAAAACCAATTATGCTAAATTCCTAGAAGCATTCTGTACATATCCATTAGCACATATTAACATTTAGAAAATATGGAGTATATCCTCTTTCGGTTCATGCTGTAGATTATATCCACTGCATCATGCATCCATCCAGGAACTTCAACGGATCTTGTGGCAGAACCCACTACTTTCACCACAGAACATGTAATGCACCTTGAATCGGTCATGCCAACTAGAGCTGCTGAAGGATTTCGAGCAGCTCGGACTGGTGTTAAGGCAACCCAGTCATTCATTTTATGCCCGATGTAAATTGCACAGCGGACATAGTTCAACAGATCTTTTCCATGAGCCAGTGACACTACGTTATAGAGAAAAATGTACATAGTAATACTAATAGCAGATCAGAGAGTACAAATTGCTATGAAAATATAAGACAAACCTGCTACCAGATGGTGTGTAACGGAGCAACAAAATACCTCTATTCCAGCAAAGGGAGTTCCACATTCTTGGATCAAGTCTCATGAACAATAAAATCATCGCAGAAGAATTTCAAGAGCAAGAAAGTGAACTCCCTACGGAAGCAGTGGGAAATGGTGCTTGGACTGTTGGAACAACACTGACAACAAAAAGGAAGCCCAGTAAGTACAGGAACTACTAAAAAAGGCTGCAATAAAAATCAAAGCCACTAAAACTCATGCAGTAGAGAAAGATAAAGTGCAAGAAAGCAGAAACTGAAGAAGTTTCAGTTCAGAGAGCGAAAATAAAAATTCTGACAGTCGGAACCGTTACTATATTGCTTTTGCTTTGCATATCAATGGACTCAAAATACAACTTGCTCCTTAAGTCGAAAAAAGGTCAATGCTTTTTTAAGTACCCAACAAAAGATGTCCTAGAAACTGTAGGGTCATGAATATATATATATATATATATATATATATATATATATATATATATATATATATCCTCTCAGAGCCAACAAAAACTGCTCAAAACGATAAATTAGTTATCTTTTAGCTACCTGATTACAAGTTTTCTGACCTTAAAGTTAGCCAAAACAGGATTTTAAGTCTCTTCTTTGTGAACTTCCTGCAGTCTTGTTAGGTATATTTCGATCTCGTAAGAGATGGACTAAATGATTTTTTTTGTTATAATTAAGTTTTCTGACATTTTATTTTTAAATCTAGGCTTATGTTTTTCTCTTCATAGTTGCAATATTTTTAATTTAAGGAAAAAATGATTTTCAATTACCTAATTTAGTTACTTTTATCATCTGTATTTTTGTCGTGAAATTTTAATCTGGTTACCTATTAGTAGGTTGGTCTACTTCTAGAAAGTGGCGGGCAATTATAGGGCATATGTTCAAGAATTGGTTTCCAATAGTTTGCTTCAAATTTTGCAAGTACGCTGGCCAAAAGTTATGCTAAGAAAATAAAAATAGAGAACTTTCTAACAGAAAGTTTCCTAAACGGACAACCACTGGCTGGGTGACCCTAATTGCAAGCAGAGGGAGCACACGTTGGCCATAATTACGAATAGCCAGGGTATTAATTCATTAGACGTCAGAGATGGCTGCTACAGAAGGATCATCATCCGGAGGGTGATTATTCTAATATTATCCATCCCAACCTATAAATGAAGCTCATATGTATAGTGAGGTCATATGCCTGTTGCGTGTAAGGTGCGAACAAGAAGAGCACGCATTGTTGTGCGACTGTCATACTGTGTGACTTTTAACTCCACGCACAATCTAATGCATACAATTCTGTAGATATCATGTGAAGGGTTTATGCTGTTAAGGGAATATTGAACTGCCCCTGCACGACCAGCCCCAACTCCTGACCTGGTTTTACCATTCATTTAATGGTTGTCTTCCCCCTTTTCCCTTCGTTCTGAGCCTGTAAGCGACCTGTGTCCATTCGGTATAGTTTAAGTATCAGACCTTTGACTTCAAACCAATACTAGAGGTACTCGTCCAGGAGCTGGTGTGGACTTCGTGGCCTTCCAAACACTGAGAAATGATTCAGTACCACTTCTCTTGTTGCAGCTCCCGATCTGGCCTTTGTTCCTAGGATGATGTTCAACTCAAACCAATAGATTGGCTCATCCAGAATAGTGTGGAACAGACATTACGGAGGTTCAACACTTCATTAAGAAAAACACTATAGGAAACCAGGAGTATCATCATGTTTCAATATACTAAGTTACAAGAAGTACGCCGGGCCAAATATTCGAACCCCTCCCGAATGTGAGCTGTTTGGATTGGGTTGGTCTCGACGTGGTAGTGATTGCTATCTATGGGCAATTGGCTACCTACGTCTGGCCGGCTGGGCTGGGGTTAAGGGACGCCTAAAAATTCCCGGGTACTAACCTGCAAAACCAGTTGCAGGGATGGTGTGTGATCTAACACATACGTATGCTAGGTCACCAGCGGCTCTATCGAGGTTTTGGCTAGGCTTCACGGATGGGTTGACGTGGGTATACGCCGCATCCACTTCCACCCGAAAGGATGGGGCTTTTAAAACTCCAATTATTCCCCCAATGAAAGACCCACGGAGATGCTTAGGCGCCACCTGATTAATAAAAGGGAGAGTTTCACTCCCGAATAGACCTCGCTCCGCACGTTCCATTACACTAGTCGCACTTATCAGGTTTAACATTTAAAGCTGCCTTTGCATAACTGACACTAAAATAGTACACCTCTTCTAGAACGAAAAACTGGCTAATTTACTGCTTTGTAAGTTACATGGTATCTACCAGAACTTTCATTGAAAAGTAAAAAGCACATAAATAGTAAATTCCTTTTACTTACATAATATGCAGGCTTATTCCATAACTGAAAACTGCACTTACCTAAAACAAAGAAAAAAAAACACGCGCATAAATAAACAAGGCCACACGAATTCGAAAACATGTAAAGAACAATAAAACAAACATTTCGCATACATAGTCAACATAAAAAATTCAATGCCACGGCCGGGATTTGAACTACGGATCTCCTGGTTTCCGTCCAGTCGCTATAACCCATTGAGCTACCATGGCCAACTTGTCATGACATTACGAGTCAAATCCCGGCCGTGGCATTGAATTTTTCATGTTGACTATCGAAAACCTTAGCCTATATATGGCTAGTGTGAAGAAATTAATTTCCATCAACTATATAAAAAAAAAAAAATCACATGTTTACGATGGACAGCGAGGTTCTTTGGCGAAAACTCATAACAAATGTATTAAGACTGAATTCCCACATATTATTATTCATGTGGGATCAAACACAGGCCCCCTTTAACAAAAATTAGGTAACAGTTACTTAAAGCACGACACTATTCAGGAGTTTCGGTAAACAATCGACACAAATCTTGTACTGTGAAGGTCATAAAGAATGTAATAATACTTCTACTAGAAGTGTGTTTCAGGAGCCCATTGTTTGTGAACTTGACAGGAACTGCAACTGATGAAAAGCACAACACCTTAATTGGAACGTAAACTAACCAATCCAAGGGAACGTGAGATAACTTATGTAAATGGCTTAAGCTCTCTTCTTCTTTGATGTCAAAACCAGGAGAGGGTAGACTATTTGCTTGTCACTGTCATACTCTAGTGGAAACCAATAAAAGAATGAACATAATTTCCGAGCCGTGACAACTCAATGTCAAGAAGGAAACATGGAAATGTAAGTGACAGACAAATACGGTAAAGAAGTAAGACTTTTGACTTAAGTTGTGGAAAACAAGTTGTCATATTTAGCCAAGAGAGCTACAAATGTCGCTTGCTATAAACTGAGTACAGCGATCCTGGAAGACACTGTGTCTGTTCGGTGTATCAAATTATCACTTAATGATAGTTCAATTTTTGAAGAGAATTCTCTTGGCCCACTCAATCACTTCAGTAATGTCCTCAAATTCAAGAGATTCCGTGTGAGTTACCAGCATAACGTTTTTTCCGAGATCTTCTATTATCCTGAAAGAATTTTGGAAACTCTAAGCTCCATGAACCCTGGGCTGATTTGAGCATCATTTCACCCATTTCATTCATCGTCTGACATGGAAACGTTGGAGGACGTAAATTTACAAAAATGTATTATAATAAAAAACATCTAGAAAGTTCTAGTTCCGGCTATAACGCTTGTCGTGTTTAGCTGGGAGCTTATCTTGTTTACGGCTTTGATGCCCGGCACCGACCTCCATGAACCTGTGTCACGATACTAATCTCAGTTACCCTTAGTGAGTTCGGGTAATGACTGTCACACTCCGAAGGGGAGGGTTTCCGACCCCTTCAGCTGCGGACCCTTAGCACTCGTGGTACTCCTGAAGTACGTCGGACCGAACATTCGAGCCCTTTCCGAATGGAAGCTTTGGTTGGGTTGGTCTCGACGTTTCCGCAGTGGTTCCCGCCATTCACGGGTAATTGGGTATGTCTGGCTAGCTTAGCCGCATAGATAAGGTTGATGGATGCCTAAAAAGTCCGGGTACCAGCCTACAAAGCTAGTGGCACGATATGCTAGAGACCCAGTGGCCTAACGAGTTTTTCAGTAGTTTTTCTTGATGGGTTGACGGGCCTAAGTGGCGCATCCACTTCCACCCGAAAGGGGAATGTTTTAGACTCCAGTATTGCCCCGAGGAAAGATACTTCGGCTCTCCTTGGTAAATAAGAGGGGAAGTTTCGACTCCCAATACTACCGCCATCAGGAAGGCAGTGTGGTGGGCTTGACGCATTCAAATTATGCATCCAGTTCTATCCGCATTATATGGAGACCCCAACAAATGTCCTATCATGCAGACAAGTTACTTTCATGGGAAATGTATGCATCCCTTCGGATATTTCCCAATATCATCATTTCAAAGGCTAGTATGCGCTGACACATTCCAATCAAAAGATCATTGTTTGTGATCCTGATCTCCCTCACAGACAACCACGTCTGTATTTTTATCTATTGTGCCTTAGATCCATCAGGTTAATACAGAGGAGCCTAGGTCCCAAGTGGGGGCATCCCTGGAAGGAAGGACATGGCGAAAGGGTGGCCAACCCAAGGAGTCACAACAGTGCAGAGAGCAGGGTCCTATTAACCAGTTGAAAACTCTCCGGCAGGCCAGTACAGCCAGCATACCACCCACCATGGTCCTGAAACGGCCCACTAGGCCATCCGGGAGACCTTCCTACCGGAGGAGGAAGTGTTTACCAAGGGCATATCCTACCATGCACCGCCGAGACTCCGGCCGACACTTCTACCCTGAAACAGACCACCAGACGAGATGGTATGAAATTATAATGGAGATGAAATGGAGGGACAGAAAATTCGGGGGATGTAATTAACCTACCCAGCATTCGTCCGGAGACCCAGGAACTACCCCCCCCCTTAAAAAAACATGGGTCAGGTAGACCAGCCAAGGGAAGCGAACCCAGACTTCCCGAATGCGGGCCACAGACGAAACCGCTGAGCCATTCCGCTAGGTAGGTAAAATCATTAACATCGGCACACTTGGTCGTTTTTCAGAAAGATTTCTGTTAAGAACATACAGAAGTTAATAGTATGACACACTTCAGATATTAAAAATTTGATATTTTCTTTGGTTGTGGATGCTAGAAACATCCGCCACAAAAAGTAGCACAAGGGTGCTACGCTGGGTCAAGCATATGTTACCAAATTTCTCCTTTAACAGTTTCCGTGCAAAATGGCGTGGTGCACCATTCTGCTGGAAACACATTTCTCTTTTGACGTTGAAGGTTAAATTCTCTACGAGGAAAGGTATTTCATGGTTGAGCAAACGTCAATATAATTCGCCAGCAATCGTGACTTCCAAGTAATTTACCAAGAAATGCACATCAAATATTTAGCAACTAACGACTCTGAATGAGCACAATTTCCATTCAATTGGGACTTATGTGGCCCATAATGCACATAATACTTATTAGCATAACCAGCCTTTGTACTGTTTCATCCGAAAACGTTTACCAACAGTTTACCAAAATTCCTAGAAAGAAAACTACGTAACCACTCAACAAAATGCTAATCTCACTACCATAGCCTTGACTTATTCCTGGATTTACTTAGAAACAGAATTACTGCTAATAATTTAATCCTTCAGTTTTGCTTTCACCTTCAAGCTGTTTACCTCTGTTTACACCCCCATGCGTAGCCGTGTTTCCGGTAGTTTGAATCTTATATAAGGCATTTGCAGCATAAGGCATTTTTTATAACGAGTTTCGTATGAAAAAATAAACTTCATATCAGAATTTGGAAGGTCAGTCAGTCCTTCACTGCTGGCAGGCTTTAGTAAACCAGTATGATTATGCTGCGTGCCTATCCTCAATAAGGTTTTACCGCAGGACGGAATTTTAGGATGAGTTTTATTGGGTGACTTTTTGATTTTAGGTTAACAGTGAAGAGGGTGCTAGTTGCTCTTCGGAACTATTTGGAAGGTCACTTGCTCCTAGAAAATGTATGTATGTATAGCAACACTACCCATATGGCAACTACGGACTTCGGGGTAATCTCGGCCACCACGTGATGACCGGGCCCATTTCTCATGTGGAGGCACCCAGAGGGCGGTGTCCATTACCTCTAATGATATGGTGATAGCGAAGATGACAGTGAGGCGAGTGGACCTACAATTAATACTGTTGACTCCGAACCACGTTGGGCATAGAGGACACTTCACATGAGCTAGACAGAGGTGAAGGAGACTTAAAATTAACACCCGCGAACTGGGAATCGAACTCGGACCCTCAGCACGAGAGTCGCGAACGAAACCACTGCGCTACGTCGCCCATGTTCTTATAAAATATATACCTATAAAAATGTACACGAAAAAGATAAATTTGTTAAAGCAGCAAATTATTTTAAATACGTTTTTTTAAATTATTTCCCAGACATTACTTGGTAATGGTTTGAATTTTATAAAACGTAATACATTTTGTTTCTCGTGGCCATGCAAACAATGTCTCACGTTCAAGAGGTCCAGAGTTCGAACCTCGGTCAGGGTTAAAATTACCAGGTTAATGATGGATAGAGTCAACATGAAAAATTCAATGCCATGGCCGGGATTTGAACCACGGATCTCCTGGTTTTCGTCCAGTCGCTCTTAACCTTTGAGCTACCATGGCCAACGTACCTTCCTGACATTAAATTCCCCAGTGGTCTACCGGGGAAATATATGAGTCAACTGGGGAATTTAATGTCAGGAAGGTACGTTGGCCATGGTAGCTCAAAGGTTAAGAGCGACTGGACGGAAACCAGGAGATCCGTGGTTCAAATCCCGGCCATGGCATTGAATTTTTCATGTTGATTCTATCCATCAAATATCTTAGCCTATATACGGCTAGTGTGGAGAAATGATTAATTTCCATCAATTAACTACAATTAAGAGTTAAATGATGAAGCCTGGGACTTAAGTACTTACAATAGTAAGTCGCCACAAACGGTGTATCTCGGATGTGAGAGCCCCTAGTGGTCTACCGGGAAAATATATGAGTCAACTGGAGAATTTAATGTCAGGAAGGCACGTTGGCCATGGTAACTCAAAGGTTAAGAGCGACTGGACGGAAACCAGGAGATCCGTGGTTCAAATCCCGGCCATGGCATTGAATTTTTCATGTTGACTCTATCCATCAAATATCTTAGCCTATATACGGCTAGTGTGGAGAAATGATTAATTTCCATCAATTAATTAAAATTACCAGGTTAAATTTTCTTCCGGAGTTTCCCCTTAACCAGAGAGATGCATATCTAATAACTCTTAAGCTCTATTGACCCTGCGCTCATTTGAGTATCATTTCATCTATCGTCCGGTATGACTTACGTTGGGAGAACGTAAATTAAAAAACAGTATGCCATTTTACTTAGCGTCCCCCTTGTTAAAGATCTGACTGCCGTTTCTGTTGAAGAGAAGAAATCTTTTGTACGAACAGCTTGTAGAAGAGAAGATAGGGAGTCCGTTCCACCCAAAAATCCGATTTCATTAGAAATAATACGCTGGAGCAACTCGGAAATTTTATTTGGGCTGTGACGTACGTTACAACGTCCACAGAATTAGAAAATAGGGCAAATAAGTTTCAACACATATATCGGACTATAACAAGAACCTCACAAAACAAAGAAAGAAACCAAACTAAAGATTTATAAGACCATGGCAGTTCTTGTGCTCATGTATGGTAGTGAATCGTTGATAATGAAAGAAAAGGACAAACACAAAATTCAGACAGCAGAAATGAGATTTTTAAGAAGAATTAAAGGATGTACTGGCTGAAATTAATAAGACATGAATCAATTATCAAAGAACTCAATGTTTATAAATTAAATTACAAAATTGAGAACAAAAACATATGAAAGAGCAATGAATCCTATGAGTGAAGAAAGGGCAAAGAGACATCAGACGTCCTAGGAAAAGATGGGAATAGAAAGAACGCGAAAACGGAACAACCTGGGGAAGGTGAATCTCTGTATGCCACTCAGTTGTAACAAAGTGGGGCAGTGTGCAATCCCCTCAGTCACGCACTTCCTCCTGGGGGACCTGTGATGATATCGTACTACATGTGGGGTAGGGCAGTGCAAAATAGGTCAGCACCTTTGTGCAACATACTGCAGCACTCCACCGCTTATCACGGCATTCGATACAAAATTTGGCAACATACTTACATAAAAATATGTTTTAAGTCCTCTAAGTACTGTAACGTTATTCACAAACGAAATTGGACCTTGGGCGGTGTTGAAATTCTTCTGCTAACAATGAAATTAACAAATAGACGCTTGGTACAATAATAATTAGCAGAAAACACTAATGCGGAAACAGATGCATCATCTACATGCAATGAGCTTTCCATTTATTTAACAGGCCAGTTATACAGGGTGTCCCACATAAAACCGGATTATGGATACAAAATAGTTGCTATTTGAGATCTTTAGTTAGTACACGATGGCATGCTGTACGAGATACACAAACTAGCTGAGACAATCTCCGTGTCGATTTATTGCGGCTTCTCGTTATGTTTGTTCGAATTCTGTCCACTACTGGCGGCGTTCTCCCTATCGGACGCTTGTTGTTCTTCATATTCAGACCTTTAGCCCTCCATTTCTTGTACCAATATTCAATTGTGCTAGTTGTGGGTAGGCTATTTATCCCCAAACATTTCTTTAGACTCTTTAATGAGGCCTGTTCTTATGTAAAATTGCACTATATCAATTCGTTTTTCAATTGAGAACTGTACCATTTCTCTACCAATATTCCATGATATTCACGACAATTGCTGTCAAACTAAAATATACAAGTGTCACGTAGTGTAGCCAACATTATTTATAAGAAAATATGCACAAACTACGAACAAATAAAAACAAAGTTGGCTAGGCGTAGTGAGACTGAGGCGTACCGCTTTTATGTGGAAAACCCTTTATGACAAAATGTAAAGTAAAACACAGTTGCTAAAAAAAGTGTTCAAGTAGCAAACAATTAGTAGTTACTGAATCTAAAGGAGATAATAGGAAAAGAGAAACATAAAACTAAAGCCCGAATATTAATGCTATTACATCGACAAATAAATAAGAAATGTGGTTAGCTCAAAAAGAAAGCATGAACTGGATACTTTAAAGATTTAGATTTTTTGCAGCAAGATTCTAACAGTTACGCGTTATAGTGGCGCTGTTCGAACAGTTTCCATGGATTTATCTTTGGCAATAGATACTTCTCAGATAACGTACTGATTACTCCACGTGGAGTGAACATATATCTATCATTTGTGATTCCTGCGAATTCCATTGGCTGAAGTGATGCGTTCATTGGTGCTTGGCAAACGATCGGGAGGTTCGTCACTACCCCTCTCACTCTCCAAATAGAACCATTTTAGAGAAATTTTTGAAAAATTGTCGAATTTAAAGGGTATTTTCCAGAGGAGGATTTTCGTGTTGTATTCGCACACAAACGCATTTTTGCAGGGGTCCAGCTGACCTTAAAACATACATTTCTACATCAAATTTTTGGGTGAAATACAGTATTTTCCTTAAGAGCTGAGAAAGTAAAAAATACTATAAGGACGGTTTATCTGGCCATGCAAATATCAGAGCGTTTCTCCATAAGCAGGAGCAACCACTTTATCTTATCAAGGCGGTGATAAGACTGGCGATAGGAAGCCAATTCACGATACAGGTATCATTCCTGACAGCGTGCTGTGCAGAATATAGAAACGTTTTAAAGGCTTGATAATACAAGCCGATGAGTGTGCAGGTAAAAATATACACAAATGCAAACCTTTTAGAGGACACAGAACTTGTTCTTAAGCCCATGCGATTACGTACAAGTAGAAATTTGCGATATGCATAAACAGCTTGGGGAATGACTTCTTTATTACGATTAAGCATATCAACGCACAACTTGCACAAACCACAACAGAACCTAATTACTGGAAAACACAACAGATAATTTTGATAGTTTCACGTAAATGTACTCTTCTAAATACATTATTAATATAAAGATCTCATATTTGTAATATCAGAATGCAGTAGAAATTATTTTCTACTTGAAACGCGAATGCTCAAGCCTTGCAAATATACAAGCACGTTACTGATGTTTACACCAAAGCCGGTCTAACCGGCTGAAGGTTAACTTTTGGCACTGTCGACCATTTTCCTACAATAACGTATTTGAGAGTTGAGTGTGCTTTGGGGTGCAAAATGATAAGACCAGCTCGTAAAACTCGTGAAGTGGCTAAAATAAAAACGTTTAACCTTTTTGTTACAAAATAACGTCCTCCCACGTCATATTGGACGATGCATGAAATGATGCTCAAATGAGCCCAAGCCCCATAGTGCTTAGTTACCCGACATTCGTCTTGAAGGAATAAGGAAAAACGCCGGAAAAGACCTTACCCAGGTAACCCATCCTCATCGAGATTCGAACTTGAACGTGATGCAGACACGCTACCATCTACACTACCGAGGTGGGCTAACGTTTAACTTAGACATGCTCTCCGCAAGTTCATTCCATGCAAATACATACTTATATAATATAGGTTTTCAATTCCTGCACTCTGGTCTGTTACTTTTCCATAGGTTCTCCATAGCGTATAGGTCTGGATAAATGATTCCGGGTCATTCCATAACTCTTGACATCTTTGACTCAAATATCCAAGCCACTGTTCCAATCCTCTGTGCAATCGGTAAAAAGTGTACTTCATGGAACACTTGGTCCGCCTCGGTAACGTGCATGGTGAGTTACATGGATAAGGTCTTTCCCGGATGTTTCCCTTATCCTGAAAGATGAATTCAGGTAACTCCAAACTCTATCCAGGGCTCATTTGAGTATTTCATTAGTTTCATTCATCGTCGACTAAGTTGGAGGACGTAAATTTGAAAAAGAGAGAAAAAAAGAAGAAAATGCATAAAGTGTGGCTTTCAAACGACCTCTAGGGAATATAAGATGTTGTTTACCCCCGTATTCAAATGTACTCCATGACATCAGACCTCCCCCCCCCCCATCCCTATTAACTACCTTTTTGAAAACTTTTTCTTTTTCAGTGGTCAGGTCAACAGTTTGCTCTGGTGACGTGTTCCTTAGCCCAATCAAAACGTCTCTATTACATAATTGCGGACAGTCAAGCGTGGTAGCGTTTTCTGTTTGACTAGCCTGGATAACGTCGATTATTCTACAAGTGATAAATTATAGTCGCGCTGTTCGAACGGCTACCATGGATTTATCTTTGATAATACATACCTCTCAGATAACGCGCTGATTATTCTTGCAAGAGCGAGAGGGGCACTGACTCGCCCACCCCGGCCCTGTGCTAAGCACCAATGAACGCATCACTTCAGCCAATGGAATTCGCAGGAATCACAACTGACAGATATATGTTTACTCCACGTGGAGTAATCAGTGCGTTATCTGAGAGGTATCCATTACCAAAGATAAATCCATGGTAACCGTTCCAGTAGGACGACAATACCAACACCGTCCCTTCGTATCACGCGTTTCTTTTGTCAGCGCCTAAGATTTTGAGCTCTAACAGATGACCTTTGCGTTCTATAACTTTTTGTGGCTTTAGGAAGCTACTTATCGCACAAGGTGACCTGCCAAGCCTTGCTCTTTCGCGAGATGAATATCCATTTTTAGACAGTTTGACCTTGCTCAAACTTCCTACCCATGTTCACTTCAATAATTACCACGCACGCTTCACGAAAACAGCTAATCACTCTAGAGTAATTGCTGGATAGCGTATTAGTACTAAGGTCACGAAATGTTCAGCCTGATCGTGTCAGAATTTCTGTCATATGTGTGCAATGGATGCGGTTCTTTGTAATTGGCATTAGGATGCAGAAAACAATTTTATGTACATAAGTAAAAGAGTAACTAGTTTTTAACTACATATGAGTTTTATCAGCTGGCCTTATTCTGTAACCGAACTTTAGTATTGCTACCTTCTGAAGGGAAGGAAAGCTAGTGGTCATGTGTTCTAGATTTACATCACGTAAAAAATTTAAATCTTTAGAAAACTTCTGAACAAAATAGTGATTTTTCACGCCCAATATACAGTGGGATGCTACGAACATCCTGCACTTCAAGCGTTCATAAATAAAAAAAGTAAAATATGATGCCAAGTTGCGATTTATACAGAGGAGTAACAAAAGGTATTCAAAAATTTGAGAAAACATTTCTTACAGATAAAAAATTTGTTTATTTCCTTTTTAGAGTACTTTTTCTACAGCTGAACCCCATACACCCAATGATAGAACCGTGAGAAAACAGGAAATCAGAGCACATGTTCAAAATGGCCTCCATTAGTTCCAATGCATCTGTCAACCCGCCGTCATGTGGACTCCCTAATGCGCTTAGTTAGGTCTGGAGTATTTCATATTGTGATACCGAAATTAAAGGATTGCAAGAAATAAAGAATCGTGACGGATTTCAAAGAAATCGTGTATCTTAGTTACAACACGTGCAGGGGGCAGGTGGTTGAGTCGTGTAACAAAAGACACGGGAGAAAAAGAACCCTAAATGGATAGCACTTGACTCCGTTTGTAAAGGTATTCTTCGGACCCTTAATAATGGCATGACCGAGACTAATAATCACAATGGAAAAAATAGTCACAAAGGTGAATAAAGAGGGTTTTCGAGAGGTGAAAGTTACACACACAAACGCAGCTGTGCATAGTGAGGAGACAGTCCGTGGCGGGCAGGCCGATTAAGACGGTCATCTGCTTCTGTCTTGGTCAAAGGAGACCAGAAGATATTTTTAGGTTCATATGTACGTGAAGAACGAATTAAGTTTTATCGAGTGATAAGCATTCTACATATGGTAACTTTGAACATTGATATATCAGTAACCCTTCGTCGGCAACTTCGAGTTTGATGTGATGATAAAAAGAAGCAGTAATTAAACCAGTTTGAAACTTGCATTCCAGTGTCATTAGAACCATCCTTACTCATACATATCCACGCATACCCTTTGACGGAACTCACTGCTCCGCCCTGAGGATAGTCCAGTGCTTCAATTGTCAGGCAGCCTTCCACAATAGGAGCACGAAGAGTCGCTACACCTGGAACTGGAGTTCTGTAAACACGACATTACAATTGTTCCCACAAATAAACATTTAGTGGCTTTAAGCCAGGTGAACGTGGAGGCCACGGACTTGGCCCACCACTTCCTATCCACCCACCAGGAAACCTACCATCAGAAATCGACGGGCAGAAAGCCTGAAATGAGCAGCTCCTCGTCCATGAACTGAGTACCGGTAACTAACTAGTGTACTTTAGTACAATGACAACGGTGAAATGCATCACCTCCACCCAATTTAACCAGATGTAAAAAATGAATGTTTATCACTGTACCATTAAACCACTGTTCTGTTGTGGTGTTATAAACACCGGACAGCTACGTATTACAAATCTCACTGTGTAAGCAGAGCTGTATAAAAGCCGCTACAATTCCTGGACCTAGGTTCATGTAACATTTTGTATCCTCTATATGCAAGAAATGTATTCCAAAAACTCACAGTTTTTGTGACACCCTGTATAGCATGCAAGTATAATCTCCCTAAGAAGCAAGGAAATATTAACAAGAGAGCAAAAACATCCTATATATAAATGACAGCTTTAAGTGTTAAAATAAATACCAGAGAGCATTTTATAATCAACCGGTATACCGTGCTGAAAACGTGTAAATAAACATCTAGTTACAGCTTGCATCACACCATGTCTAATGCATTACATCGGTTATATACACTTTATCCACAAAATCTGGAGTAATAATAAATCAAGCACTGCATGACATACATAAACAAGCAGCGGAAATCCGTGCTAAAGTTAAGCCTGCGCTTCAAAAGTTCGAACTATGCTTTGTCTCAATCCACTTACCAATTAGGAGCCCCACCCCTGCTTAATAATTTAGGCGTACTTCTTTTCTTCGGAAATTACAGCCTCTACTACGTACTTAACATCAAATATTCATGACCTGTCTGCACGATCCACATTACCTTCATGTTCCATTCATTGTTTGCGTTTCTTTGTCACTCTATTAACAGACTGAATGTGTTTTTGAGAAATTTGTACATTTATGCATACCAATTTTATTATTATTATTATTATTATTATTATTATTATTATTATTATTATTATTATTATTATTATCATCATCATCATCAATTTCTTTTAGCGGAGATTTAGTAAAAGAAAAGCATTCAGAAAATGTTATACACATTTATTAAACTGAATTTACAAAAATAGCAAAATAAAATAATAAGGATCACCTCATAATTTTAAGAACCATAGATGTGTTTAAACTAGGAATGGATTCTCGATACTTGCGAAACCTCGATACTTGCATGGCAACGGTATCGACAGCGAACAATACTTCAGAAAATTAGCTCGGTACCTTTTCGATACTTCGGTGGTGATTCTGCAATTTTTATTATATTTTAAAACCACAAAATAGTATTGCTGCAAGTAGAACATTGCAAATTTTGAGAAATTGCAAGGATGTAACTTTACGCAAGAAAATAATCGTGCCAAATCCAGTATCAGTTATCAGATCCCAGGAAGAAATCACAGCATATCTCAATGATGATTTATCACCTCCTCTTTCTACTGTACTGAATTACTGGAAAACAAGTTAAAATAATCCAGAGCTAAAAACAAAAAAGAAAAAAAAAAAAAAGAAAAAAAAATGGTTGCTAAATATTTATTCCATCTGCAACAGTTTTCTCTGACTATTTAGCACAACAGGTCTCATATGTGACAGAAAAAAAAAAGTAGACCTGACCCCAAAAGAGTGACAATGCTAGTATTTTTGAACGAAAACTTATCAAAGTGTACTATTTTGTTTTAAAATCGCTATTTAATTTCAGTGGCATTACACAGTTCTCTCACTATTCTATTTTGTATTGAAATTAGAAGTAGAAAAAATGACGGTATCGAGAATCGAGTATCGAGAAAAACTGGTATCGTCCCACCCATAGCTTACACTGTGGCGAAGACGACAATAAGTTTACCTTAAACGTCTTTGTCACTAAATGGTGTTCAATGCTAACGAACAATCAGCCCTTTTTCACTATTTGTGCTGCTAGTAATCTTTCTGACCTAAACACAGCTCCACCTCTTACGCGGAGTTACACGCCAATTCTGAACACAACTTTGGTATTCGCACGTAAACTACTTCGCTGACGATGCCACAGCTGGACGACTTCTCACCACGGAGCCGCACTTACTGAACTGTGAACTGCTTCCTGCACCGTTCCGCAGCTAGCCGACTCCTTCCCCATGGAGACGCACACTGCCCTGACTACTCCAGGTCTTGCATCAACTTTTATATAATCCTGCCGGACACGATAGATCGTTCCAGAAGCCGAATGTTCCCCTCTTGAATTCTGGAACAATATCCAACGGTATTTGCGCAGTAACAACACACTTCCACTTTGGCCTAATGACGTCAGTCACCGATAGTCCTACTTTCCCACCAGCCTATAGGCCACAAAGTTAAGCGATTTCCATACTCCCGCTCCTTCGCGATGTCCAATACCTCCAAAATAGCGTCGCGGTCACCAATGTAACAATATGAAGTGTTCAGGGTCCAATGGCATTATCCAAGTGCGAAAAGATTTTCAGAGAGAAATGTGAAGAAAAGCTCCTCAAGTTGGAGAGAACATAAACCTCAGTTCACTAAGAGAGACACCTCAATTGTCAGCGAAGTTCGACAAACAAAATGTTCTCAGAAAGTACACTAAATAAAAATACACACGAGCTGATGATGTTATGAAGGGCCAAAGAAACGCGTTCTAGGTAATGAAGAATTATTCATTTAAAACCTAACGGACGCACAACATTTCACCTGTGTGGGACTGGGTGTGCCACAGCCGGCTTTTGCTCCTACATAAACACCGCGCTTAAAGCATATAACACGTTTACCTTATAGAAGATACTGGGAATATCGTCCACCCTCGGCTAAACAAGCAATATATCGGAAGAACACATTCTGATTATGCTGGGCCACTGTAATGTTTCCGATTTCATTTCTAATATTTTGATTTAGTTCTTCCAATGCACGAGGATTTGTCTCGTAAACTTTGTCACACACTGTTAAATCGGGGGAGCGAGAAGGCCATACACCAGCACTAATCACACTATCTTCAAACACTTCCCTAATTTTATTCATGGACTCTGCTGTATGGACAGTAGCAGAATCTTGTTGAAACTAGACATATGATTGTTCTTTTTCTGCCAATTCATGATAAAATGGAATCAAAATGTCTTCTCGGTACCTCCCTTCATTTACTTGTAGAATATTCACCGATTAGACGTATAGCGCTAACAGCATACCAAACTCCAGCTCCGCGCACAACGGCAGCCGGTATAGCAAGCTCGCGGGAGAGGCAAAACGCTGTGTGCTCCGTTAGGTTTTAAATGAAACCTGTACTAGCAATTAATGCAAGTGTTAGTTTAACTCAAATTATATTAAGCACAGATAACCTGCATCTTACCGGCTCAATTTGTGCTTCTTAACCAATCACCCAACGTCGACGGTTTGTGAAGAATTGACCCTCTGTCTACAAAGGTTGTTACCGAGATCCTGAATCAGCCTACAGAACCAACAATGGTACAGGACGTCGACTACGAAAGAAGACAGGGCTCTGTTAGCATTGAAAGGGTGCAATCAGCTCTCTTCTGATGTGCATGTTGCTTGACACAGAGTTGCTTCCAGGCATGTAATCTATTTGGACAGCGAACTGACGCTCGTTCAACAGGTTATTATGTGAACAACAATGTAGGCGTGTACCTACATTCATGGAATGAGTCTCGTGTGTATAAAAACAACACAAAATGGCATACACCAAGTGAATGAGACTAATTTTAGAGTAGTCATTGTCAATGATACCGTTAAAATATTTTCGTAAATAGCACGGAACTTGAATTTTCTGTGAATAGTCTGAGAGATTCTCTTCGTTATGAATGACTGCTGTACATTCGTAAATCGTAAAAACAATCTAAAAAAAAGTAATCGCATTAAATGGAAATTAGTTGTTCCTCCACACTAGTCGTCAGTAGGACAAGATTTGGAAAGGTAAACCGCAGACTGAAAAATGCAATGCCATAGCCGGGATTTGAACCACGGATTTCCCAGTCTCCATCCGGTTGCTCTTAACCACTGAGTTACCAAGGCAACATGCCAGGACGACATAAGATTCTCCAACTGACTTGTGATTTTCCCGATAAATCACTACGAGTTCTCATAAACACATGCGACCAGACTTAATGGCGACTTACAATATTCAATACTTTTAAGTCCACCGGGCTTTATAAATTACAGCACTGTTAGGTCAATTAATGGAATTTAATTATTCTTCCACACCAGAAGTGTGTATACATAAGATATGAGAACCGTTGTTCAAATCCCGGCTATGGCATTGAATTTTTCAATCTGATTCACCTATCCAAATCACGTCAAAGTATTTAATTCATGTGAAGTAGATATTTTGCAGCATTAACCATTTCCGAGATATGTATTCCTGAATAGTGGTTTGAATTTAGTAATACTGTGGTTTTCGTGCAACTTCTCCAAGCAGTTCCTTCACTCTGTTTCCACTGCCGTTTAATGACCCAGTTCAACCTTAGCCTGGAGTTCGCATAGCCCATTCATCACTTCAGTACTGTGAACTAGTCCCAAGAATAGCTCCCTCTTTCATGACGTAGCGGGGCCCACCTCTGTAGCGTAGATGGTAGCGTGTTTGCCTCACGTTCAAGAAGTCCCGAGTTAGAATCTCGGTCAGGGCGCGTTATTTGGATAAGGTTTTTTCCCCCCCGGGATTTCCCTTATCTTGTACCTAAAGGTAACTCAAAGCGGGATGGCTCAGGCGGTTTCGTCTGTGGCCCGTATTTGGGAGGTCCTGGTTCGATTCTCCGAAGTACCGATCGAACCAGAAAACTGCCCGATTCGTGGCTGACCCATGGATTTTTAGGGGGTTTCCCGGATTGCTAGGCGAATGCTGGGTAGGTTAATTACATCCCCCGAATTTCCTGTTCCTCCGTTTCATCTCTATTATCATTTCACATCATCCCTCATCTGGTGGTCTCTTTCAGGGTGGAAGTGTCGGCGGGTATCTCGGCGTTCCATGGCAGGATGATATGCTTCTGGTGAACACTTCCTCCTTCGGTAGGATGCTCTCCGGTCTCCGGGCCGGCCTAGTCTCGGTTACCGAACCACAGCGGGTGAGCTGCCGGCTGTACAGGTCTGCCGGGAGTTTCCAACTGTAAAGTATAGGGGAGCCTGAGCTTTGCACTGTCGTGGCTCCTTGGGACAACAGCCCCCTGTCTCCTACGCTTCACCCTCCCTCCCGAGGATGCTACACTTGGGGACATAGGTTCAATAGATCAAGACTGGTCGCAGTGCCGAATCCCCTCCGTAGTAACTCAAAGCTCTATGGATCCTGTACTCATTTCAGCATCATTTCATTTATCGTCCGATATAACTTAACGTTGGAGGACGTAAATTAAAATAAAATATTGACGTAGCGGCCTAACGAAATACACGGTTCACTCGCTGGGAAGTTGAACATTAGACGTCTCTAATTCCGGGCAGTATAGCACTCATCACAATTCACAGTCTTTTTATCCCTTGTCGATTACCGGATCTCCCCATTCACCAAAACTTCATTGACTCGGTGCGCTAAGCTCTGGCTTATATTGCCGTAGGAACTTTGCAGATAGTTTGGAATATCGAAACATCTTGACAGTTCTGTGGTGATAAGTGTTTTTGTTTACACTGTGCGGGCGCTCGACTTATCTGATTTACAGTTTTCAAAGCCATCACACTGCGATCTGCTTTGCAACAACAAATCTGACTATCGCCCTAGTATCCTTCTTGAACCAATAACTAATATATTTATCTTTAAAAATATGAAAATGCAAAACAAGATAAAAGAATAAGCTTTTGTAACCACTGACCACAGAAAGTCATGAGAATGTAACATGTTCCCCCTAAATTAGATCATTTTTTTTTCACCGGACAGATTATAATGGATTATATATTGAATTGAAATGTCCAAATGGAGTACTGGTGCAATGAGCTTAAAAGACGTCGCATTTAAAAAGGAAAAAAAGAAAACTGCTAATTCACACTATTTCCACGCCAAAACTATATAATGTTATTCTACATTGTGATAATGGGTACTTTTTAAGGTCGCTGAAACATATGAATCGTATGGATTCTGTAATATATTAGGAATATATAATAGTCATTTCTTGGATTTTCCTCCCGAAAGAAAAAAGAAAAACTATGACAAAGTAGAATAAACTGTAATCTGTTTGATCTATTGCTACGTGAACAAAGCAAACGAAGTGCGATAGTATATAAATATCCTTGATAAAAGGATAATATTCAATTTATTAGAAAGCTTTAACAACTCCTAAAATATAACAATCTTAAAATATGTTACTTGAGTAACTATTCAAGTTGTAAATTTTGAAATCCAATTCGGCGCCACTTAAGTTTCAAAATACGAACTTGACAAAGAAAAAAACAAAATCTACTTCGACATAGTTGCAGACGCCTTGCTGTTATTTCTATTATTTTTGCTCTATAAGAGAAACTCTGAACTACTGTACTGACTGACTCAGTTATTGAACTTGCCCACGAAAGAAATGAAGCCCCCTCTCGAACATGTAAGTCATGTGTAGCCGGTCTTCATGTCCAGAAAACAAAGCACGCACCAATGAAAACATCAATTCCGAGCATGTCGTCCTCACGTAGTATTCAATTATTCAGATCGATCAAGGGCAAAGGCGATAAGGTCGCCGATTTCTATCACTCGGTCCAATCTACTCCAAGGATTCACATTGCATGTCATTGTACAGGTCAGTCGCATCAAACTGAATCCCAGGCTGTCACCTCGGTCACGCGGTTATTTCGCATAGAAATCGCGTCATCTACGCAAGCAGCTTTATCCTTTAACAGCTATAGAACAATATAAAAACATCCAAGGTCAACAGAAAAGCGGAAAATAAAGTGCGTATTACATTACAAGAGTTTCAGAAATTATACGTGATATTTTGTTTGTGCTCCTGTGAAGATCTTTTTAGAAGATTGAAGATATTAACGCTTCCTTGGATGTATATATTCTCGATCGTAAAATTCTTTGTATGCAATCGTGCCTTATTTGCAACAAATAATGTAATTCACAGAATAAACACTAGACAAAAGTATAATATCCATTATCCCATAGCTATGCTTCCAGAAAGGTGTGTATTATGAAACTATCAAAATATTTGGCGCACTTCCTAATGTTCTTAAAGAAAAAATTGATAATTTCGCTGTTTTTAAAAATCTGTAAGTAGTATCTAACTGTTCCAATTTCAAATAATTACCAATAAATCTTTGATGCAAGTTGAAAGTTTATTTTTAATGTATATGTATTTAAGAAATAACAAGAATGGTATCCATTGCAAAAAGGTTGAGACGTACTGGCATCAGCCAAGTGAAAGCTGAATTAAAAAGTGTTTCATTTTGTATCATATTTAATTATCCCTGCTTTGTTTTCCATAATGTTGTTCATATTGACTGTATACTATCATATGTGTCTTATGTTAACTTTTGTGCATATATATGCTATTACACTTTATACCTCTGGACATGTTTAATGTTCACACCTTTTCTGGCTACAAGTGAACCTACTGAGCGCAAATCAATCTAATCTATCCAATTGCAAGGATCATATTAGCGCCGCCGGTGTGATTGAACTTCTTACCGCATAGTTATTTTTTTACTTGATGAAAACTTTCCTGTACATGGTTTGTACAATATAGTTTGGCCAACTTACCTATAACATATTAAATAACATGAAACATAGTGTCTGCGGTTATTATATAAGGTCTGTGTCGTTTTATTTTCGATCTTCTTATTGTCTCGATTTCGGTAGGATTTGTTGGTATCTGTCGTAACAAAGGATTAGCATGTTATAAAAATGCAGCCTGAGAGACTGCAGCCGGATCGATCAAAATCGTTTGACGTTGATAGAACCGAAGTTTATTTGAATTATTTGTGCGGTTTTAAACAGGCTATTATTGTACGTCCATTTCGTGGCTCATGAGGGCAAGCATATCGATAATAGCCATGACGTAATATATCCGTTTATACAAGCGATTTCTGTAGCGCGGTAACGGGCAATCTTAACATTGTATGCATACTTTGACAAAGATGCGAACGTCACCTTAAAACTGCTTTGTCACCAAATGGTTCAGTGCTAACGTACAATTCGCACGCACCAACATGTGCTGCTAATAATCTTTCTGGCCAACACAGAGGTCGACCTCTAACACAGAGCTACGCGCCGATTCTACACACCACTCAGATATTCAAGCGAGAAAAACTTTGCTGCCGTTCCGACAGCACGGCGATTCCTCACCCGAAGCAGCACTTACTAACCCGTGAACTGCTTTCTGCACCATTCCACGGCTTGCCGACTCCTTCCCATGGATACTGGAAAGTACCACACTTCCATACATTGCACTGATGAACTATTTCGTGAACTGCTCCACGGCGCCGACTCTTACCCCGCGGATCTGCACTCAACTCAACTCTAAGCACCAAACACACTGCTCTCACTAGCACTACTTTTCACTACTGTCTCACTACCCACTCACTCTAGACCTCACATTGGCTTTATATAGCTGTCAGGCGCGGTAGATCTTTCTGGAACAGGAAACCTCTCGAATTAGTCACGAAAGGTCTTTTGCGTACTAATACGGCTCGCTACCTGAAATCAGCTGTCCTTCAGCGCGTGTTAATTTCTCAAGGCTGACTTCTGCAATTGCTGATGTGACAATACAGTTACATGGAAATTGTTCTTTCACAGAAGCCCTGTGTAGGACGCAATATGGAAGGGTAGAGCCAGACTGAAAAATTCAATTCCATAGCCGGGATTTGAACCACGGATCTTCTGGTATCCGTCCAGCCGCTCTAACCATTTGAGCTACTATGGCCAACATGCCAACATGGCATGAAATTCTCCAACTGACTCTCGTGTTTTTCCCGGTAAACCACTAGGAGTTCTCATAAACACATGAGACAATTACCTTAATGGCGACTTACTATGCTGTAAGTACTATAAGGCCCGGGCTTTATAGTTCGGACCACTATTAGGTACAATTAATGGAAATTAATTGTTCTTTCACAATAGCCGTGTGTAGGACGCACTATGAAAGGGTAGAGCCAGACTGAAAAATTCAATTCCATAGCCGGGATTTGAACCACGGAACTTCTGGTCTATAATATAGTTACAATTTGGAAATGTACAAGGAACGCGACAAGAAGCAGTAATTCACCACACAGGTTTCTAAACTGATTATCGAACATAGAATCCAAGTGTTTTCGTCTGCTTTTTGAGTTCAGTTCAGTTCAGGGGTGGTAATGAAAGGAATACGAGATTTAACCCATTTTGATGTTTAATTCTTCGGTTTTCCAACGTTTCAAGGATCCTCTATTCTCTTAGCACCGTGTCGTTGTAAAGTTCGTTCGCCCTAATTTGGGTGGTGATAGGCAGGAGTTGAAATAGGAGAACCACTCTGCGGATCACAAATTGGCATACCTGGTTTATGACAACACTACAACATACAGTGTGGCATATCAAAACAGGTTGGAAGAACTGTTCTCTCAACATGTCTGTCACTGCATAAACAGACCACTAAAAATTCTGCCAAGTCGCGTCATTCCTTTCGGGCGTTCACGAAACTGCTTGCATAAATGGGAGCTAATGGTTACTAAGTAGCAGTAGCATATATATAAAGTGAGGAAATCATTTTAATATTGTTTTCTCTGAGCGGAAGCATCTGTCTACTCATACCATACAGATTATGTACTGTAGATACGATACAACTGGCCAGAAAATTATTCTTTTTGCTCCCAGAGAAGCAATCTGTTTATACTTCCTCTACCAATTAAAGTAGAGAAGGTATTGCACTCTACCCAAAATTTATAGTCAAGATTTTACATCAAATAAGCTTTCAAACGACTGTAATAAAAAATGATAATAAATACAATAATAACCATGGGTAATTTTTAGCAAAAGGTGTATGAGTCTGTGCCTGGCTGACTGTAAACAGTATAACTCAAAAACAAAAAATGCCTCACATTCTAGAGGTCGCGAGTTCCAATCACGGCCAGAGTACGTTATCTGAATAAGGTTTTATCCGGCAGTTTCCTCTTATCCTGAAAGATGTATGCCGGGTAACTAAGCTCTATGAACCCTGTACTCATTTAAACATCATTTCATTCATCGTCCGATATGACTTAACGTTGGAGGTTTTCTCTTATCCTGAAAGATGAATGTCTAGTAGCTCTAAGCTCTATGTACCCTGTACTCATTTGAACATCATTTCATTCATCGTCCGATATGACTTAACGTTGGAGGTTTTCTCTTATCCTGAAAGATGAATGTCTAGTAGCTCTAAGCTCTATGTACCCTGTACTCATTTGAACATCATTTCATTCACTGTACGATATGACTTAACGTTGGAGGTTTTCTCTTATCCTGAAAGATGAATGTCTGATAACTCTGAGCTCTATGGACCCTGCACTCATTTAAACATGGATATGACTTAATGTTGGAGGTTTTCTCTTATCCTGAAACATAAATGTCTGTTAACTCTAAGCTCTATGTACCATGGACTGATTGGAGTATCATTTCATTCATCGTCCGATAATAATTTAGGAAATCGTAAATTTAATAAAACAGGTTGTTTAAATACAAACTTGCTACTAATGCGAGTCCATACATCTGCGTATTTAAATTCAGCAAGTTTCTGGGGTGCGACAGTAACATTTTCAACTCATCTACCACCACAAAACTCCCTTTAAACGACAATTTTTAAAAATAATATTGATTTTCTCAAACAACTAACGATTTTGGTATCTTTAAGAATGAAATCTCTTGAAATTTCTGAGAAAAGTCTCAGACCTGTTCTTAATTCTGAATGACGTAAGTGTAACTGGCAAACTCTAAGAGATAGACAATATCTTACTACACAAAAAAAAAACAGACAGTTTTCAAATACTTTTTTCGTAGGAGTGATCATTTTCGAGACATTTCTTGTTATTCGCTTTGGATTTTTTCAAATATTTGTCTCTCTCTCTCTCTCTCTCTCTCTCTCTCTCTCTCTCTCTCTCTCTCTCTCTCTCTCTCTCTCTCTCTCATGGTAGTTGTGAACATTTTATCTTAGGTCATGCAAAGAGAACGGAATTTTGAAGTCTCCGTATAGGGACCAGCCTTTAAAACATTAGATATCATGAAACCTTATTATGTTTCCTTATTTCCCCAGTTCCTTGAAGGAAAAAAATATGTAAATGTTCATATCTGCAAGAGTTAATTCGATTAACACGAGTGGATAGAATACTCGCTAGTAAAAGAGTTACAAGAAAATGTCATGAGTGCAAAACATTAGATTTTTGTATAAGTTGCGGGACATACACATAAAAAAGGACACTGAGAACAAGGTACCGCATATATCATTAATACCGAAGGGAACACGTTAGTATCACTAGGGCTCATTAATATTGACTTGCTATGCCACTGACGACCAATAACGTAGCAAGAAAGTTCACCTTGCCATAACAATAAAACTTTTATGGCTGTACATAATTTACGGCAGTTTTCTTGTTGGCGTGTTTATCTTGGGCCAGTGCGTCCAACCTTTGGGTTTCTTAGCCTCGACCCGTACTGCCCTTTGTCAACTTTTGAGCCGCTTCATGTGCAGTTTAGATTTTCTTCTTGACTGGTCCCTAAAGGTCTCACACAAGGTTGGAAACTCCATCCAGCTCATATTCGACACTTTTATAGAGCTGTAGCCGTTAATCCAAGTGTGCACTCAGGAACCCTATGCAAAACTAAGCGAATGTGTTTATTAGCAATAGGACGACATTGGTATTTCTCAATACTCTATACCGATATACGACACTTTATAAAAAAACTGTAATTATGCTCTAGTTAGTAGATTTCTGTGTAAAAAACATTTTATTTTTGGAAAGGTAATACCAGGATGAAAAATTTAAGACCATGCCCGGTATTTTACCAACGGATTTTCTGGTCTCTGTCGGTTGCTCTTTACCAACGAGCTACCATGGCAACATGCCAGCACGACATTAAAGTCTTATATGAGAACTAGTAGTTTACCGAGCAGTTGCCATGGCAGTTCAATGGTTAAAAGCAATCGGACGGAGACTGGAAGATCCGTGGTTCAGAACCCGGCTATGCTATTGACTCTACATTTCCAAACTTTGTGCTACACACAGCTAGTGTTTAGAACAATGAATTTCCATTGATTGACCTAACACTGCTCTAAACTATGAGGTGGGTACACAGTACATAATACCTATCACTGCAGTTACTGAAACGAGCATTATATCTGGCAGCATGGGTGACTCATATGCACTCGCATACACTCATTTCGTAGTAAACACATCCACTAATAGAGCAGGTAAACAGTTCAAGGCCTTCTTCAGGCCCGCTTGCCTTCTTGTGCTGCTTCTTTTTAAGGCAGGGGAAAAATTTTCAAAAGACGCCGAACTCGGCGAGTTGGATTCTTACCAACCAAAAATACCTCTTCGAGCCATAAGAGACTTCTTCCTGGAACCACTAATAGGTATTACCTCAACATGAAAGGCGAAAGATGGTCAACGTAATAATGTACCAATTGAAGTTATAATAGCACCTAAGCCCCTGAGAAGGGGAAGGTGATGCTGTGGTAGATGTTGGGAGTACAAGCAGCGACCAGTTTACTCTCCGCGTTCGTCCTGCTCCTTCGCCTTGAAGGTTGAAGTATTCATTGCAGACTTAACATGCTAGTTCTCCTAGGACTCCAGCATAAGTGGAAGAATATTGCTCAAAGTAACAACCTGACCAAGTTTGGTGTAACAGTGATGACGAATGTCAAGCCATTGAGGGCAATGTAAAATCGTATGCTCCGGGGTGTCCGTTTGTGCACAGTACGAGCAGAGGTCCGTGTCAATGAGCCCCATGCTGTTCAGGTAGGATTTGCAACGGCCATGGCCGGTCAGAAATTGTGTGACATAATATCCAACTTCTCCATACTTTCGATAGAGCCAGGGTACGATCTCAAGAATCAGAAAATTGGTCCACTATGCCGTACGGGCTTCCTGGGTCCATTCCACCTACCACTGTCGAATCGTGTTGGCCAGAACCAAGAGCCTTTGCTGCGGCGAACCAGTTCCATGAGCATAGATGCGTTGCTGCACCAAGAGGTGGATTGGTATAATCCCAGCAACAACCTGCAGAGCCCTCGTGGAAGTAGTTCTATATGCACTACAGATACGTAATGCAACCTTCCGCTGTACGCGCTAGAGCCAAGTTCGGAAGATTGCCTTATCTAGGCAGGACTTCCAAGCTGGTGCACCATACAGAAGAATGGAATGTACCACACTACCAAGAAGTTTCCTTGTGCCGGGTTTAGGACCATCGACATTGGGCATCACACGTCATAAGGCGGCGATGACGTTTTCGGCCCTACGAGTCACATGTTGGAGATGCGCAAGTGTCTCTGGGACCACAGGGCCATTCCACAAAGATGGACGGTAATATCTCGCAGGGAGCGTCTACCCTCCAGAATTACAATTTTGGTGTTCTGTGGAGCCAACTGTAGCCCCTTTTGCAACATCCACATCTCAATTCGGTGCAGAGCCCATTCTATCCTATCTTCCACTTCTGCCTGAGATTCTCCAGATACAAGAAGAGCCAGATCATCGAGGCGATGGATGTAGCTTCCGACGGCAAAGGCACTCGGAGGACATCATCGTAGATGTTCCATAGACTAGGTCCCAAAACCGAACCCAACGGCACTCCACACATCACATCCAATGTGTTAATGGCACCAACCAAAAGCCTCCGATTTGGAAATAACTACAGAGAAGGCGGAGTAAGGGGAAACGCGACACCGTCAGAGGTCCACAACGATGCCAATCCACTGCGCCGAATTAAAGGCATTACTACATCCAGCGTCACTAAGACGACATAGCGAGGAGTAAGCGTCTGGGCCTCGGCCACGAAAGTTTGTACAGCCTGAATAGCATTCATGGTCGACAATCCTTGCCGAAAACCAAATTAACGAGTAGACAGGCCCTCCCCGCCCTCAATTTTGGCGATTATCTGTTGAGTATGTTATTGTGCTTGATAGAAAGTACATAATACGTATCAGTGCGGTTAATGAAACGAGCATTATATCTGGCATCATGAGTGACTCACATGCGTTGTCGTACTCATTTCGTAGTAAGCAGATCTACTATCAGGGCAGGTACACAGTTCAAGCGCCTCTCCCTCTTTAGGGCCTTGCCTTCTTGAGGTGGGTACAGAGTACACAATATCTATCATTGCAGTTACTGAAACGAGCATTAGATTTGGCAGCATGAGTGAGATTGGGATTTCATTGCGGAGGGAATTCGGTATGTACGCCACCATTCTGGGCTCATTGTTCCTATGCCCCCCAAGCACCCCCGGGAGGAAAGATAAGGTGAGAGGAGACAGGGCGGGCGACCAAAAGAAGCCACGACAGTACAGAGGGCAGGTTCCCTACAGTTTACTTGGATAGACTTCCCCCGACAGACCAGGACAACGAAATCGCTCCCCTACAGCGGGACGGCAACGAGCCCAACAGCCGAGCTCTAATGGTTTTAGGCAGGCGATCCGAACCCCAAAGGTCCCTGGCTGGCGGTCCCGACATGGTCAAATCAGAGGAGCAGAGACAGGCAACCGACCTACCGGAGGAGAAACTAGTTTTCCTCAGAGCATATCATCCCGCCATACACCGTCGAGACACCCGTCGATACTTCTAGTCTGAAAGAGACCACCAGATGAGAGATGAAATAATGGAGATGAAATGGAGGGACAGGAAATTCGGGGGATGTAATTACCCTATCCAGCATTCACCTAGCGACCCGGGAAAAAACCCGAAAAAAGCCCATGGCTCAGGTAGGTCGGCCACGGGAATCGAACCCGGGCCTCCCGAATGCATGCCCCACACGAAAGCAGCATCATTGACTCATGCACTCTTATACACTCATTTTGTAGTAAACAGATCCACTACCATAGCGAATAAACAGTACAAGGCCTTCTTGAGGCCCCGCTTGCCTTCTTGTGGTGGGTAGGCAGTACATAATACCTATCACTGCAGTTAATGAAACGAGAATTAGATCTGGCATGGGTGACTCATATGCACTCTCATACACTCATTTTGTAGTAAAGAGATCCACTACCAGAGCAGATCAGTTCAAACCTTCCTCTTCATGCCCCACTTGCCTTCTTGTGGTGGATAGACAGTACTATTTACGTGGTAGAGAGGTGGGTGTGTAGCGAGAGACCTGCCCTTGTTATTTTGTAAGGGTCAAGCAGAAAAGCAATGATCGTTCGGTCGCGTGCCATGCCCACTCTACATTAACCATGCAACAGAGTGTTTATACCTTGAACTTATTCTTATACCCAACGAACGGCATCAAAAATAAATCTCAATTAAGACAAAGGTACAATAATGCAATAGCCCTAATCATACGTGGGACTTTGCTTTCGTGACAGAATATTTTCGAAAAGCAACACGCAAATCAGAAATACATGTGCACATTAAATTAGTAATTTGTACACATTCTTATTGCTTCCTTCATCACCTTCACCCGAGGTGGGACTTGGCCAGGATACGACATGCGAGAATTGTGTTAGCAGTATCTTGATAACGCTGGACTGAGCCTGGTGACCTTGCTGATGATTTACTGTTTTATCTTTCAGTAAAATGAGAAAGTATCGCATTTCCAGCTTGCAAAATACTCTACTGTCCACATGTTTATAATCCGTTTCAAACCTTTCACTGCACAAGGCGGCTAAAATGATCATAGTAATTTGAGGAATAAGTGGATAATGATGATTCCTGCACGAGTGAACGTTTGTGACGAGCACTATCCGACAGGGGTGTCCATCCCTGCACCCAAATATTTCTGAAAGCCCAAAATCAACTATTAAGTCCCCTTGTTTATTCGCTAGAAAACTCCGCTATGAAAATTAAAATAAAAAGAAAGACAAAGAGAGAAAGAAACGCAATAATTATAGCAAAAATTACGAATAAAAGATATAGCATGTAGTGCATTTGCTATTTCATTGTCCTAGAGACCAATATAGTATGTGCTACAACCGTAATATCTACGCACCTAGCTACAGTCCTAATGTTTATCAAGTATGTATTTTCCCCAACTATCATTTGATGCGCTACATATCATACAATATGAGTGCACTTTAAATTACCTGTTTTTATACAGAATTTTTAAATGAATAACGACACTAATTATGTAAACAAATACAGTAATTAACCTGTAATAAACATGTATTTACCTGCATATATTTGCTTCAATATTTCCATTGATTCCCCCAAATTTGGAATATCCTGCACTCTTACTTACATTTTCACTTGTATGCAATTTGGAACAGCATTATTTTCATGACTTCCCAGCCACTTGCCACTTGCTTTCGAGCTCTTGTACGCGCTTAAGTGTTTGATGACATCGTCACTGCTCTATGTGGCGCACTTGGGTGCGCAGTACCCGAAAATGAGCCCAGACTACGTAGTAACATATAGACATAATACAGGAGGGATTGTATACCCCTGACTGCAAGCGGCCTACAATTGGCATCCGTAAGGAGCGCCGTACCCCACACCCAAGACAGTTGACGAGGGATGTCCAGCAGCTACTTGAAAGTGGTCATATGCGGCACTTTCCAGACGTCAGTTTTGGACGTTGCTACTCCGCATCAAAGTTTTGGCGCGCAGATTTATATATAGCGGGCATTATACCGTCAAATTTTCAAGTACGTAGCGGTATGAGTACAGTGGCAGTTCCCTTGTCAGTTTTGGAAGTTGCGATTCTACGCCACAGTACATAGTTTATATACAGCAGGGATTATAGCATCAAATTTTCTGGTCCGTAGCGTCATGAATACAGTGATAGATTCCTTGGCAGTTTTGGACGTTGCGGTTCTACTCCGCAGTACATGGTTTATATACAGTTAATGTCAGAGGTTCTACTCCCATTAGTCCTGGACCCGTAGGAGCAAGGACCCGGGCCTCCTTCGTTTAGAAAGTTATCGAGATATCCCGAAAGGGCGCCCGGCGCCTCCGTGGGGCTTTCCATAGGCCAAGACCTAGAGACTAAAAAGCCCCCCCCCCCATCTGGTCCTGTGAATTCAAGACGGGATGGAAGTGGATACGCCACTTACGCGCGCCAACACCAAAGTGGGAAGGCTACCGATATGACCTCTGTGGGGCCGCCTGGTGATCTAGCACACCTTCTACTAGCTGTGCTGGCTAGTACGCGGGAATATATGGCTTCCCTCAACCCCGTTCGGAGACGTACCCGATCTCCCACGGGTATCGGGAACCACTGCCCCCTCGACTCCAACCCAATCCGAACTCCCAATCAGGGAGGGGCTCGAATGTTCGGCCCGAGGTTTCTCTAGTAATGTCAGAGGTACCACGAGTGCTAGGGGTTCGCAGCGCCCGCACCACGGCAGCTGAAGGGGACGCATCCCCTGCCCTACGGGAATGGTCTATACACAGCAGGCATACCATCAAATTTTCAGGTACGTAGCGGTGTGAGTACAGTGATAGTTCCCTTGTTAGTTTTGGACGTTGCGGTTCTACGCCGCAGTACATGGATTATATATAGCACACATTATACAATGGATAGTCAACATGAAAAATTCAATGTCATGGCCGGGATTTGAACCACGGATCTCCTGGTTTCCGTCCAATCGCTCTTAACCTTTGAGCTACCATGGCCAACGTGCCTGCCTTCCTGACATTAAATTCTCAAGTTGACTCGTATATTAGACCACTAGGGGCTCTCGCATCCGAGATACACCGTTTGTGGCGACTTACTATTGTAAGTACTTTTCATCATTTAACTCTTATTATTTTAGTTAATTGATGGAAATTAATCATTTCTCCACACTAGCCGTCTATAGGCTAAGGTATTTGATGGATAGAGTCAACATGAAAAATTCAATGTCATGGCCGGGATTTGAACCACGGATCTCCTGGTTTCCGTCCAGTCGCTCTTAACCTTTGAGCTACCATGGCCAACGTGCCTGCCTTCCTGACAGGAGACCCGTGGTTCAAATCCCGGCCATGACATTGAATTTTCCATGTTGACTCTATCCATCAAATATCTTAGCCTATAGACGGCTAGTGTGGAGAAATGATTAATTTCCATCAATTAACTAAACACATTATACAATCAAATTTTCAGGTACGTAGCATGTGTGAGTACAGTGATAGTTCCCTTATCAATTTTGGACGTTACGGTTCCACGCCGCAGTACATGGTTTATATACAGCAGACATTAAACCGTCAAATTTTCAGGTACGTAGCGGTATGAGTACAGTGATAGTTCCCTTGTCAGTTTTGGACGTTGCGGTTCTACGTCGCAGTACATGGTTACAGCAGATATTACGCCATCAAATTTTCTGGTCCGTAGTGGTGTCAGTACAGTGATAGTTCCCTTGCCAGTTTTGGGCATTGCAATTCTACTCTGCAGCAGATTTTTGGTGCACATGGTTCATATACAGAAGCCATTATACCATCACATTTACAGGTACGTAGCGGTGTGAGTACAGTGATAGTTCCCTTGTCAGTTTTGGGCATTGCAATTTTACTCTGCAGCAGATTTTTGGTGCACATGGTTCATATACAGAAGCCATTATACCATCACATTTACAGGTACGTAGCGGTTCGGGTAAATTGACAGTTCCCTTATAAATCACAAAGAGCAGCCGAGCGACATTTTCAATAGCAGTGACGCAGTTGAGGCGTTTCTGCCTCGCGTTGAAGAGGTCCCGATTTCGAATCTCGGTCAGGTGAGTTATCGGTTAAGGTCCCCCCTCCCTCCCAGGATTTTCCTATATCCTGAAAGATGAATGTCAGGTAACTCACAGCCCTAAGGACTCTGTGCTTATTTGCGCACATTCCGGCAGGAGATAAAATATAGTTCTATGCTTTTGCCGAATAAGATACAAAACTTCTAACTGGTACCTCACCTTTTAAGTATGCAGAATATGTTAAGAAAAACCTGTTCAGAAAAATTCAATATGAAAGCGGTGAACAAACGTTTACGCATTTACGAAACCAGCCATTTACGGAAACTATTGTATTGAAAATTATCAAACTTTCGCACTTTTAATCCCATCATTTCCTAATATCCGTTCCCTTTTTTTATTGTTTACTTCGAAAAACGGCTTCGTATGATGCACGTCACGCATTTTTTGAGTGAGCATTAATGATGCATATAATGTGAACATAAATAATGTTCAACTACACCAAGATAGCGAAAAGTCTCATCAATGTTATCACTATATGCTTCTTTAATTAACAAGCATGTTTATCAACACTCACGTACTTATTCCGAAAACTTAGTTGAGGGTATGCAGTAGGTTGAAATGAACAATTTACCGGAGCTCGAGAAACAAAACGACCATTTAACGTGTGGAAAGTACTGCAAAACGCAAACGATCAGAACGCAATAAATAATTGGGCACCGGTTATTGTCAAAAGTTTTACCCGATAATTTCTAGCGTGAGGTAAACTTCATTGAAAATGGGGGCTGCACAGGCTCTCCCCTCTTTTGGAGCGTTTAACGTCCCTTTTAAACACTCATATGTACAGAGGCGGTAAATGAAACTGAACCAGGCTCGGGTTCGCTGAACCGAGTCAGGCATCTGGGTAATGATCACAGCTCAGTATCTGGCTATTTAATTCTTTTGTTTAGAATCGTAGGTACTGTACACGTGTGTTTCATGCTCACTGTGGTACAATATACTAATTTGATAGTGCCTACAATTACCTATTTTCAGCGTGTGGGTCTTTGTAACGTTGTGTGTCAACTTTACTTTATCTAATGAAAACTGTTATTGAAATTAAACGTTTTTTAATGGATGCCCTTTAACTGCTGTGGTTCTCAGCGTCCCAATTCATATTGGGAGTAAAGTAAGGCTTAATCTTACTCAGCGGCCTCATGCTAAGGGTTTTAACGCCAGAAAAGATCCATCGCCCCTCTCCCTAGTTTGAACCCGTAAACTAGGAAGTCAGAGGCTAGAAAATACAATAAACCACAGAGGACAACACAACTTTTATCAAGGTTTATGCCTCTTGTAATTTCAATACTATAACAAATGAGAACACAAGTTACTTCTAAGCACATTATATATATATATATATATATATATATATATATATATATATATATATATACATACAAACTTAGCAAACGTGACAGTTGTGACACTATTGCACGTATTTCGAACAAAACAAGTCAACCTGCGAATCTCTCTCTTTTTTAATTAACGTACTCCAGCGTTAAATCATATTGGATGAATGAAATGGTTGAAGTGTTGCTCAAATGAGCTTTGGATCCATAGAGCGTAGTTACCAGACATTCATCTTCCAGGATAAGGGAAAGTCCAGAAAAATCTTATCCAGATAACTCGACTTGACCGAGCCTTAAACTCGGTACTTCTTAAACGTGAGACACACAATGCACCGTACCTACGGTGCAGAGACGGGCTCTGGCGAAACCAATCACAACTTACAACGCATAACTGAATTGCATTTGGTCTATTGTACTCAAACTGAAGTCCCTTGTCAACTGTCTAATGAAAAAAAAAAAAAAAAAAAAAAAAAAAAAAAAAAAAAAGTGCTCCGCCAAACACTTGCTAGTCACTTATATCCTGTAAACAAAGCGAATGTTTTTAAAAATGAATCTAATCGGACCACCAAAAAGAATCTTCGGGAGTGGAAAGATGCCATACATTCTGCAGGAGGCTGGCCACTAGCCGCTCATCAGACCAGGTAGCCAGCGTATATGCCAATCCTGCGGCGTATATGTTACTTCACGTCGCGTTGACTTTTTTTTGTTACAGGCGGCTATTATTTATTAATATTATTAACCACAGTGTTGCAATTAATATTTGACACTCTTAACCAAGCAGTCATTGCTGAGGAAGCTTGTAATAAAGGCATTCCTTTTCTAACATCAGCAGTTGCACCACTTCATCAATAATAAAATAGTGCCAACAATAAAGCCAAGGGTAAATGGTTATCTAAAAAAGTATTGATTTACGACTGGGAAATCGATAACTGTATCAGCTCGTTTTGTTCATTTATATGATAGCTGTATTGATTCTACTGCATAGTTAAATGAAAATACAGTACTGACCTTAGATTTATTTCATTGCAAACACAATAGCCTGTTTAATCATTTGCTAGCACTACCACTAGTACAACTACTACTAATAATATGAATAACAAAATAGTTGAGAGTGTGAGAGATATTACTTAAAATAATATTAACAGTTTACACTGGGGAACTGAGTACATTTAACACATGGTGTATTGCATATCCCACTTTTGTTTTTCAATTAAATTTTAACAGGCTTTCAGACCGTAGGTTGTTTACGCTATAAGAAGCCAAGCATAACATTCAATAAACGACGATGAAAATTTAACCGGATATGGTAGATTGTGCGATACTGCAAACTCCTACAATGGAGAGAAAGGGATTTTTCTCATAGGGTGTGCCCGAGAGGGTGTGAGAATGAACATCAGATAAGTAGAATGATAAATGTAATGGATGCTAATACATAATCTATTTAAAGCGAGTCGCCGACTGCTTAAGAATGAATCTACTTCGAAATCTTCGCACTAGAAATTACAGTATTGCATCCGGTAGCATCTGATGTATCAACAAATTTAAAGTTTAAGATAACTACTGCTATTATAACACCGAGAAGAGTTATGTTGTGAAAGCGTAAGCTCGAGTGCTATGGACTTCTGATAATCGATCACAGAAGGGGGGGAAAAAAAAAACAAGCGGGGGGAAAAACACTCCTGTAAAATGCAAAACACTAAGATGAGACTTTCAGAAAACCAAAGTTCCTGCCATATATACTACGAAATATTACGCTTTTTATTCCCACATAAGAGACACTTTACTCTTTGACTTGGTAATTTCTAAGAAGTACAAATTTTTTAACGGACACAATTGTAATAAAGGTGTTTTCATGCAACTTTTTGATTTCTGAAACGTACTGAGTTTTAAGCACCTGAACCTTAAGCTTACTAATTTTCTTGCAGTTTGTAGGAATACCTGACTGCTTTAGCCACCCTGACAATTTCTTTGTCTCAACACTTCTAATGACCTCTTATCCATTGGGAGAACTGTAACTCTTAGTTCTTACATCTTGCATTAATTTAAATATATGGTTTTAATACAAAGTTTCTGGATACCATCCAAAAATTATCGTGAAAGCAGAAATTGCTTTATTTTCTTTGTAGCAATATATTACCTGTCTGACGAATACGTGCAATTGTTATGGGAGGTCGCCGGTGTGATATGTTTTGGTTTAGAGAAGTTGTACAGCGTGACCATCAAAACTTCAGCACAGCGTGCCTAACACGATGCATATTTTTTCCTTGCGAAATCGATATCCCATAGAGAAAGGGATATTTCCTTTAACACTCATGAGTTTACGTACTGTAGGAATTTCTCTTCTTTATTCGTTCAAGTCCAGAAACTGCACGTAAAACTTTTCCAAACTCATCGAGTTCGAATCTTTTTGAATATGGGCGATACTTAACAGGTGTTTAAAATTTTTATCCCGTAAACTTTGAATTGTGAAGCTCTTTCACTATATTACGCACATTGAGCGGGATGACTGGCGGTTTCGTCTGTGGCCCACATTCTGCAGGTCCGGGTTCGATTCCCGTAGCCGACCTATCTGACCCATGGGTTCTTTCGGGGTTATCCCGGGTCGTCATACGAATGCTGGGTAAGCGAAACATCCCCGAATTTCCTATCCTTACATTTCATCTCCATTATCAATTCACATCATCTCTCATCTGGTAGAAGTGTCGGCGGGTGTCTCGGCGTTGTCGTGACTCCTTGCGTCGACCGCACTCTGCTATCGTCTCATCCTTCCTCCCGGGGATGCCTCACTTGGGGCAATAAACCACAGGTTTCGGTGCCAAATCCCTTCCGTCGTAGTCCTAATTCCAATATTATGCACAATTCGGTCACTTTTCCCAACTGCCGGGGCTGATGACATCAATTAAAATGATTACACGCTTACAAAACTGTAACATAATGAATAATTACTTTTCTACTTTGTGAGTGTAAGACTTCAAACGGCGGTGTTTACATTTTGACTTGATTCGAACCCATCCACTGTAAGGGACTCAACTGCTGTATTGCCGAACTGTACAGGGAATGGTGACGTAATACCACTTTATCTGTTTTTACGCAGACTTCCACTTTTGGCCTTCTGCATACATTTTTCAGATTTTAAAGGTCGAGCTCTAAAGAACGTGTTATACAATTATGTTTATTGTACAACAATTCGAGGTAGAGTTCTCAGCAAACCAGTAAAATGATTTATCAGCCGTCAATTTCACCAAATGTTCACTTTGAAGTGGTCTGAAAGCTTGGGGCAAGTGTTAACACTCTGGTGGCCAAAGCTAAAAGGCTGATTACTTGTCAGACAAGCGAGGTGTGATGCATCATCTTATGCTCCATTACCTTGATTGGTATCTTTCCACTCCTTGGGGCACCATGTCTCATTACTTGTATACTTTGTAGCGGAAGTTGGCTACCTCTTTCTACAATTCGATATCGATACTTTGTACCTTACGTAACTATTTTCACGAGTGTGCCTCCCCCCGCACCAAAATGTCTGATCCTAGAAAGATGAAACAGGAAGATTTTCAGCAAAATTCCCACCCCGTAATCAAACCACCCATTATATCGAACGTATTACATAGTGTTCAGTTTATTGTATAGAACACAACGCGTTGCTGAGGAATCTGGTTAGTTGTGTGGTGTTGATGTGGTACTTCAGTACTACTATAGAACAGCTGGTCTTTCTCTTGTAAACCTGGAGCACTGTGTCATTAAACCACAGGTAGAGGACAGTCTCGCGACAGTTGCACAGTTATTTTCTTAATTTTGAAGATACAGGATCTAAAACGGCCATGAAATGTGTAGTGTTTAACGCCCGCTTTTACTACATACGGCACCACAGGCGGTGACACTGATGGTACATGAGATGAAGATGGAGCACCGGTGGAATGAGATGGCGGGGGAAACCGGAGGTCCCGGAGAAAACCCAACCCAGCGCCGTGTTGTCCACCACAAATCTCACTTTGCGGTCGCCTGGGATCGAAACCGGGCCGCCTTGGTGACAGCCAAGTGGTCTAACCACTGAGCCACGGCGCTACAACGGCCGTGATTTGTTAGGAATTGAGTAAGAATGTAGTTGAGTCAGAGGAGAAAATGTTACGGATAAAATGTTTAGTGTGAGTGAGATTTTATATAGATATTGTTCCAAAGATTGATGTAGTAATATTTAAGTAGCTCTTTGCCTCAGGTCAACAGAAGTGCATTGTAGTCAATTTTGGTTTTGTAACTGGATATGTTTATGTCATTTAAAAAGAAATAAGATATACTACATGGCAGAGCGTTCAGGCATATTGACCTTCACTGTCAAGCGCTGCACTCGCTTATTACCTTATTTACTAGAAGAGCGAAATATTAACCTGGTGTACAGTAAGTGTCGAAACAGAAATAGAGCTGCGCGTCTGACAGGGAAGGTTAGCCAATTAATTATTATATACCAATGTAAATTAACATTGCAGCCACCCGTTTTGTCACTTGACACAGAGGGATTGCGATTCCCTCTTTTTCTTTCCTCGTTACAATGTTCAATCACGTTATGTATGATTTTTCGCTCCTGCGTATGTATGACACGTTGCTGTCCAGAAGACGTGATTGCATATGAACAGAGTGTACATACACTCTCTCGCGTGTATTACTCGACAGAGCGTTGAGGCGTATTGACCTTCAGGAGACCAGCGCTGTGATTGTCTCTTATCGGGGCTTATCTGGTCGATTAGAAGAGTGAAATAATAGGAAGTTGAGGTACAGTAAGTTACCAAACACAAATAGAGCGATTGGAAGCTGCATGTGTATATATTTTCTCGCGCCAGCCGATGTATGACAAGTTGCTGTCCAGAAGACATGATTATATCTCAACAGAGTATACATACACTGGAGTCGCCATGTGTGCGATAAGCTTAGGTAAACATCTCTCTGTTGCAAAATTTTTGCAATACGCTTTCTCGCTTTGCCATGTAGTATTGCGATAGGCTCACGTAAACAACTGTTAGTTCACCACTTAGACCAGTGAGAGGCGGAGTCCCCGAAGGCTCTGTACTATCTCCCACCTTATTGAACGTCTTTATGGCAGATTTCCCCACAGAACCACGAGTCGTAATGGCACAATACGCTGACGACGTGCTTCTGTTCTGCAAAGACAAACATATACTCAGAGCCTTCAACCCCATACAGACACACCTCCGTCTCACACAACAGTGGTGCCGGCGTTGGCGGATGTCCGTAAATCCGGACAAAAGCCACGCCATACTTTTCACAAAGCGCCACACCCCCGCAGACTGCCCCAACTTCAGCTTCCGAGGTCGAAGGATAGAGTGGACTAACTCTGTGCGATACCTTGGAGTAACATCGGATACAGGCCTAACCTTTCGCCAACATATCAGAGACCTAAGGGCAAGGGTACAGGGAGCAATCGCTTCCCTGTGCCCTATGCTGGGGTCGAGCTCGATGCCGCTTGCCTGAGTTTATACCTCTTCCGAGCGCTGGTGATCCCCGTGATGCTATATGCCTGCGAGATCTGGGGCATGGCCGCAGAGAGCTGGTTGGCATGGCTTCAACGTGCACAGAATAGAGGGCTACGGTCTATCTATTCTGTGGGTCGCTATTTTCCTACCAGGTTGCTTCACGAAGCCTCAGGACTTCCATATGTGGAGGATGAAGTTAGGCGCCGGGCATTAAAATTCTACGCAACTTTACGAACTCATAGAAGCGCCCTTGTTAGATCACTGGGAGATTATAACCCTACTAGACACCGTTCTAGACAACATCGGGTCCCCCGCATGGCATGCGGGCACCCAAGATAACCCAGGAGCTAATCCTAACAGCAGCTAAAGCTGAGCTCCACATAATCTCCTAAGTTGTTTGGCAACGAAATTCTCCCCAATCTAAACTAAATTAAAAACACCAGGGTGATGGTTTTGCATCCCGTCCTTTCATCCCGAAGGTACAATAATTGTAACCTCACAAAATTCATCAACCTCAAAACCTACACCATATCCATCCTACAAAATCCCGTTTCGAATACCTTACCTGCGGTAAAACCCTTAAAGTGTGGGCACGCAGCAAAAACCTTCTGGCTGTATACAGCCAGTCAGAACCACGGACGGACGGAGCTTTCACATTTTGTCATCTAATGCAAACAAACACAGAGAGAGAGAGAGAGAGAGAGAGAGAGAGAGAGAGAGAGAGAGAGATAATATTGAATATTCTAGGAAAAGCTTGTGAAGTCATCTTAAGGAATTTTCTATAACGGGCAATTGTTAAGCAACAGTCAAAACTGTACTACACAAAAAATGCAATTTATTCGAAATAACTATCCATTTCTGACATATTTCTTGACAAAATCTATTATTCAATACTCCTGTCGCCATTCACTTGTTTCCCGAGATATAGAAAGAGCATGGAATTTCAGAACTATGGCGAATTTAACACCTGATTAGTGCTTGGTTTCCCTTATATGTACGAGGTGTGTCCGTAAGGTCTCCAAGGCGCTGGAGCCGTGAGGAACGCTATTACACGAGATCCGGCAACACCGGCGTGTAGCTTGGTTTCACCCCTTCAAATCCCCACAACAACGAACCCGTTGCAACCATTAGTCTTGGCTGGGCAGCCATTTGCGATGGAGCTTCCTATCACTTCCGCCGCCAAGAGCGAGTTGCGTGCAGTGATCCGCCTTTTGAGTGCCAAGGGCACTAACCCCACTGAAATTCATCGTCAGTTAGGCGAAGTCTATGGGCCACAGTGTATGGATTTCAAAAACGTGCAAAAGTAGATCAGAGAGTTCAAAGACGGACGTACAGACGTGCATACGAACAGCGTTATGGTCGACCTTCGGTTTCAGCCGAAACAATTGCAAAAGCGGAGCAAAAAATGCTTAAAGATCGGCGTGTGACAGTTCGCGAGCTGTGCGAACTTATCCCTGAAGTAAGTAAGACTAAGATTGGCAAGATTTTGACCGAACATTTGCATTATCGCAAGGTGTGTGCAAGATGGGTCCCCAAAATGCTCGGCTGATCTCCTGGCCCAGTTCGGATGGGACATCCTCACACATCCCCCCTTCAGTCCAGACTTAGCACCTAGTGATTATCATCTGTTTCCTGAGTTGAAGTCACACCTGGGTGGAACACATTTCCACACCGACGATGATTGGAAAAACGAGGTTGAGCGCTACCTGCGCAACTTGGCGGGAGAGTGCTATGACAAGGGTATACAAAAACTGCCACAGCGCATGCAAAAGTACATCGATCGCAATGGTGATTACGTTGAAAATTAGCTGTAAGTTCCGCCTTTCCATCAATGTAACATTCATTGACAATAAACATGTTTACTATATTAAATACAATTGGAGACCTTGTTTTACGGACACGCCTCGTACATTTATTTCTGGAAACGTCTATTTTCATAAAAAGCCTGCATACAATTTTTTAGAAGTTATATAAAATGACAGACGGTAGAAAGTCATATCACAGCACATCACAGTTTTCTTCCAGTTGTTAAACTGTCTTCCGTTGTTCCTCTTAAAATAATTTGGGCAATAATGTAAAAGACAACACTTTAACGAAACAGGAAATAATACAGCAAAGATATGGCTTTCTAAGGTAAATTTTGTCTGCGAAAAACAAATGAGAACAGCTGTAGTCGAAGACCAGATGTACCAAAGAAGTATATGGATGACAAGAGTTTATAAAATTAGACTAGACTCATTTTTTGTGAAATATGGTTCCTGTCATGTCGTGGCACAATAAATATTCCCAATCTTTTCCAAGAGGGGCACACATGTTATACAATTTGAAACGCCATCTTGAGAAATACAGGTCAAACATGTATATTGGGAAAGGACGACCTTAACCCACTTTGGAACCAACAGAGAGCGGAAACCGATGCAATAAAACAAGTGAGTGAAACAAACCAGGCAGTGTGCATCAACGGAAATGCGATATCCTTTATGTGGGTGTTGTTAAGGGTGTTTATTTCCTGAGGGGAGAAAGAAACATGATTAAGATAACAGGGTTGCAAAGGATTTTAGATTCTAAGGAATGTAGCAACAGAATAGTACGTACGACTGTAAGGAGAAAACAAAACTGCAATGTCGATCAGAAATCTATCGGCACTCTCTCAAAAACGACCTCAAATCAAAACTCAAGTACAGTCCTCTAGTATTTATTTCTGAATGGGACTATGTCATAGAGGGGATTCGGTACGCCGGCCAGAGTAGATCTATTATGCCTATGCCTACGCCCCATATGGGATGAGGGATGAGGCGAGAGACAGATATGCCTGAACAAGGGGCCACTACAGTGCAATGGGCAGGGTCCCTACAATTGCCCAGTTGGTAGCTCCCCGGCAGGGCATTACAGCCGGCATCCCACCCACTGTGGTCCTCAAACGGCTCACTAGGCCTCCTACCCCAGAAGAGGAAACATTTACCAGCATATCATCCTGCCATGCAGCGCCGAGACTCCCGCCGATATTTCTACCCCGAAAGAGACCGCCAGATGCGAGATGACGTGAAATGATAATGGCGATGAAACGGAGGGACAGGGGATTCGGGGAATGCAATTAACCTACATAGAATTCGCCTGGCGACCAGAGAAAACCCCTAAAGAAATTTCATGGGTCAGGTAGGTTGGCCATGGGAATCGAACCCGGACCTTCCGAATGCAGACCTCAGACCAAACCGCCTGAGCCATCCCGCTCGATATCTATACTATCACTCACTTAAATGTCTATACATAAAACTAGAAAATTTAAGTATTCGGTTAATTACAGAAGCAGTAAAATACAACCCTGTAAAGGACATATTGGCTCATTATCAACTGAGTTTGACACTGGAAATTTGCAATTATTCAATATGAACAATTACTGATAGTCCCATACAATTGGAATAAGACATAGTGAAGTTAATTTTGAAACTACAAAACTTTTCTAAAATTCTAGAAGATAAATAACATTTATATTATAACATTCAGCCTACAGAAATCGTTCAACACGTTCTGCTGTCATTTTATGGCAACACGCTTGCAGATGTGCCCGTGCGCTGCAGTGCAAGCGAACCAAGCATATACGCGGTCCATGGCCTCGGCATAAAACGACCGCACTATATTTGGACATATTGCTGACATAACGAAGAGTGGCATTGCGAAACATACAATGAGACTGCTCTCATTAGAAATTATCAATATAACATATCTATTCCAAACACAATGGCTAACATATGCTCATTGAAAATGGATCTGAAGCTGTCTCAACATTTAAAAATATTAGGGTTATGGTATATTCCTACAAATTTGATGCAGAAAGTGAAACTATATGGTCCACTATTTAAAATCTAATGCACGACATACTAGAGCAAAAACATAGGGGACTGTTGCCACATAACATTTAAATATGATCAAAGGAATAGCCCATCAATAGGTGCAACACATTTTGGGCTATTAGGTTCCGGATTGGCTGATAAGCTTTCTAAGAAAAACAATATCTATTGTACAAAAACCCAAGTCAAAATTAGCTTTCAAATGATTAATCAACTCTTAAATTCCTAGATGTGGTTTCCAGTCAGTCCTCTGCCATATTATTTTTAAATTAAAATTTAGGGTTACTGACGAGACCTTCAAAAATCCAAAAACATCCTAAGTTATGTTGCAATTTGGTGTCATTGAATTCATAGTTAATAGTATTCTGTTAAACATTTCCTAACAAACATTAATTCAAGTTCAAAGAAAACTTGCATCTACTTGCACAAACTACTGGTGTTATCGCCAAAGTTTATTGTCTCGACACGAAAATTTAAAAATGAACCACGAATTCTTTTTAAAAAGTTATCCAATAAACACCCCTTGCATATTTTCTGTCCACTAATCGCAGAATGCATACTTGCAATGCGAGATAAATAGCTACTTCACAAATAAAAATTTTAGGTTGTAAAAATTTAGTTCCTTTGCCAACTGTTCGTTTCGTCTTCGGAACACAGAACTTTTACTGTTTCTGTAGAGCCTCTACAGAGCTCAAATGTTTGTTTTTAATCGACCTCACTGTAATACGCCGATTACGTGTAAATACAAGGTGAACCGTTATGGCATCCGTAATACTTCAAAGACTCATTATGAACTTCACCGGAAGCTCGCGCATCTTCCATATCGCCCATACCTATCGGTGGTGGTTGTGGTGGTGGTGGTAGTTATAGTAGTATAGTTTAAGGGCGCACAACAGCTGAGGTTATTAGCGCCCGCCATACCTTTCAAACAGTGCAAGAACAAAGAAATGGCGGAGGGCGTGTTTTGAAAGCGATACTAAATTAAGAAGAGGTTTTGATTGTTCGCAGCAGTTAGGTAATTGCAAAAAATCAAGAAAGCGTTAACCCAATTTCAAACTTCTAACTGGAATATATTTCCTAGATCAGTGATGCTAATGAAGTTAGCAAACACTGGTTTGCCTGAAGTCCAAAAGGCTTCTATTCTCTTAGCACTGTGTCGCCGTAAAGTCCGACTACTCGGCAGGAGAGGGGGAAAGTTTGACAATCGGACTGTCGTTAAGAAATTGGCATTACTGCCCTAGGTAAGGATCGAAATATGCATTCCTCTTCTTTAAAAGGTGAACAGCCAGTGTCGGATATGAACCTGCCAGCCCGACTGCCGGGCTCACGGTCACATACACATCGCGGTGGACGATCATCCAACTGATACGGGGAGGAGAGGTGGTCAGCATCACGACACCCCCAGCCGAAAGCTGGTTTTCTAGACATGGGTTCGCTGCCTATCATAGCTTCTCAATTTCTTCGCTATGCTGACCCTGGACTTAAAAACCACACACCCACAGGGGTGGGATCGATCCCGGGGAATCAAAGCACAACGCTCTAGCCTACTATGCCATTGGCGCAGGACAGCGCTGACATCTTATTGCCATTTAATTACACAGAATTATTAGGTAAGAGTTTTGATAAGTTCGCAATTTTTATATGTTGTGTGGTCCAACAAAAACAGCTGCTGTTTAATAAACATGCTCGTTTCTTAATTAACATTATTATAGTAATGTACTATTTTGTGCCTAACCAGCAAGCGTTGTAACAAGTGTAGCTGCGCCACGTAGTGTTTACACTGTTTTAGTGAATGTAAAGACAAACGTTGTGCTTGTCTCCATGAAAAGCCTGAAGGTGCACAGAAAGAGACAAAGGGTGACTAATGAAGGAAGTCACCCTTCCCAATGACGCAACGTTATTTTCCAAGGGAATTCCCCTTCCCTAGTCCTATTACTTCACCTGTTTGCTTTTCCAGCCGAGGCCTGGTTTAACTCTTGCCAAGGGTAACAAAATACTGGTGTAGGCGAGGTTTTATTGTCATTCTAAAGAGCTGGCATGTATCTACCCTTGTAGGGTCTATCTCCACCCTCTATTCATGGTCCAAGAACTGAGCAAACTGTCACTAACGTGTGGAAATCGCTGGAGATGCCATTTTTTCCTCCCCAGGGCATCGTTTTTTTCCTTGTCGCCTGTTTCACTCTAAAGTATCACTATAAGTTGGAAATATATCCAAGTTTATCTCCTAACATACCCTCTACATGCTTCCCTTTTCGTTTCTCATACAGCTTACTGCAATAGTATCTTTTCTCAGATCTTATTCTTACGCATCCTAAGTTTGGAACTATTTCTTCCCAGGCAATTTCCAGTCATCCAATCAGTAAATTTATATTGCTCTTTCTAATCAGTTTTAGCGTTCTTAAAGGCATGCACCTTTAAAACCACATGACCTGTTCGTATCGAGTTCAATTATTTCCAGTCATTTTTTCAAATGACTATACCAACAGAATCCTCCACACACCTCTCATTTGTTCCTTGATTAAGAGCACTTCCTATCAAAGGCTTCCTTTTACATCGCTATTGTTAACAAGTTCGCAATAGTTGTGCATATTAACTACCTAAGTGCCCCATTGCCTCATTTCGCATTTGCAAGTATTAACGACTCTGTTTCTTTTTCTGGACATTTTTCTGCGTGTCAGCCCTATGTCGCTTATCTGTACTGCATATCACATTCGAATCTTAGGCATCTCCTACGGCAACTCATTTCTTGATTCTGAAAGCAACTCATTACCATAGGTTTCCTTTATGTAATGAACAGAATTTGTTATGAAAGATATATAGTGCGGTTCCGCAGATCGCGCGTGTACTGTTCCGCGCACAGGTCTATTGCACTGGAGGGTGGGGTGGGGGATATTCCGTTTTTAAAACTCCTGTTACTTATGAATAATAGTGACATGCACTATAAGAGTACCAAACTTACAAGGTGTGCTAAAGTGGTATCCATTTTTCCTGAGATTCCTGCATTTCTCATCGTGACGATGAAATCCATCAACTATTCCCAATCTGTAGGATTTCAATTTAGATTAAAAAGTTTAACGGTTATGCGAATAGATTTTTATGAAAACTCACATGCTGTGCAACACATTTAAGACACTTGTTTCTTGAATTTTCACCTTAGATATGCACTATGAACCAATTATAGCCTTTACCACTCTAACGAATGAAGAAACTGGTGGTGTACGAATATGACACAACAGTTAGTAGTCAAACCTACTAGTTGCGCAGTGAAAACAAAATATATCGAACTACGCATAAACCATCTGTAGCCCCGTTATAAAGGGAACGCATTAAGCATCACCCTAATCTAATTCCTTTTAACATTATCTCTTTTAAAGGGACTCTCGATTATTTTTTCTTAAACCAAGATTACATACAAATCTTCTCTCATGCCAATTCCAATTTTCTTCAGGATTTTTTTTTCTAAACTTCGGCCGTCCAACATTGTCATACCTGAAAATTAAATGGATGAAATGAGGCGCAAATGAACCCATGGTACATAGATAAGAGCTTAGAGTTGCCTACACTAGTCTTTTAGGATAAGGAAAACCCCCGGAAAAATACTTATCCAGATAAATCACCTTGACCGAGATTCGAACTCAGAACCTCTCTAATATGAGGCAGACGCTACCGAGGCGGGCATTTCTTCAGAATCGTCATAGCTTTTCTTGATTAATCGATCCTAGGAAAATTTTTGGGATTCATAAATGCCATATCGACTACTCGACAAGTCTCTTTGTAAAATTCCTCTATTGTTCGCAGAAGTTCAATTGCGTCTCTTTAAATAGCTTTACTCCTTTCACCTTTGAACACAGACACAAGATTCAATATTCTCAGCAGAATCTCTGTCGTACAAAGGATCAGAGTCATACTACTAAATGCATTGCACTTATTGACTTTCGTTTTATTTCCGCGTAGATTGCATCAGTCTGCCTGTCACATCTGTCGTATTACAAGACACCATCTAGCCTGTCGGGTATATTCCATTCATTTGAGATATTACATAGCATACTTCAATGAATAGGCTGCAGAAACGTAGCAAAAGTGACTGGTTGGAAATGGCCCGACTGACAGGAAGACCATTAATATACACTTGCATGCAGACCACAAAAAGTGGGAATGGTAAGTCCTCAGTGCCCAGTTGAACTTAAGGACGTGCAGTTATATTTCTCCTGTAGTTGGTTACATGTTGTTTGGTAAATTAAAAATATACATTCTGTCATGTAAGTACTTCGAATATATGACCACTTTCGATAAGCCCAAGTACATACATTTTCGATAAAGTTTAACTCAGTTTGCCCATTTACAGCTTTTTTTCGAGGCATAAAGAAACTCCTCGAAAGTTTCGCCTTGCGTCCTTAGCCCAAAAAACACCTTTATGAACTCAATAGCTAAAACAACTTGTAAATGGAGCAAAGCTTTGAAATTAATTACTCCCTTTGCTACACAAAGGAAAAATTTACGAACAGATCAAGAATAAATGTTTTGAATACATCTAACTGCATCTTCAAATATGCATTACACTCTTCACACTCATTCTAAAATAAATAGCGGTTCGAGTGGAAGATCTGTGAGACCTCTCACGGACACCTGCCAATGGAGGGCTCTAGTGTGCTGAAGGGAAAATAAGGGCACAACTTGCGATTGGTTATCGGCAGTACATAGCGCTTAAAGACAGCGTCTGACTTTGCATATTTGAGGTTGGATACGAGGAAACCTTCCACAGGGCTTACCACGACTCACGGTAACGTGCACTTCTCATTATTAATAAGAAACCCTAGCGCGACAGCCCTAAGAGGGCCAAGGCCTATCAATCCGAATGCCGGCCTCACGCCCACTTACGCAAGGTAGAGGTGGGTGATCACCCAACCGATACGAGATGTGGCCAGCATATGGCATCCACCAGCCGGAACGTTGGTTTTCATGATCAGAGCCGCTTACCTAAGCTCAATTTACTCACGATGCTGAGTGGGCACCAGTCCTATAACCGGGACTTAAAATCCGCAACCTATGGGTGGGATCGAACCCGGGTCGCTTCCCGTGGCCAGGGACCAAGGCATGCTGCCTTAGTCTGCTACGCCACGGCGTAGGACGCACTTCTCATTATTATCAAGGAAAATTATTTTAAACTACAATTATTTTAAACTTGGTTACAGCTTCTCGTGCTAATTTCAGATACACTTCAATTTTTTAACCTCAAATAGCCGTCACTCGTTTAAATAGTTCATTATTAGCCTCCATTAAATTCATCAGCTAAATCCTGATTCTCATACCCATACCTTGAGAAAAAAGTCTCATAGTTCACTACTGGAGCAACTGATAGCAGTTTTTTCAAAGACCGAGATGTCGGAGACTGTATCAAAGGTGACGAACAGGTAGAGAGACATCAAACGTACGTAAAGATAAAGAATGTCTTTTCTTGACGACATAATGGTTTCTACCTTTAATAGCTTGTGCACTGTCTACTATTTTTGTAGCACCATAGACTGAGTCACTTAAATTACGCTGGTGCTTTTACGTTCGTAAGTGTATTACAATCCAGATTTTGAGAATATTTCAGTGGTGGAAATAATTACTAAAATAGTTACATTTCTGCTCATCTGACCCTTGGACGAACTGTTATTCGGTTAAGTACTACTTGCCAAAGTTTCATTCTTACCTGTGCTTTAACTAAACTGTTATAACAAATCGTTAATCTTATCTACAATCCTCGGCATATGATTTTAACTGTTGATCCAGCTGCAATAGCAGCATGGTTCATCGTGACGGTAATCACTCACATAAGTTTTTACAAAAGCTTAAATCAGATTTAATTGACAATGCTCTTTCATACCCGACACTTAATGCAGCTATGATAATTTGGCAATTTATGGAATACCGAACGAGGCTTACTTCTATACGATTAATAGACCCTTTATTGAAACATTAATTACTTCATATAACTTCATTATATAGGTATTTACAGGTTTAATAGCGTTGATTTATTCGTCTTCCCTGGGAATTTTTAAGTACGAGCTTATATAAAATTAGGTCGGGGGTGGGAGGATGCCTCAGCCCACTGAAGCCCATCCCTGGCGAAGTGGAAGAATGAGGAAACCGATGAAATGTGGGGGCGCAGATTTGTGTGAAACTTCTATGACGAAATATTGTACAGGGACCGGCACGTGTCCTTAGGCTTGAGCGGTTCTCTTTCAGATGAGAATTCCAACCGGACTAAAACACGTGCAGAAAAAGCAAGCGAAAACAAAAGAAAAGTAAAATGGGCTAAATGCAATTACATTTTGAATACACGCTGAAATGAATAGTTGCAAGGTTAAACAAGCTTTGAAACTTCCAAAATAACGAAAATACGTAGTTCGAGTCTCCTGTCGGCCTTACGCTTTCCAAACATTCACTCTCAATTTTTTTTTTTTTTTTTTTTTTTTTTTTTTTTAATTTAGATCCTCCAACGATATTCAGCTTGCTACACATGATTTGTATGAAACAAAGTAGTTAATGCAGCAAAAATTGCACTCACTTTTCCAGCTACAAAATAACTTACTTTCTGATTGACATATGTTCTTTAAGGCTTGTCATATGACAAATCAACACTCACGTGCCCGTCTCGGTAGCGCATCTGCCTCACGTTCAAGAGGTCCCTAGTTCTAATCTCGGTCAGGGTGAGTTATCTGAATAAAGTATTTTCAAGGTTTTCCCTTAACATGAAAGATGAATGTCAGGTAACTCTAAGCTCTATGGACCCTGGATTCATTTGAACATAGTTTCACCCCCGGTGACAACGTTGCAGGACTTCAATTTAAAAAAAAGGAACAATCGGGTTGCAGAAAAAAGAAAACTCTCCTCAATCAGTTAATCGAAAGATTTTGGTGCAAAATAGCTTCTTCTTCCTCTGCTTCTTATGTTGCATTTTAAAGTAAGTACTAAAACATATTCTGCAAATTAACTACATTATAACTTAAGATCCAAGTTGCGAACTGTTAACCGAAAGCCCTCGTTATGAATGACTAGTAGTATAATACACCAGACACCGAAGTATAATTCCACCTCGTCAACCTCTTCCCACATTAACCTCATAGCCCTGCCTATAAAATCATGTACTATCTATGGTTAAACCCTATCAAGAGTGAGTACGCAGCAAATACACTCGAGCTGTGTACAGCCTGCCAACACTTCGGTCGGTAGGTCGATCCACTGGTATCGTGTTTGAGTTATTAATTCCAGTCCTCTATTCAGCATGATGGGGAAAAAAGATCGAAAAGTAGTACAACAGTTCTACTGTATACAGCGAACGAAACAGTGCGAATACTTCAATTCAATTAGAACTAAAGTCCCTTTGTAGAGGCATATATTTTACTGTCCCTCGATATTTGCAGTGCGTCCAGTGGTTGTGATGGACCTGAGCCTGTTATGCAGTGGAGAGAAGCACAACTGGTCTAACACAACCATTAGCGATCATCTTGAGATCATCTTGAAGGCGATCATCTTCAGTACTTTAACCCAATTGCCAATAACAATGTGGAAATTGTTTTGATACATTTGCCGCTCTCGTGATTCCTAAACAGGTTTTCCACGCCTCTTTCAGAAGCACTTAAATGGAAGATTCGAATCGGAGTAAACAAACAATAGTATGCTTTCAATCAAAAGAACACCCATTGAAAATACTATGAAGACGCTTAACGGAAAATATGAAGAGCGCACTAAATTCTCCTTATCATTTGAACAGATTCAAAACTATCACTGATAATTATCAGCAGTAGGTGGTAGCGTATAAGCATCACACTCATGAGGTCCCGACTTCCCCCCCCCCCTTTCCCGAGGTTTTCATTTATCTCGAAAGGTGAATGTCTGGTAACTCTTAAGTTCAAGTTTTATGACCCTTCACTCATTTGAGGATCATTTCATTCATCGTTCGATGTGACAATGTTGGGGGACGTTATAAATTTATTTTGCAGAGCTTGACAGTAATATTGGAGAGGTTGAAAAATGACAAAAACCTTGGGAGAAGTGTATATTTCTAAAACGGGACCATGTGGAGAAAATTTATATCTGAAAAAGCTGACGTCTTTATTTCTAACACGGGTAGTCTTTATGACGTCTTTATTTCTAACACGGGTAGTCTTTATGTTGGGGAGCAAACAGCACAAAGAGCTAATTTGTCTCATTAAGAAAGGAAATATTACCTATCTGACTAATGAGTGCATTATAGGAGGACGCTCGGTTTACAGAGGCCAGAGAAGGCGGGAATATAGATGGTACATTCTCACCATCAGAACATAAGCACATCGTACTTGTACTAGCGAAATCGATATCCCACATCTTTAAGCATTCTCCAGAAAGTGTCCTTCCATCTTAAAAAGGGACCTTTTCTTAAACAGCATTCATATGTCTTTTTTTTAATTACGTCCTCCAACGCTGTCATGTCGGGCGATGAATGAAATTGCTGACATGATGCTAAATGAGCCCAGAGTCTCTAGAGCTTAAAGTTACCCGATATTCGTCTTTCAGGTAATGGGAAAACCCGGGAAAACACTTTAACCAGGTGTTTCGGATAAGTTTATCAGGTGTTGAAAGTTTTTGCTTACGTATACGTTGAATTTTGAACCTCTTTCGGTATATTATGTACAGGTCATTCACCTTTCTTCGTTGCTGTCCTGTTTATAACATTATTTTTCGGAATTAGACCTTTAAGATACTTTTCTTTACAAAGCTATAACACATTCGATAGGAATTTTCTACTTTGTGAGCGTATGACTTCACCCGGCGGTGTTTGCACTCGAACCCGTCCGTAGTAAGAGACAACTGCTGCATTTCAGTACTGCCGAAAGGTATAGGGAATAGTGACATAATACAAGGCGTGTCCGTAAAATAAGGTCTCCAAGGCGCTGGAGCCGTGAGGAACGCTGTTACGCGAGATTCGGCAATACTGGCGTGTAGCTTGGTTTCAGCCCTTCAAATCCCCAACACAACGAACCCGTTGCAACCATTAGTGTTGACTGGGCAGCCATTTGCGATGGAGCTTCCTATCACTTCCGCCGCCAAGTGCGAGTTGTGTGCAGAGATCCGTTTTTTGAGTGTCAAGGGCAATACCCCCACTAAAATTCATCGTCAGTTATGCGAAGTCTATGGGCCACAGTATATGGACATCAAAAACGTGCGAAAGTGGGTCAGAAGTTCAAAGACGGACGTACAGATGTGCATACGAACAGCGTTCTGGTCGGCTTTCGGTTTCAGCCGAAACAATTGCAAAAGTGGAGCAAGAAATGCTTAAAGATCGGAGTGTGACAGTTCGCGAGCTGTGCGAACTTATCTCTGAAGTCAGTAAGACTACGACTGACAAGATTTTGACCGGACATTTGCATTATCGCAAGGTGTGTGCGAGGTTGGTACCCAAAATGCTCACCGAAGTCCATAAACGGCTGATCTCCTGACCCAGTTCGGATGGAACATCCTCACCCATCCCCCCTACAGTGCAGATTTAGCACCTAGTGATTGTCATTTGTTTCCTAAGTTGAAGTCACAACTGGGTGGAACACATTTCCAAACCGACGATTATTTGAAAAACGAGGTTGAGCGCTACCTGCGCAACTTGGCGGGAGAGTGCTATGACAAGGGTATACATAAAGTGCCACAGCGCATGCAAAAGTGCATCGATCGCAATGGTGATTACGTTGAAAGATAGCTGTAAGTTCCGCCTTTCTCTCAATGTAACACTCAATGACAATGTTTTCTATATTAAATAAAATTTGAGACCTTATTTTACGGACACGCCTCGTACTCGTACCGCTAATCTGTGTTTACTTTTCCATACTTTACCAACAGTTAAGAGCGCTATCACATGTTTTTTTTTTTTTTTTTTTCAATTTACGTCCTCCAACGTTAGGTCATATCGGACGATGAATGGAATGGGTGAAATGATGCTCAAATAAGCCCAGGATCCATGTAGCTTAGAATTACCAGACATTCGTCTTTCAGGATAAGAGAAAACCCCGGAAAAAACCTTATCCAGGTAACTCACCCTGACCGAGATTCGAACTCGGGACCTCATGAACGTGAGGCAGACACTCTACCACCACGCTACCAAGGGGGTTGCTATCAGATTAGTATTACCATATGAAATAGTAAACAAAACTTTTGTTTACAATATGTTTCATATATATTTGCATGCTTACTTTTGAATACAAAATCGAGGCTCCTGGTGACATGTTTTTAACGAATTCATCTCTGCTTTCTCTCCTCTTAACAAATTTATAGCGCTTTCATGCTTTCCGACTATGAAAAGCACGTCAAAACCGTTCCGCCCAGGACGTGTTCCTGAGGTGTACGGTGACATGAAATTGTCAAACAATGCGACGCCCAGTCGATTATCGATTATAAAAACGAGTAATGATTCATGACCAACGTTATATAACCCGTCGTCGGCGTGTTTAAACGATGTTCATGCCAGCCTCACCCCTTTCTTTTGTACAACACATTGTTAGGGACTGCATTGTTTACTAGAGGTTCTAACTGCAATCCTTGTTAGGGTTTACACTTTTTCAACATGAAACACAAAAGTCGAAATACAGTCTCCCCCAACACAATGCTTTCAAAAGAGAAGAGGCGTGTAGATTTCTACATGGTTATAATCCCCAGTGAAATGAAAGCGGATCTTGAGCCAAAACGTGTAAAAAGATTTTTTGTGTTAAAATTGGTCTTATGATTTGCCGTTGTAGAAGCGTGTATATCACATTGCAAATGAGCTTATTTTAAACCGTCGCACGAGTATATCTAACTGTCGTCAAAGCATAAAATAGCACACGAACTATGGAAAATTTTGGAAACGTAGTCAGACTGAAAAATTCAATGCCATAGCCGGGATTTGAACCACGGATCTACCACTCTACGTTTCCACAATTTAGCCTACACACGGCCAGTGTGAAAGAACAATTAATTTCAATCAATTGACCTAATAGTGGTTAACTATAAAGTCCGGGCCTTAAAGTACTTACATGTTGGTCGTCATTAAGGTAGTTGTCTCATGTGTTTGAGAACTCCTAAGTGGTTTTACCGGGAAAATACGAGTCAGTTGGAGAATTTAATGTCATATCGGCATGTTGGCCATAGTAGCTCAATGGTAGAGCGGCTGGACGGAGACCAGAAGATCCGTGGTTCAAATCCCGGCTATGGCATTGAATTTTTCAGTCTGACTCTACGTTTCCACAATTTAGCCTACACACGGCCAGTGTGAAAGAACAATTAATTTCTATTACGGAAAATCTGATTTATAAAAAAGATACGTGAAGGTCATCTGTTTCACAAAGTGGAGCTGCAATGTTTCCGAGAAGCAGATAGCAAGTTATGCCTATCACCGAGGGTTCGAGTTTCTCATTTCAACAAAAACATGCAGAGATAATCTGTATTAGTCTACTTTAAGGATAAAAATAAATTGTTCTCAATACACGTTCACTGTGTTGTAGTGTTTTCACAGTGACTTTTCTTTAAGTAATTCATCAATATCTGATCTTTCGACTATCAGCCTTTTTTTAAACTCAAATCCCACATCATGGAGGACTTAGTTCAAAGTGCTAAGGCTTCCATCAAATAGCTCTGCTTATTTAAGAGAAGAAACAAGTTTAAGTGTGGTAGGATGCTCCTTTCGGGTGCACCTAACAGTCATGGATGCGCCTTCTTATGGCATCTAATTGAAAACTATGGAGATGCTCTTGGTATTGATTTTCCTTAAGTTACAGTTCCTGATGTACCAGATTATGGCTGCTAGAGATTCTAGAAACAGTCACCTAAATTATTTTAAGGACACATGGAGTCCTTTTTCTCACTTGGTTGAAAGGAATAAGCGGCTCATTGCGAAGAAGCAAATTCTTCTCTTCCTGTTCAAAGAATTCCCTAAGAGAACAAATTTTCTACTGTCCGCCAACGCAAAGAAAGACCCTGACAGGAGTGTGCCACACTTTACACAGTGCGACGACAGCCACAAGCTGATAGCGACAAGCATTTCATCTGCTTCATGCATCGTTCGATATAACTTACTTTGGACGTTAATTAAAAAACAATGGACGGGATGGAACTTTATGCAAGGACATACTTAAATGGAAGGTGTCGAAGTCAATACCTCTATAACTAAAATCATTATCTTATAAGTAGATACTTGTTAACAATTTAGTTATATCATGTGAGAATCAGAGGTTCCTGCTGAGCTTAGCGAGTAAACGAGAACATTTTACGAGATTCGTTCTGTTTGAAAGCAGAGGGTCAATATTTCCAGCACCTTCTATGAGATAAAATTTTAGTGCGCCAAAATTTTGCCAGTGACTCGCTTTTCCCGTGCAGAGCAGAGAACCGAGGAACTGGTGTGTTTTAAAGACCCTGTGTTAATACATCTAGAATGTATGTAAATTCTTACCAATAAATAAACGGCAAGATCATTCGGTTTAAATCTGCCTGTCAGGATCAGAAAGCACGTGGAGTGTTTATATCATCCATCCTTGCATTGCACACGGCCTATTTGTAATAGTTCGTAGATGCGAGGAGGGTATTATGGAATACTATTTACATTTTTAAAAATAACACAACTGGTTTTTAAATATAAATCGCCAAATCATCATGAGTACAAACTTAAATTAATTTTGATGAACTGCTACTTGGAAAAAAAAAATCTGCTATTCTTTTGTTATAAAACAATGCATTTAAAAATGTTATAAATGGAGGTTAATATGAAATAGTTGGGTATTATGGAATATGTGGTTTAAAATTTGAAAAATTAATTCGTATTCATAAAACATAAAACAGGATTGGTTTAAAATAGACAAAATATATAAACAGATGTTTATAGGTCTAGACCATAGACCAATTCTAAAATAACAGAAGAGATAGGCTCTGTTTGCATTTCATGAACTAAAACCTTTAAATTTTGAATTTAAATTAGGCTATACTCCTACATATATAACTAATAACTGTTTAGCTACTAATAATAAACTCAAAACTTATGTTAACTTTATTTTTATTCAGGATATTTTGTATGGTTATATGGAGTATTATATCCATACGTCGGGCATTATGAAATACCTGGTATTCCATACCCGGCACACCGTCTTGGACAATGAACCTTCAAAAATAATGGGAAAAAAACTGCTAGCTCAAAAGGCACAATTTAACTACAATTCTTTTAGCGTACCTTACGCTTAACATCGATGTTCAAGCCACATACGTACTACTGGATTAAAAATGCTTGAACATTGCAAAAACTTTTGAATATTGCAAAATACACCTTATTCTGTAGCGAGTGAAATAACAATAAGCTCACTCTCACTGCAGTGCATCATGGGAGTCTTTCTTGACTATACTCCACAGGAGAGTAAGTCTGAGACGCCTGAGACGCATAGGGGTTGGCGAAGGTTCCCACACCCTCCCTGGACAGGTTTATGACACCCCATGTCAGTACAGTTACAGACCATTCAAAAACATTCTGATTGCTCCTACTTTTGTGAATGAATCTTCTCGGTTTTAATGTACAGAGTGAATCGGGCGCATGTTTTTTTAACGGTCTATTCCTTGTGTAGCAGGCGTTCTCTGCCACACACATTCGCTGTCCATACCCCACAGCACATTCCTTACAGGGATCTTCTTTGCGTTGCTGGACTATACTTCATGACACACTCACATGATAGCAGCAGTAAACAGAGCCGAAATCTTGGTACTCCATATTTCTCGACTATTTCATAATACTCTCCTTTCCTCTACGTGTGCATCAGCCACAGGGAAGAAAGCGAAACGTCGAAGAATACATGCCAGCGAGGCAAGGTTATGAGACATGGGTCTATATCTATTAAGCCCAGTACTTTACTGTCGTTATTTCTCCCAGACATAACCTTTAAATGTCCGCCTCGGTAGCATGTCTGCCTCACGTTCAAGAGGTCCCGAGTTCGAATATCGGTCAGGGTGAGATACCTGGATAAGGTTTTCGCCGGGGTTTTCCCTTATCCTGAAAGACGAATGTCGGGTAATCTAAGCTCCATGGACCCTGGACTCATTTGAGCATCATTTCATCCGATTCATTTACCGTCCGATATGACAACGTTGGAGGACGTAAACTGAAAAAAAAAAAAACCTTCAAACACACTTCATGTCACTGTCTGGGACACCATGTACCTGATGTCCACGACGCTGTCCATATTTTGATATTCCAAACTCTTCCCCTGTCAATCAGTTACTGGTTCAGTTCTAGGTCGCGCTCACATTGCTGCGTGGGTTTCTTGTATCTTACATCTCATCCTTGCACAGTTAACTCTATACCAGTCGTTCAACCCCTTTTTCCTTCATAACGAGGGCGAAACTTGACGTTTTAACGACCTTATTTTCCCGATTCATGTTTCGTTATCCGACATTTATCTCATGAATGTTAATATGACGTGGTACTGCATTCAAAACAAATTCGTCTAACGGCTCTTTTAGCACATTCTTCTCTCAGTAACAAAGTCGTGATGCTTGGTGGCAGAAAGTATGCTACTAAAAATTCATTACTGCTTACTTTCCCTCTTAATGCTGTTATATTTCCTTCATTTATACGCCCTCGGAGACTTCCTTCCACCTAATGGAAACCCAACAGACAAGCTTCCTGTTTTAATCTTCCCAGCGTATCCAGTTTCACCCCTTTGTCTTCACGGTAAACACTTCTGCCGCAAATTTTCCATTAAATTACCGTGTTTATCTTTCAGCCCTTAAAATGTTTTTCTCTTCCTCAGAAATATCAGTTTATTCTTCTGATATTTCACCGAAACTTTAAGCGATCTGAATTGAGCTGATTTAAAGCAGATTAAGAAATGAACGTTGAAAAACTCAAATTTAGATACAGCTACAGTGGGGCGTACCTAAAGCTGTTTTCATCACAAACGTACAATGGGCTCTTATGAACCATGCTTTTCTTATGGAAGAATCAAGTGTGACGTTGCAAAATGTGTGTTTTTCAACGGCGACTAAGACAATATAAGAACGTACATTTCGGAATGAAATGTGCTGAATACCATGGTATACACGATAAATCTTTTATACATTTGCACATTTTTTTAAATAATATAATTTAAAATGTTTTTGAAGCTGATTTTAACATCTTTCTTGCTCCGAACGCTAAAGCATGGCTTTAAACCCAAATAATTGCAATGATGAAAAAATAACTGGATTATTCACTGTTCATACGCCATGCTGATATGAATAAGTTCTAAATATATGTCTTACAAAAAAAAAAAAAAAAAAAAAAAAAGTTTAAAACAAGGAGTTCGAATTCTTTAAGTACCACAACACCCTTCGAAAGATTTCCTGAAGTCTCGATATCAAATTTTAGAGTGGGATACATATTTAAGTAAACAAGTGTCAAGGGACTTCAAAGCGTGTATTTCCGGCGAACTAAACTGTATGGAGTATGAAACAGAAATGACTTGATTTACGCTTTCGCCTCGAATTTATTTTCACAATGTCGTCTGGCAACTTGACATATGCTTCACCTACAGAAACTACATTTCCAACAAGGGACTTTTCGTTCAAAGGAGGCAGACATGATATTACATTGAGTCAGAATGCTGAACGAGATTATTTCCTGAAGGACGACGTCTATAAAAAATTCAAAACGAATATGACAGATCCACCTGTGAAACGAGAAATCCTTCTACGAATTGCTATAAAAGATCTGACGTGACGCATACATAACATTTTCTACAGACTGTGTAAACCTTCTACAATTCTCTTTATATACACATGTCATGAAACGATAGTTTCATATTTCTTGTAAGTTATCAGAAACATAAATGATGCTTAGCATTTTAAAAAAGAGGATAAATGGAATATCTTGGAAATGCTAATGGTACGAAAAGACTTCACACGAATTGGGTTTTCAGGAGATCTGCATTTATCATAAAGCGGTTTTGTATTTCTTAAGGTTTCCTTGTTATACAAAATTCAATTAAAAGAGAAATATCTAGCAGACTAAGTGCAGAAAGTGCAAGATACCCAAGGGATGGGTTCTCCATACCAGACGGTAGCTAAGAATACCTAATACTTTTAAATAAACCTTTGATACTTTTGTTTTGCAGTAATAAAACCTGTTGTTACTAGATAAGGAATTCAAGTAGTCCAGATTTCGCGTTATTGCCTCGCATGTGTCAAAAAAAAGTTGCTGAGCTAAATACTGATAGACCTTAACTACGTTTCCTGCTAGTGGATGAATGCAACATTCCACAGCTCTTGTGTCTAAATGAAAGCATATAAAACAATGGCGGAAAGAGCAGAAGTGCGTACGTAACATGCAGCATTTTTTTTTTTTTTTTTTTTTTTTTTTTTTTGTAATTTACGTCCTCCAACGTTAAGTCATATCGGACGATGAATGGAATGGGTGAAATGATGCTCAAATGAGGCCAGGGTCCATAGAGCTTAGTTACCCGACATTCGTCTTTCAGGATAAGGGAAAACCCCGGAAAAACCTTATCCAGGCAACTCAACCTGAGCGAGATTCGAACTCGGGACCTCTTGAACCTGAGGCAGACACTCTACCAATACGCTAGTGAGGCGGGCATGGAGCGTTAACTGAGTTACGAATGAAGACACACAAAGGTTAGCCCATTAATTATTATGTACACACATGTAAATTACCATTGCAGCCGCCCCATTTGTCACTTTACATGAAGGGATTTTGATTAGCTCTTTTCACTCCTTGTCATAATATTCAATCACATTATATATGATTTCTCGCGCCTGCCTATGTGTAACACGTTGCTGTTCAGAAGACATGATTGCACCTGAACAGTATATGTGCAATAGGCTTGCGTAAACAGCTCCGTTGTTTCATATTCTTTCTGATATGCTTCAACACTTTGAGATGTGGTACTTCAGCGACCAGAAACGGAACCTACTCGAACTGCCAAAGTGAATCTCCGGAGTAACGAAGTGGCACACAATGACTGTTCTATACATGCATTTGTTCTGCAGGAGATTGACCGTTAGCAACTAGGCGCAGGTAGCCGGGCGGGTATGCACTGATCATCTCAAGGCCTGGCAGACAGATTCGTCCGCAGTGAAAGCATCGTCCATGATTTTCTGTATTTACACGTATATTGTACACATCTACAGATGTATTTTTTTATTTTGAAAAGTGCAGAGCGATGCGCAGTGGTATCTGGACGAGTCCACCTCAGAACGGTTGCAACTGGAGGGGAGGGCAGGTCAGTTCCGTACCAGTTGCGAACAACTAAACACACTTCTGGTTCCAAGAGGGCATTTATAAATGACGCCTCCTAGCAGCAAATTAGGAAATAAAGGGCTACATTTAAAAACACGAGAAGTAATAACCAATATCCACAGATTTATAAAAAAGAAACAATGGTCCGGGTCAGCTATAAAAATCTGGGAAGGGTATCTGAGGCAACAGTTGTGTCTGAAAGCAGTTTAGGTGAGTTAGAAAGGAAAGAATGGCTTATTGGTGCTAGTGCAACAACGTCCTTCTCTATGCCCAGTAAACAAAGATTAAGAACGTGCACAAAATCTAATTTGGATGTTTTAATTCAGAAGTAGTTAGGCAAAATATGAATAATTTTTAAAGCACAGAAAACAAAGACCAGCTTTGAAGAAAGTGCTTATGAAGCTAAAAATTCTACTGACTTCCAAGGAGTGTCTGAACATTAAGAAGAGTCTTTTTGAAGCTAGGATTATTTGGAAAAAAAAAAAAAAAAAAACACTAAGCGTGACAGACAAATTTTAATCGAACATCGCACCATACACGCAAAAAGGCTTAAGTATTTACGAAATATTCGGAGATATCGAAGTGAAGTTTATATAGTTTATATGGATGAAACTTATATAAATACAGCACATACTGGACCATATGCCTGGAGTGAAATACGTTATAGGGACTCTGCAGCGATATTGAAAGGCCGACAGTTGTTTATCATGCCTGCTGGAGGAGAACAGGGTTTTGTTCCAAATGCCTATGTACTATTTAAGATCCAACAAAAGCGTGGAGATTACTACCATAGTAAGAATTACAACATAGTTTATAACAGCTGCAAAACTGGCTTCGAGAATGAAATTTGTTTTTAGATACCTTATGCACCGCCCTCCCCTCTCGTAATCTTACGCGTGGGACACATTGTGGCGATAGGTGCACTATCCCCACCACAGTTGCTACTCATCCCTACCGCGCAGGATTCGTGTCAAGATAAAATACATCTATACTTAGAGACATATCACTTCAGTTTCAGAAGGACCACTCGCAAGCATTCTAATACATACAGAAGATGCAGGTACCTTCAAGCAAAACGAGCAAGATAAGAGATGGAATGAGTATTCTGACTTGTAGTTGATAAAATTGAACGCAGAAAGTGAAGTCTCAGGAAAAAGTCACAAGAATGGCCAGCTTCAAGATGAGTCTGCAATATTAAATGCCAAATTGAATATTAAAACATTCAAAAATAAGGAAGGAAAAATAATGACAAGTAAGACAATCTCCACAATATTATATGGCTGTGAAGCTTTGTACCATCAAAAAGAAATTCAGGCTTAACGGAGATGAGGTTCCTTAGGCAAGTAAACTCCATAGGATTAAACATGAAGTAATAAAAGTAGAATAATTACACAATAAAGAAATGAGTCATTAACAAAACGGACTGAGCACAAGAATCCAATAACCTTTACTTGTGGACCATTAACAAGGAAAAACATGACCACAACAGACAACCCAGGAAGCGTTGGACTTCCGAATTGAGAACCTCCATCCATTATTGTGGCAAATGGATAGAAACTCTGATGGAAGCATGCGGTGTTTATGCAGGTAAGGGTCAAAGAAACCGATAACATCTCAAGGATATGGCACGCGGGGATCTAGGTATTTTCGTGAGTGCACACTCAGAAATAACCGCCCAGAGGCTTAAAATACTCATTTATGCTATCTTCCAGCCAACAGCGGATGATTTACTGTCTGGAGAGAGGAGCCCCTTCCAAATTTACAGTGTTTATCACTTCGTGGAGGACTGCGAAACGTTCGTGCAACACCAGCCACAAAGTAACAAAGCTTCAGCCTCTATCGGTTGAAGGCGGTTAATGGTCCAATGTGTATCGATCTTTTAAACAATCTCAGCTAGCCGTATTCGTGTGAAATTCCCACCTGGAGGTAAATCTTTACTGTGTCAGAAGGCTAAATCGCAGTTCATAATCTGCAGTGGGCTCAATCTCTTCATCCTAAATGCGATGAACAGTTACCGGAAACACTTAACAGTTATCCCACCACATTATAAATTATAAACTGGACAACACTGCCGTGGCGTAGTGGCTGGAACGTTGTGCTTTGGTTCGATCCCACCTGCGGTGTACGGATTTTAAGTACACAAAGCGGACTGAACAATTTAAACCCGGCTGATCACATTTTAAAGTGCAGCCCTTAAAAAGCGGAAAAACCAAAATAATTAGTAATCAAAACTGCATACCTTCTATAGATTTCATTTCTCTAGTCATCCTTACATACGTTTTGAGGTGCCCTGAATAAAAAAGGGGTCCTTGTGAGTGTGAGCGTGTGAAAGCATAACTCAAAAATATAAAACTTGGATTTAAACTTAGCATCTTCGAAAGATTCCACACGAAGATTTTTGAAGAAAATCCTCAAGCCTAACTGCACTTTACATGGAAGAATTTTCGAACATTTTTATTCTTCAAAAATTTCTTAAAGATTTTGATTAAAACACAATATAAGAAATGATCATGATAGATGAACTGTACATTTTGAATACTCTGGGTATAACCTCTAAAGACCTTGTGAACCTAAAATATATACGGAATCTTATTGAATTAAAATGTAGTCATATTTAAACCACACCTTGTAGTTGGTTTGAATGTACCAGTGCGTATACGTTTGGGGAGAGATTCCAATCTTAACCATGCAAACAGCAGAGTTTCAAAATCAGCCCTACACAGAACTGACTTCTCGCTCAAGCCTACTATATTCCACTATCCTAATAATACTTGGCATGAACATGCATTACCTATACCACCCGGGAAAAAGCAAAATGCTTAAAGTCAGGCATCTGCTATTACATAGTAGTGGTAACTATTTCCAGATACAAAATAAAATTCTGTGTTGGCAATTTTGAACCTAAGCTGGATTGAATTACGGTAAGGAGGGGGGAAGGGATTCGGCACTGCGACCTACGCCCCAAGTGGGGCATCCCTGGAAGGAAGGATTAGGCGAGAGGAGAAAGAGGGTGGCAATCCCAAAGAGTCACGACACTGTAGAGGGCAGGGTCCACACTATTTAACTGTTAGAAACTTCCCCGACAGGCCAGCACAACCGGCATCCCACCCACCATGGTCCACAAATGGCCACCAGGTCGACCCAGAGACCGGAAACTGCCCTACCGGAGGAGGAAGTGTTTACCAGAAGCATACCATCCTGCCATGAAGCGCCGAGGTTCCCGACACTTCTACCCTGAAAGACATCACCAGATGAGAGATGTGAAATAATAATGGAGATGAAATTCAGGAGGAATGAAATTCAACAGGACATTCGGGAGATGTAATTAGCCTACGCAGCTTTCGCCTAGTGACCCGGGAAAACCCGAAAAAACATGGGTCAGGCAGGTCGGCCACAGGAATCGAACCCGCACCTCCGGAATGCGGGCCGCAGACGAAACCACCTGAGCCATTCCTCTAGGTTTGAACTTAGGTTAATAGTTTCTCCCCCCCCTTTTTTTTTTTAATTTACGCCTTCCAACGTTAACTCATATCGTACGATGAATGAAATGGTGCAGAAATGGGTCCAGGGCCCACAGAGCTTACTGTTAGCAGGATAAGGGAAAACACCCGAAAAAACCTTATCCAAGTAGCTCACCCTGATCAACATTCGAAATCAGCACTTTTTTGTTTGTAATTTTACGTACTCCAACGTTAAGTCATATTGGACGGAGAATGAAATGGGTGAAATGATGCTCAAATGTGTCCAAGGTCCATGGAGCTTAGAGCTACCCGGCATTCGTCTTTAAGGGTAAGGGAAAACCCCGGAAAAAACCTTATCCAGACAACTCGCCCTGACCGAGATTCGAACTCGGGACCTCTTGAACGTGAGGCAGACGTACTATCTATCATCTACGCTACCGAGGCGGGCAGTTAACAGGTGGAAAGGTAGAATCAGACTGAAATATTCAATGCCACGGATCTCCTGGTCTCTGTCCGATTGCTCTTAACCTCTGTGCTATCATGGCAGCGTGTCAGCATGACATTAAATTCTCCAATTAACTCATTTTCCCCGTAAACCACAAGTTCTCATATACAGATGAAACAACTACCTCAATGGCGACTCACAACATGTAAGTACTTGCCAGCTTTTATAGTTCAGACCACTATTATGTTCCTTGCTTGGAGGTAAAACTAAAATACGATATTAAAATAAAACATCAAATGAACTGTCCTTGTTTTCGTGATCTGGTGCTTTTCAGTGAAAGGAAACCTCCATATCGTTCCTTAAAAAAAAGCTACTATCATTTCTAAGCTTCTCCATTGACCTTTCCTATCCGCTCGAGGCAGAGAATGTGCAAAGCGGCAAGTTGAAGTTAAATCCTTCTTCAGGTATGACTAACCAGCGGCAATCTCTTAAGTTACCAGTGCAATGATAATGGTGCTTTGGAAATTATTATACTTTCCATGCAATAAAACAAGAACCGCACTGAAAAGGTGGATTGCAAAATTACTTCTTCTACCCATTTACTGAAATAACAACAAAATACTTTCATCGCATATTTCCCTAAATGAAAAAGGAAGACAGAGGAAACCGAATGAATACTAAGACCTGAAACTTTGCTGGCGATGAATATGCTCAAGTTGTTCTCGGGAAGCAAGCCAGGTGAAAAGACGATTACAAATCGACGTTTCAGGAGTGTGCATCTCTCCCATCATCAGGATAATTATTAAATGTTATAACCACAAATTAATCACTGGATATAACACAAATATAAACAAAGACAAAACAGATCAAAATTCGCATTACGGAACAAGACTGTTTTCAGTAAATTATATGCCAGGTCAGGAGATGGCATGAGTACAGAAAATTGTGCCAAAGAAGCATAACTACTTAACTTGATTATCAAGTTGTATTGATCTTTGCTTCTTAAATCGACGGATTTAATTTTTAAGGCCGGTTTCCAAGAGGAGTTGAACTGAAATTCAGCATCACGACTAAGCGCGCTTCTTCAGAGGAAGTGGCAAGGCCGTTTAGCGTTTTACAGCAAATGGATAAATTTGTTAAAATTGCTAATCGCTTTTAAGTGCATAGTTTCTCTTTAAACAACGAGACTCCTATTATAAAGCACTTGCTTTAATCCTTGTTTCAAAGAAGCTTGCTCCATATTTCCTAATGCTCACGTGACTTAATCTCTTCTCATTGGCTGCTGTCGCGGTAGAGATTTGTGCCGTAGAAACGTGTTCGTCATTTAACCTGTAGATATATCTTAACATGCTCGAAGAGAATTGTCAAATTTATATTTTCTTAGCCGCATGAATTAAATATATTAAGTAAAAGAGTTAATTTATATGGAATGCATAGTAATTCTTAACACGAAATAAAAGAGAATCCTTTGCTTCAAACCTGCCTCTCGGGTTAACTGACGATAGCATGTGTGTTTGTCGGTAGTCGTGGTATAGTTGTTTATATTATTTTAATCACTGACCTTGCTTTGCACTGGATTTGTCATACCTCACCATTCAACTTGTGAGTTCAAATCATTATAAACTTGTATATTTGCATGCCTTCACATCTTTATCTGTATGATTTTATCTATCTTCCTGGCAATTATGACGTTTACTGCAGGTGGTGTGAAAGCAAGGACTACGGCGCCGAAAGCATTAACCAGTTAGGGGAAAGGGGAAGGCAATGATACGCGTGGAAGAATACATATTAGAGGGCAAGGTTATTTTAAAGGATGAATACGATTTTACTCACAAAATTATACTGCATAATATTTCATCTGCAGTTTTTTGATTTAATCAATATGAACCGAGTGTTTTTCTAATCCTAAACTTCTGTACTTAGTGAATATGACGGTTGCGCCAAGTGAGACGAAACAGCTGACTCTACACGTGATTGTCGACGGAGTGACACAAACCGTAATATTTATGCACGTCTCCACTTTACACCCGGAGGGACTACGGTTTCTGAAGTGTCTTTGAAAGAGTGACAACACTGCTCTAAATATTTGTTTCACTAAATGCATTGACGTTACATAGGAATAACATTTTTAAGAACTAATCCATGTTGTTATGAGCAGTTGATGGTATTAGTGATGAAAGAGGACAAAATGTGCAGTTTTGGTCTGGAATTTTCGGCTGACAAACCACAAGTTGTCAGGTAGGCATTGATCGACGCGACGGAAGTGATGGTCCCGCCTTTTCGTGTCACGTCAGCCACGTGGAGGTGGAGTCTTACTCACATTTGTTTGCTCAAGAGACAGAGATATTGACACAGGTCGGTCGCATGCACCCACGCTTCCGACCTTGCCCTCTTTCTCAGTTACACTGTTCGACTCCCGGATAGGTACTTGCCCAACTCAAAGAACTTACAACCCTAATGGCCATTTATGAGGATGTTATGCCAATCCTATTTTGTCAGACATACGAAGGAAAGCAAGTTCAGTTTACAAACAAAGGCTGCAAAGATTGCTATAAAATTTCAGTCCACTTACATAGTGTATGCTTCAAAGTCAACAGGTCCTGGACGTGTATCCCGATTAGAATGATTTGGATGGACATTTTATCCTGAGAAAATGGACGTCGAGTAACTCTTACACTCTAGAGTCTCTGAACCCATATAAGCATACCTTCAACCAAGCGGAAATTCACCCCGAAATAACGTTCACGGCTAAAGGAAGGTAAGCTTCAAATAATTAGTATAAGAATGGATAAATTAACATATTTTTAGGATATTTACATGGACAATATACTGCATATCTTGAAATCTTTCTAAATAGCTATAAAGGCGTCTTCATTCTGAATAAATTATCTAACCAGCAAACTTTAAGAGACTGTTAAAAAAAAGTAAAAAAAGTAAGCGGTCATTGAAATACACAATTTGTTTCATAACATTTAAGAATCACTAAAAGATATAAAAGATTTTCTTTAAAAAAAAAAACCAAGCTTTGCATCTGAAGTTTTAACTATCTCAATTGGCTAAAACGATTTGGTTACCGTGCTAAATATGCACAGTAATTAAAATATTAAATTTTCAAAGGAAAACCCCTGCAATACTCCTTTGGGGCGAATTTTACGTAATTTCGTATAACACATGAACCTTAAGATATAGACAAAAACTGAATACTTAAAAAAACACAATTACATTTAATTTTAAATACATTTTACTGTGACATTTCCCATACCCACGATATTAATGGTTGGAAATGTTCAGCACTTTGTAATCATTTTCAAGCGCTGTCGCTTTCAATTGTTTATCGCATCATGGAAAGAGTGACATTCCAAGACAGCACATAACATATACCCCCTTGTACAAAAAATAAAAATTAAACTATTTCTGTAAAAGCTTATGCCAATTAACCTGAATGTTAAAGTAAGCTTTCATAGGAAAGTTTGTAGTGCCTAATATATACATACAAGGTACGTCCAGAAAGGAAGTTCTGTTTGGTAATAAATTAAATTGTATTACACAAAATTCTACAACTCTTAAACTACTTTTCCACATAACTGCCGAAATTTTGCAGGTATTTGTCATTGCGAGGCACAAGTTTTTGTATACCTTCTTCATAGAAGTTCGCCGCCAGTGTCTTCAACCAGTTGGAAACATTTTCTTTCAGCTCTTCGTCATTGTTGAAGTGTTGACCACCAAGGAAAGATTTGAGATGCAAAAACTCGCTAGGAGCGAGGTCAGGGTGGTTAAACACGTCCCAGCCAAATCCCTGTAGGATGTTTGCCTCACGTTCAAGAGGTCCCAATTTCGAATCTCTAAATAAATGTGTAGTGTTTAACACCCGCTTTTCCTACCCGCAGGCGGTGACACTGATGATACATGAGATAAAGATGGAGCACTGGTGGAATGAGATGGCGGGGGAAACCAGAGATCCCGCAGAAAACCCACCTCGGCGCCGTGTAGTCCACCACAAATCTCACTTTGCGGTCGCTGGGATCGAACACGGGCCGCCTTGGTGAGAGGCAAGCATCTAACCATATTGCCACGGCGCGGCCTTTCGAATCTCGGCGAGGCCGAGTTATCTGGGTAAGGTGTGTGTCTGTGTGTGTTCCTCGACTGGACTAGACTGCACCACGGAGGGGATTCGGAACGGAGGGCCAAACTTGGTCTGTTGTACCTATACCTTCAAGTGGGACACCTCCAGGAGGGCGGAGGAGCCGAGAGAAGGCAGAGGGAGGCCGACCCAAGGAGTCATGACACGGCGGAGCGTAGGGTCCATACAATCGACCAATCGGAAACTCCGTGTCAGGCAGTAGAACCGGAATTTCACCGCAATGTAGTCCGGAAACGACCCCACCAGGCCGCCCCGGACACCTGATACCATTCTACCGAAGGAAGAAGCGTTTACAGGAACATACCCTGACATGAAGTGGCGACTCCCGTCGACAATTCCAACCTGAAAGACACCACCAGATGAGAGATGATGTAAAATGATAATGGAGAAACTTAAATTGTATTTAACCTACCCAACATTCGCCTGATGACCCGGAAAAACCAGCGAAAAAAACCCATGGGTCAGGTAGGCCAACCACGGGAATCGAACCCGAACCTCCCGAATGCAGGCCAGAGACGAAATAGCTTGTGCCATCCTCGGTAGGTTCCCCCCCCCCCACCCACAAATTCCCTTATCCTGAAAGCTAAATGTCTTATATCTATGGACCCTGGGATCATTTGAACATAATTTCAATTATCCTCCAATATGATTAAGCGTTGGAAGTTTACCCTCATCCTGAAAGATGAATGTCTGGTAACCCTAAGCTCTGTGTACCCTATACTTATTTGAACATAATTTCATCCATAGTACGATATAACTTAACGTTGAAGGTTTTCCTTTATCCTGAACGATGAATGATAACTCTAAGCTCTATGTATAATGTACTCATTTGAACACCATTTCATCCATAGTTGGATATCAATTAACGTTGAAGGTTTTCTCTTATCCTGAAAGATGTGTCTGGTAACTAAGCTCTATGTAACCTGTACTCATTTGAGCATCATTTCACTCATCGTCCGATATGACAACGTTAGAGATTTTCCCTTATCCTGAAAGATGAATGTGCAGTAACTCTAAGCTCCATGTATCCTGCACTTATTCCAACATCATTTTATCCATCGTCCGATATGACTTAAACGTTGGAGGTTTTCTATTATCCTGAAAGATGAATAACTCTAAGCGCTATGGACCCTGCACTCACTTGAGCATGATTTCATTCGTCCCATATGACTTAATGTTGGAGGACTTTAATTATATTTTTAAAAAAGTTCACTTATACATTAGTACTTCCATAATCTAGGGAAGGTCACACGCAACAAGAATCAAATTATTTTATTTTATGTCGGTTCGGGCCTTCTGAACACAAGGCGGGTCCAAACCCGGTCCACACCAATGACAGTTCCATGTCAGTAATTTACTGTAAAGGAATACCTATGGGACGAACTTCTGGTACACTGGCGACGCTGATATAATCTTGGTAATTGACATAAAAAACAGTTGTGTTCTGTTTTCAGCATACAAGCAAACAAGTGCTTATTGCTTCATTGAGGTATTTTCTATGAACAATTTATCATATAATGAATATAATCACTTACAATATTATGTAAAGAATTATGTGAAAGCACTGGACAGAGATGGCCTTGTGACATTCGTGTATAATACCTTATTTAAACTAAATTATCCACTTTGGACTATGTACACAGTATTTTTCCCTTCCCTTGGCATTAGGTACACTTTGATATTTGGCCAATCTGGTAATGCCACAACGAAAAAACGCATTTAATATTTAATTCGATTCGTAAGGCGTTCTGGGAATCGAACGTCCCTGAAAACCTGCATGCTGAACTTGTGTGGTGATCACTGCAATTTAACAATTTATCATATCATGGACATAATCACTTACAATATTATGTAAAGAATTGTGTGAAAGCACTGTGTAGAGATGGCCTTGTGAGAATCGCGTATAATACTTTTTTAAACTAAATAATCCACTTTGGACTATGTACACAGTATCTTTCCTTTCCCTTGGCATTAAGTACACTTTGATATTTGGCCAATCTGGTAATGCCACAACGAAAAAACGCATTTAATATTTAATCCGATTCGTAAGGCGTTCTGGGAATCGAACGTTCCTGAAAACCTGCATGCTGAACTTGTGTAGTGATCACTGCTGCTTCATGTGGTTTTCATAAATTAATCAGTTGCTCTTCTGAATGTAAACCTCTCTCTCCACGTAAACAAAAGGAATAATTGAAACCTCAGCTCAATCGATTTCGTACCCGCATTCATTGACCCTCTACAGTAAAGGATAATTGCACAACGGATTAAGAATGAAGAACAATAAGGCTAGCAGCTAGGGAAACAAAGCAAACGAGTGTTAGGAATTGATAGTAAGTACTGACCATTTCTGCAGGGAGTTCGTATCGTGCAATAAGCACAATATTTGCAGTTAACTGGAGAATCGGATTATACAGTTGAACCTGCTTTATCCGTAACCCAGTTATACGTAAAATACAAAAGCTTGCAATAGCAATACTTTGCACGATCTTCAATACGACTTGCAAAGAACAAAATGACAACGTGGCCCAGCAATAAATCATCTGCTGGCACTAAATAAAATCCAGAATTTGCTATTTTAACTCGGTTAATTGGCAAGGTATTATGAGATGACCTCTTTTCTGAAATAAAACGTAGTGAGTCAGTGCCAATTCTCAGACAGGAATGCCACGCCATACGAGACCAACAGTGTTTTTGTGCCAACAATACGTGACATTTCTATACTAGACATATAAGGCGTGGATCATGTTTCAATCCTTTCACTGCAAAACGATAGAGCGTTGGCAACGTCAACAGTAGTTCCATTTGGTTTCCAACTGGCAATATTAGTATCCCGTTGAATGATGTGCTTTGTGACTGCCGACAGGCTTGAATTTAGCTTGAAGGTTATTGCTGCGTGCCCACCCTCATAGGGGTCTACCCGCAGAAAGGATTATTCAAGATGGGTTATTGCAGGGTGTCGAGGTTAGAAGAGGTAGAAAAAGGGGGCACGATGTCCCTCAAAGCCTGCGTATCAGAATGTAGAACATACTGCACTCTGGTGGGAGTGGTTTATAAAGCTCCACACTTGATTGGGGTTTGTAAAAATGTTTTTAAGAAATTCAAAATGTTCAAAACATTTTCCAGTTAATGGTAATTTTGGCTGGAGAATTTTCCTGAAAATCTTCGGATCGCACCTTTGGAAGAAACTGAACCTAAATAACAAAGTTTGGTTATTTATCCGACATTTTCGTGGGATATGCTAACAAGGGACACCTTTGAACTCGAACGCTCGAAACCGCCCGAAAACTTGCTTAGAATAACAAACGACCATTAAAACAACTGGTCTGTGACACTTCCATGCAAAACTCCGCAATTGTCTACTTGTGTCTTTATAAACTCTAAGAGCAGTATAATCTGTATATCAGAAGGGTTGCTAATTTTGTAAGACTACTATGTGCTGAACCACACATGAATATGCATGATCGCTATTCAATCAAACCTCATTCTGTGATTTACTATCATTTGCTGTACCAAAGTATTATAAGCCTATGTTGCAATATGCTTGGCGAAATGCAGGCTAAGGCAACTGACATACCCGTATCATTATTTGCAAATGTAATTAGCGGGCTAATGCGAAAGTGATATGGAATGTGCTAATGTGACTTTAGTGAGGTGTGAACATTGCTCTTCCAATTTCTTTTAACAACTTCACCGAAATCCTGCATCTGAACTTTGAAGATAAATACAGTTAACATCAGGTGTGTAGTATATGTATGTTTAGTGCTGTAATTAAGTTTAGAAATTTTAGCACTTTTAGTTGAAGATTTAAATGATACACTGACGTCATTGAATTAGTATAATTTCCCTCCAATGCTATTGCCTTACTTTGTTTCTCTCTGTTAAAATGTTACTGAAGGCAGATTGCAACGTTTTGCCAGATATTACACAGGCCACTGTTTTATTTATTATCCATTGATACTCTTAAGCAAGAATTCGTGCGGTGCCGAGCGTTCGAGGTCAAATGTGCCCCTTGTAAATGCAGCCGCACGTGCTAACACCTGAAAATCAGCTCATTTCTTCAATTTTGTTGAATTCCCTTTAAAAATTCCTCCTTGTGTTTAAATAATGCTCAATATGAAACATATTTAAATGTAGTATGACTTTTTTTAATTGCAACAATGTTCTAACGCAAAACCCGGATGGTTGAACGCTTCGGAATAAACCTATGGGTTCTTACTTAAAAATTTGCTTTTCGCTGCATTTTAAAATTTATTCCTTGCCTTTCTTCGGGGAGACGTGTTTTCTTCTGGTAATTTTAGCTATTAGCTTTCACTTTAAAATTAATTAAATGCCTAACGTTTTAAAACTTGTATATAAATGACTTGTTTTGTGAAAAATCTAATATCTGTATCTAAAACATTCTTATTCGCCACCATAAGAAAATACACGTCACTACGCGATACTTTTGTTACTGAAAAGTAGGCCTTTTACAGTTAGACATGAATAATCTCTGCAAAGAGTCGAATTACATATTTCTACCAGAGTTGGTGTAATAGATCAAGCAGCAGAATAAAATTAAAATTTTCGAGACAAAAACATATTATTCTTTAGGAAAGTCTACTCTAATAGTTTTAGACACATTTTAATCTCTTTGACTATCGATTACCTCGTAGGTGATGTAGTCCAATGTTCAATTTTTCTTCAGTTACCTAACAAGAAACGTACATCTACAATGCACAGAAGTATATATTATTGGGTTTAGTTACATAATTAATATTAGCGGTACACGTCGACATTTTCTTAGGTAACGGATAAAATTACGTATGGGACTAAGGAGGTTTGATGTTTATCATGTTCTCGGCGCTAACACCTTGGGTGTTAATTTTTTCACTCGCTAATAAACATCAACTTCCCTCGCTAGTCCCATAAATATATTTCCCTACAGGAAAAAAAAATCGTATTTTGTTATTTCGTCTTTGACTTGATTATACATTTAACATTCAGAGTTCCCGGGTTCGGCTACCATCTGGAGGGAACCTTCATTTGATTAGAATGATTTCCTGACCTCCCTATGCTCTGCGAGTATGAATAAATATCAATGTGTGTGCAATTTAAAATTTAAATATAAAAAAGCAAAGCCAAACATAAAACCAAATGCGAAATGAGTTAAGATCAGTGCTTCCAAAAGTCAAGATTATTTTGGGGGTTCTGTTTGGCGTCACAAGAGGGGGGAGGGGGACTAAACCTTTTACTGATGACGTCAGGCATGGAGGCTAGATAACGTTCTCCATGCCTGGAGAGAAAGTGGACGTGCTGCTATACAGTTTCCCTTTCATTCGGCTAATGAGTAACTATCGATTCTGGACAACAATCGATGACGCACATGGAAGAATCGATCCCGGACTTCCCGCGGAGCATCCTTTCAGAAACACTACTCGCAAAATTGAACACAGAATGGTCACCTCTGTGCGTTTACGTAAGAGATCGACGCCAAAAATAATTCATCCAAGGGTGACGCGTTTGACGACATGTTCTATCGTTATGCGCCAAGAATTGTGGACTTTGTAACGACATGCAACTTCCCTGTTGCCAATGTATGCAAAACACTTCTAACTTTTACTTCGCTATTACCATTTATGTAATACAAACAAAACAGCAGCGTATGAGTTGTGCTTAAATAAATCAGCACATGAATGGTACTTAAAGCAGTTGGAAGTATGGTTTTCTTTTGAAAAATAAAATGGCTTCCTAAATAAGGATTTCATATTGAATACAAAAATGAAATGCTTTCTAGGCCACGTCGGAATGTTTTAACAATTCTAAATTTTATGATTTTTTTAACGTCTAATACAATAATCTATTCCTGTGTGAATGAGATTTGTTTTAAAAGAAGTATTGTATTCACATCAGTGTCGAGGCCTAACTTTCAAAACGAGGGAAGCTCCAAGTAATAATTTGCATTGAAATAAGAGAGAATAATGACAAGGAACTAAGGCTACTCCTCAGTACTCTTTCTGTTGTACAGTCACACGTAGGCAAGACTGCTCACACTACAAGCAGACATATGCCTGCTTCCCTTCTACACTCACGTTCCAATTTTTCATACAGCTGGCCCACACCGCGTGAACTGTTAGCCTAACACGGAGAAAGTACATAATTCACACACTTTTGCTAATAACTTAAAACTTCACAATAATTTCCTGTTCGTTACAACTAAATACCAATCTACGAAAAATACGATTGCTAATGCTATTGAAATATACTTAGTTATACTTAAAAGCGCCACATAAAAAATGAACTTTTTTTCACACGCTACAGAGGCTTTACGTGACAAAATCTGTTAGTGGTTCCTAACTATCCAGAAGTAGCGATTGCTTTCGGAAACTTACGAAGCATGGTATTCAAGGTTACGAATGCGTAAATCCTATATGTTCAGCATTGAACGAGCTTGCGGAACTGGTCACTCGAATCTATGCAGCTGTCAAAATGTTCGCGAATAAATTTTGAAAATGTATCCACAGCAAATAAAACGTATGGCATGCATTTTGTGTTATTCCTGTTTTTCTCCTGAAATTCTTAGGGAAGCGGGGCTTCCAGCACTTCATTGTACGCTTCGCCACTGATTCATATGATTTTCTCTACTCATTCAACAAAATATTCTTTTTAAAAAAGTTTATTCTATCAAGATAAACTTTTCTAAAGACGCTTGAATTACACTATTCCTCAAAGATACAATGACAGTAGGGGAATCAGGAAGCTTAAGGGATAGTCAACTCTTGTAAGGCCTAGTCGTATGTGATGCCTTTGAAATGTTTTCTTTGCATGACTAGCAAAGAAAGGAGAGCAAAAAAAGCAAACAGTTGACATTTTATAAAAGCAAAAAACAATGGAAAATTCAAATCAATAACAAGCAACGAGATCAATATTTTTTTCTAGCAAGATTTTTCAAAATTATTTAGAATAAACAACATTTCAGGGTCTATTTCCATTAAATTTAAAATACACACTTACTTTGTAAAAATATCTCCTGAACATTCGTAATTTAATCAAAATCGTTATAATAATTTTTCAGAAAATCAAAATTATTGAAAAAATTGCCCATATAAAGGGTACTTAGCGATAGGAGAGGGGGGTTCTGTTAACACTTTGTGTTGAATCGTTAGAAGAAACCCAACTCCAAAATCAGTTAAGCTATTTACAGACAGGCACACACAACACGATTTTTCTAATTTTTTTTTCTTCAGGTTTCCAAGGAACCTCTCAACTCTGGTTCCCTTAAACAAGATCGTTGACTTTCAGTTGTCTTCCACGAAATACATCTACGGTTTAACGTGCATGTGCTTTCAGAACTAATTAAAAAATTCAGAATTTCAGAGATTCTTTTTGCCACTGAAAATATCCAAGAGGAGCGAAGTTAGATAAAGAGGATCGCATCGACAGATTTATGGTAGTTTAGGTCTACTCTGAGAAGCAACACATTAAATATCTTTCAGAGGTGAACTGTCCCACTTTATTCAATAAAGAATGATCATAACTTTATTTTTACGGTCATAATTTTTCGCACTAAAATGCAATCTTATTATATTCTGTTAGCTTAATGTGAAACAAACACGCCGTAGTAGTTTCAATGTTGGTACTCCTGGTTCCCGCCTATGAGAACCAGGTTCAGACATGTTGAATATCGCCTACCGCTGCAATGGAGGTAACATGCAGTTAAAGTTGCTGTTAGAGGAAGATTCGGAGTTTCTTACAAACGTAATCACTACTGATGAAACTTGGCTACATCATTTTGATCCTGAGAGCAAACAGCAAATCTCAGTGTGGAAATCTCCTTCATCACCAACCTCCCAAAAAGCAAAAGTGATTGCTTCTACTGGGAAAGTTATGGTCATCTCATTCTTTGATATTCATGGAATGGTTTATCAGCATGTTGTACCTGCACACACATCAGTAACTGGACAATACTACAGGGATGTCCTGAAAACATTGCAAGTCCATATCAGGCACAAAGGACCACATTTTCATGAAGCAGGCTGGATGTTGCACCACGATTAATGCGCGGCCGCATATTGCCAATGTTGTTGCTGAATATCTTGCAAAAATCAACGAGAAGTGCATCCTTCACCCTCCCTCTAGTCCAGATTTAGTCTCATGTGACTCTTTTCTATTCCCTAACTTGAAGAAACGCCTTCGTGGGAGGCATTATCCATCAGAGGAAGTGGTGAAGACTGCGGAGGCGATTTTGAAGGATCTCTCAAAAATGGTTCCCAGCATGTCTGAATACTGGCAGAAACGCTAGGACAAGTGCATCGCATTCAGGGGAGACTATTTTGAGAAGGACCATCAAAATTGAGGATGAGAAAAGGTACGTTGTCAAAATATATAACTTGGAGGACGTTAAATACCTTATAACAGGGTTCACATCCTATAATGCATGCCACTATCATCCGTAGGTAGGTAACGTGAGGGTTTTGCAACAGAACACTTCCCAGTAATATACCTAATTCGAATTAACGTCCTCCAATGTATGTCATATCGATGAATAAAATGCTCAAATGAGTCCAGGCTTCATAGAGCTTAGAGTTATCCGACATTCATTTTTCAGATTAAGGAAAAACCACGGACATTTTTACAATAAAATAACTTATCGCAACCGAGATTCGAGCTTGGGGCCTCTTCAACGTGAAGTAGATACGCTACCACCCAAGCAACACAGGCGCGCTCCCAGTACTACTCGCCAACGCATGGAAAGTCCCTCACAGGAATGTGCTACCTTTACACAGTGCGACAAGGACAGCGAATGTGTGACAGAAAACCTATGCTACACAAGGAGTAACCATTAAAAAACATACATCCTATTCACTCAGTGCACTAAAACCGAGAAGATTTAAAAACAAAAGGCGTCAGAATGTTTTTGAAAGGGCTCTAACTGAACTGACCTGAGTGTCAAACAACTACAGGCAGGGAATCGGAATAGTGTCTACTCCCCTCGCTCATCTTCCACTGGGACTTTCTTTGCTGTGGCAAGCTATAATAGATGGTGCATACGCATACAGGCGATACGCGACCTGGTAATATAACGAACGCACTGTATACCTACAACACATTAACGAAGCGCTTTGCAAACCAACACTGTGCATGATTGACAATCGTATTACGTACGCTGCAGCTTCGGAACGATTCCCAAAGCACTAAATCAGCAGTTTCAGAGCTGACTAGTGAAATTCTCTGGCGTAAAAACAAAAATGGTTGACGTCAGCTTAGCACCATGAGAAACGTGCTCCTAAGGACTGCCCCCCCCCCCTACATTAGTCATAAGTTTCCAAATTTGCTTAGGTGTAAAGATATTAAAGAAACATGCAAGAATGAAGTACGGTCATTTAAACAGAAACACAAACTACAAAGGTTTCGGTGAATCCCCAAGTAACTTTTTTTTTTGTGGCAATCCTGTCCAGCCAGGACACGTTTCGATACATTACCATTGTGCCGTGCCGTATTAGGTAATACTATACAAAGACACTCTTCTTTTAGGATTACAAGCCAATTCTTATGCTTGGAAAGCTAATTCCAATTCATAGAACACAAGGTAGCATAAAAACTTGAAATAAGAGTTACAGTAGCTGATTTTAAGGTAAATCAACCTGTGTAAAGTCTGAACGTTTGCAACCTCACATTTTTATAGTGCCCATACAAAAAGATAAGCTTTCATTTCCTTTGAGGTGACTGAGAAAAACATTTGTCTACAAATGATTTCAAATTAATTAACATGCACTGGATTGCGAGCGTGGTACGAAAAACAAAACACAATTGTGTATGTTGTCAGAACAAATAATAAGAAAGGGACAAAACAAAAGAATCGTATCAGAAGCTTAATGGGTGTACTACGACAGCCCAATCCAGGAAAATGCTTCTTCATTCGGAAGACATTTTGTAAACCTTAATATGTAGTACAAAAATGTACTATCTCTAAAACACCATTTATTTTAAAGAATCTTTTTCGTGGCATAAGCCACTACCGAGTCGATTTTATTGACTTGCATTTTCCAAGCTTCTTTTAAGTAGTGCTGTCCCTATTCACTCGTTTCTCGCGGTGTTACAGAACTAGTAATGCCCCATTTAAATAGAAAAGTTATGGTAAAAGCAGCGAAAATTAAAGTTTGTTGCCAGGTTAATAATTAAGGCAATTCAAAACGATTTTCTTTAATATGAACATTATCGCCAGACGCTAACGCCAAACCTTGCAAACTCCAAGCTTTCATGTTCGTGTTTGGCGATGAAACAAAAGAGAAAAAACACTATCGTACTGCAAACGAACAGAAAACAAGAAATATGGAATCATTTGGCGAGAAATTTGATTATTTTATTTCAAAGTTGTCATTTTTATGAGAAAAAGCATAAATCCTACAAAGATAATTCCCCGAAAGAAAATATTTGGAAGCAAATTGTGCATGAACTGAAACGTGAAAGTAGGCATGACTTGTTTATATTATTTACTGTGATATCTGTCGATTTCGTGAGAAATTTTCGGTTAGGTAGGATATAAAATATTTCGCTTTCTTTTTATATACAGAAGAGCCTTAATAATATAATAACTGTTATCAGTTTATTATCTTATTATTTGCATCAATTGTCATTGTAGTTAGGAAAGTACTGTTCTATATAAATATTTTTAAGTAGTAAATTATTCTGAAGATTTCAAAAAAGAGTAATTTTCGTGAAATGTTAATAGTGTAGTGCAAGTTTAATTAAAAACATCACACTACTGATGTTTTAAAATGTTTAATAAAATTGATGGGGTGGTCATTATTTTAGTTTTATGTTGCCGTTATGTCACAGTGTTTGGGAGAGCGGATTTCATGTTCATGTCATACGTTCGACTCATTTTTAATGAGACTATCGGCTTGGTTTCCACTACTGCCCTTCTTCACAGAAATATGCAATGAAACAATTACTTCCCCAAACATGCATCTTACAGAAATTAAATTTAAACATTTCATTTGTCATGGAAATATCAAACAAATGGTAATTGAATCAAAATCGTTAACAGTTTTTGACAAAATAAATTTTTTTGAAAAGTGACCCATGAAAAGGATAGTTTGCGGTGGAGGGATATTTGTGAAAGCGAGTTAATACTGCACTGTCCCTCAGTTCTGAACTATGTTTGTAGTTGTATGTCTCTAGCTAATCGTGAAGTTTGTTTAAACGTATTTCTTGAAAGGGAGTTAATACTGCATTTCAAACGCTTCTACCATACAAATGGTATATAAACGGCAACACTGTCTTGCTAGTACACAAAGCATCCTTTGAGAATACGCCAATAGATTCAAGAGGGATTTACGCCTTATGCAAATATGAAGAGACAATATTCCGTGTTTAGGAAGATCAAAAATGGAACGTCTTATGACATGTGTTAAAGATAATAAAGGAGGTTAATGGTTCACGACGAGGTTGTTGCACTTTACAGACCGCCTGCTATCTTGAAAGACTGCACATACAACAAAAGACCGTAAAGGGCCTTTTAACCACGACGAAAAACATTAAAGCGAAGCGCCTGCATATTAATATATGAACTCATGAACTGTCACTTACAAAGTTCCTAAATTCATTTAACTTGTAGATGTATTCCTTTTGAAGTGGATTTACAAGGCAGCAGTGATGAGATTTACGAATATTTTAAAAGAGAGTGAGACAAAACGAAAGAAAATGATTGGTGCTATAACGTGGCCATTTTTAAATTTCCCTTAAGGTAAAATAACCTTTTATGGGAGGGGGATCCTTTGTTTTGCTTGTTTTAACTTACGTCTTCTAACGTCATATCGAACGATGAATGAAATGGGTGAAAAGATGCTCAAATGCAACCAGGGTCCATAGAGCTTAGAGTTACGTAACATTCATCTTTCAGAATAAGGGAAACCTCCCAAAATATTTAGTTTATTAGATGCAGTAACAACCAATTCACAAATGTTCTCTAACGGCTAAGTAAAATTATAATTTAGCCGTAAGAGCACACTTATAAATAGGTTACTGCGTCTAAAAAACTTAACATTTTGGGATAAAAAAAAATTGAGCCCAAACTGAGGTTCGAATTATGAACTCTTCTGCCCGCTGAAACTGCGTGCGTTTTATCAGTGGGCTAATAGCCGTCGTTTGGGGGGCCGTTCGTACACACATATACATGTTGGTTCTATTAAAATGATCATTCCACGTGTTTTCCCATTTTCTTTGATGTCCTGCAATGCATTGTAGAGAAAGCTTAGCCCCAAGAGCATAGGTGTAATTTATCTCGTTACAGCGTCTAACAAAGTAAAACAATTGTATATAAAAAGTATGCCTAAACGTTAAGGTTCGAGCCGTGAACCCTCATGCCGCTTGTCATAGCCTGTGTTTTTGTCACTGGGCTACGAAAACAGTTGATAGTACTTTGTTGTATGCAAAATACGTATTAATTCTGTTAGTCATATTTCAAAGGGTTTTCCGTTTTCTTGCATAGTCTCCAACGTCATGTAGTTAATAGCACAGATAAGATACAAGAGAATTGCTACTTTCTTTGTGATACTTAGTCAATCTTTCGTCATATTGGGTTAATATTTAATTTAATAATAGAAATCTTCGAAGTAACAGATTAAAAGGGCGACCAGAACACTATACATCTACGAACATTAGCGATTTAGTTTTCATACCCTCTAGAAACAGAACGCCTGCATGATACTGACCCGCGGAAAGTGTACATTTACTTTCTTTAAAGATTGTACATAGAACTGTAGACATTCAAGTTTCAGGATAAGGGAAAACCTCCAACGTTAAGTCAAATCGGACAATGAATGAAATGACGCTCATATGAAAATAGGGTACATACAGCTTAGAGTTACCAGACATTCATCTTTCAGGTTTAAGAGAACACTTCCAACGTTGCCATATCGGACGATGAATGAAATATGTTGAAATGAGAAAAGGCTCCATAGAGCTTAGAGTTACCTGACATTCATCTTTCAGGATAACGGAAAACCTCCAACGTTGCCATATCAGACGATGAACGAAATATGCTGAAATGAGAAAAGGGTCCATACAGCTTAGAGTTACCCGACATTCATCTTTTAGGATAAGGAGAAACCTTCAACGTCAAGTCATATCGAACGATGAATGAAATGACGCTCAAATGAGTACAGGGTACATTGAGCTTAGAGTTAACAAACATTCGTCTTTCAGGATACGTAAAAACCTTATTCAGATAACTCACCCTGACCGAGATTCGAACTCGTCATCCCTTGAACGTGAGGCAGACACACTACCAATAGCGATTGACAGATGTTTAAAAAGCGGATTGCTATATGATGGTTTTGAAATTATAGACATGACTACAAGGGGGAGGAGTGAAGCTGGGGTTACGTTACTATTTTTTCGGAAAAATTAGTATAACCTCGTCTAAAACAAAACTAACTTTTACTGTACGGTAAAGCAAGCGACGAAAAAATTATCCTTACACTGCTTTCTGGTTCCGCAGTATCCATATATCTCTTTTCCCCGAAGGAACGAGAGGCGAATTCCCGCAACAAAGTAACGTCCCTGAGGGTGAGAGAACTGTCGTCACGTGAGAGATCCCTCCAACAAAGAAAGCATGCAGAGCATTTGCCAAATGCATCACACCCACTCGGAGACACGGTATCACGGTTGCATCACAGCATAACCTACAACATGACACACATCTTGGCACTCCGCTTCAAGTAGTCATCCGTTTTACTTTCGATTGCAATGTTTACTCAGACGTTGTGCTAACGACCTTCGAAACTCTCGTAACACGCATATTTTCTCCATTCAACAACCAAAATCGTAGACGACACGGAATACCTTGTGATGATCAAACAGAGATGACAAAACACATTTACTTAGTGTCACTTACATAACTTATTTGCCACCATGTCAAAAGCCATTACCTGACAAAATAAAATCGCTCGTAGCTTAGTTGCTAGAGCTGCCAGGTGAAGGGTTCCGGGATCCAACCCAGGCTGGAGGATTAGAAATTTTTCTCCATTCAAAATTGTTCCCTGTTGTCACCAGAGTTAGATAATCAAATATAAACGTGTGTTAGTCACAGGGGGAGAGTAGAAATGGAGCAATAACAAAACCGAAAATACATCGTAAACTGGCTCAAATGGAGAGGTGACAAATTTCAATTACTACCAACTTTATTGGTTTAAGGAGAATTCGCCTAAACGATGAGCCGTCGATGACGATAATCCATTAAAGGCTCTCTTTGCAGCTGTTTCTTCCGTGTATCTAGCTCAATAATTTTGATTAATGGCAAGAAATTACAAATACAGATGAAGAAACAGATAAATAACTGCAATATGTTAAAATCAATACGTAATGTAAGAACAGCGATGCCCGGTCTTAAACGAAAGAGTTCTCCAACGTTATCTTGGACGATGAATGAAATGTTCAAATGAGTACAGGGTACGAAGAGCTAGAATTACCCGAGATTCGTCTTTCAGGATAAGGGAAACCCCGCAAAAAACCTTATCCAGGTAACTCACCCTGACGGAGATTCGAACTGGGGACCTCTTGAACGTAAGGCAGACACGCCAACTTCTGAGCCACCAAGACGGGCATGAGGAGAGTGAATTTGCTTTCACCTAGTTTTCGCCGAGCCATGACATTCATAGGACTCTGGTGCAAGATTGCCCGAATGAACATTTTATGTAAGGAACGAAGGTCGTCCGTAGTACAGGGTAACATGCTAACCTTTGGTTCTCGAGATCATGGGTACAATCTAGGATTTTTTTCCGGGGTAAGAGGAAAAGTAAATTCATTTTAAATCAGTGTAGCCAAGGCAATTAATCGTCCAAGTGAATATGACGACGGGAAATATCCGCTTAACATTTCAGCAACTTTTACTTCTCAATGTTACTACGGAAACAGAAACTCTTAAAAGCCTGCATTAAATGTATTAACAACTTGATTGGTTTTGTTTATTCTCACACCCAACAATGCATATCCTCAGTAAAAAGTCCCATAGTTGGCTACCGTACCTCCCCCCAATGAGTCAGAGCATATCAATTTTCTGTGAAAGGAAAGGTCCATCACTATAAAACCCAGCCATCTCCATTTTTATTTCGAAAGGTTTATCATTAAGACTATCATCTACCCTATTTATCATTCTTTCCAATGTATCACAAGCAAGCAGCAATTTCTTATTCGAAGCTCCAACCAATTTCCTGTCCTCTTCCTGTTTAATTCCGGCTTCCTCCTTCGCCCGATCGACGTTTCATTTTAGTACATAAAAGCAAGAAACTTCGAAGATAATTTTAATGTAATTATTCGCCGTACTTCCTCCATACTGAGAACGGTCTCCCCCGCTTTCTTTCTCTCTTTCTCTCTCTCCCGAGAAAAGTATAATGTGGGTGCATACCAAAAGAAAATTTGAGGGTTTACTTTTTTTCGTGAAATGAGCTTTTGTCCATCTGTTATAGTCAAATTGTTTATAAAATATAATATTCCTTTTGAATGAAGAGTACTTTAAACACTACTCCCAGAATATGTAAGTATATTGTCATTAAAAAGTAAATTAAAGAATATTAAAAAATATATTTTATAATAAATATTAAGCATATGGCATTCCAATCAAACTACATATTTCAAAGTCTACTATATATACAGCGGATTTTTTTCCTCTTAAATGTTTGTCAATTTTTTCAAATATCCAGAACATAAATGCATATTAAGTTTATTTATCAGAAAATTCCATTTTTTCACACAGAACTTTTTGTAAAAATACTTTTTAGATTAAATGTCAGCATCAAAATTTTGGGTGAAATGCCTTTTGTGACTCAGAGGGCCCAAAATACGTTATTTCTGGTTAAGTTTCAACATAACTTCTAAAGGTACAAACGACAAATTTATACCAAACTGCTACTAACAATTTGTAAACCATTTTCTGATATTTATTACATAACAAATTTGGATGGTAATGGCCAAATATAAAGAATAGATAATGTGTGAACAGACCTTTAGCATGCAGATTTTTACTGTTATTTTTAAGCCCCCGGGTGTAATTTAAAATCTTGTTGATGGTTTTAACTTTGAAAATAAATCCTTGATGGGTTGTTCTTTAACTCTGGGTTATACTTTTAGTTTTCTACTTTGAATCACACATATTCTTACTTGCAGAGGACTGGAAATAATACCACAAAAAGATTTCTCCTTTACTCCTAGGAACTTAGATAATGGCAAAACCGTTTCACATTTTAGTAATCAAGTGGCCTTGTCTTTGGAACAACTGCCCATTAGTAATGAGGTTTACTAAATATTGGGCAACATTCTTAGTATTCTAGCCAAATTCCTCAGTCCACCCTATGCACGCTGATGTCACAGATACCAATATAAGACTAATAAACACTGCAAAACATAATCAAGGGATGGTTTCATAAGAAGAAAAGCAGAGCAATACATTGCACAGCCGAAACATCACTGTAGCTGAAACCCAAATATCCAGGAAACTTGGGAATTTCCCTCAGGTTGGCACTTATTCCACAATATTAAGCACATGTTTTTTCTGCTGTCATCACACAATTTTTGTTATAAAAGAAACGTATCTAAATAGGAAGGGCGGCTACGTGGACCACATCACTCTGCCAAGATAATATCTACTCCTTAAGCACTTCACAAGCTAATTTAGTAAATACTTAAATCACTATTTTTTGCCATTTCTAAGGTATCTCAAATTGGACTTCTTTAATAATCACACACACACGCACGCACGCACGCACGCACCCACCCACACACACACACACATATTTACACATTTACGTTCAGTCATACTACCAGACTCTAGGAAGGATGGAGAATAATCCTATCTAGATATAAACTGCATCTGTAAATCAAACCCAGAAGCCAGTATGCTAACCACCACACTGCAGAGAGCATCTCAATTATTTATTTTATTAACCCCCTAAAGTCCAATTTTTTTTTCTTCTGGAAATTAAAAAGAAAACCTGTGATAATTAGTTCAGCATACAGAATGTCAGCAAAATATTTTGTTTGCCTTTCTATTTGCCCAGTGTCCCAAAATCACTCAGTCTATAAATAGATCACTTAACTTTAAGCTCACATTCTCAGCATTAGAATTACTTACAGCTATGGAATCTTTGTGTGATGCAATAATATGAACCTTTAATGACAGTCTACAGTATTACAGAAATATGGGAAGGAAACTTAACAAGGAAAATGCAAATTTTTAAAAGGCGATAACGTTCACATAATCAGATAACTTCAGTGGCGACATACATGTTGAAAATAACTCTTCAAAGTTAATGAAAAATAAGTAAATGAATAATATATGTAGTGGTGTACAAATAGACAGCTGTGCAAACTCTTAAGCCTAAACTGCCTTCACAGTATACATAAAAATCCCATGTCAATCATATAAATTAATAAAATTGTTTTAATATAATAATTAATGGAAGGGAAACGTGAACAATGCATACATTAAACATAACAAACATTCCATACAGTCAAGAATCATTCCTGAATGCACAGCTCATGGCATGGTATCATTTACAAATATGTTTTAAATGTGAGTGATGAACATTTTTTTAATTTTACATAGCTAAGACAGGAATTACCATTTACATGATAAAATATGTAACCTTGACATCCATAAGCTTTATAACTTTGAATAATATCTAAATAATAGTACAAAAGTGGATTGAGAAGATATTGACACATTGCTTCACTCACACTGTTTATTCACAGGACAAGTTTCAAGAGCTCTTGCTCCTATCATCAGCTGATACTCGATTAGTGTAAGGTGTAGTGGTTTCCTCTTTCTCCGTTTTGTCAATAGATGGCGTGATGTACTTGTCAAAGATGTCCGGTGGTGGAGTCTCAAAATTCATGACTCTATGACGATTTTTGTTAATGAAGATTTTTTCCCATACGGAAAGGTCTATGGGGTGATTAACGTATTTTATTAGAGATGTTTCCAAGTTGATGTCATGTTTAGTATTCAAAAAATGAAAAGCCACTGCTGATTTTTCTGTTTCACCATTTTTAATGTTTCTTATATGTTCTTTAGTTCTGATGTTATTGCCATTTTCAACAGTTTAATCTTTCGGATGATCAACTTTCCACTAAACAGAGAAGATTATCAAGAACAATTCCTACACATAAAAAAAAGTAGCTATATCCAACGGTTTCAACCCAAATTTAGTAGACAAAACAGTTAACAGACTCAACAAAGCTAAAAAAATAAAAGAAACCACCACCCTAGAACCTACAGGAGAAAAAGAGAAAAAACTTTTTAAAAAATTCACCTTCCACCCATCAGCCTATAACAAATTCCAAAAAATCTTCTTAAAACACAACATAACTCTTGCACCTCAAAATAGGTTTAATATCAGAAATTTGTTAAAAGGCTCTACCAAAAATTCAATCACTACCAAAGAAAAACCAGGAATCTATGAGATCAAATGTGAAACTTGCCCTAAAATTTATATAGGAAAAACAAAAAGAAACATTAACATCAGAACTAAAGAACATATAAGAAACATTAAAAATGGTGAAACAGAAAAATCAGCAGTGGCTTTTCATTTTTTGAATACTAAACATGACATCAACTTGGAAACATCTCTAATAAAATATGTTAATCACCCCATAGACCTTTCCGTATGGGAAAAAATCTTCATCAACAAAAATCGTCATAGAGTCAGGAATTTTGAAACTCCACCACCGGACATCTTTGACAAGTACATCACGCCATCTATTGACAAAACGGAGAAAGAGGAAACCACTACAACTTACACTAATCGAGTATCAGCTGATGATAAGAGCAAGAGCTCTTGAAACATGACCTGTGAATAAACAGTGTGAGTGAAGCAATGTGTCAATATCTTCTTGATTCACTTTTGTACTAATTTGTGCTTCACTGTCCCTACGCTTCTTTCAAGTTTATACTTTGAGATCTAAATAATACTTTATTTTCTCCACTGTTTAGGCATTTAAGATAAACCTAGTGGGATTCCCTCTGTGATTTGGTGGTTAGCATTGCTAGTCTTCCAATCCAGAGATGCAGGGTTTGATTAGGGCTGCAGGATGGAAATTTAGTTAAGTGGATTGCTCCCCATTTCCCCTGGAGTCATGTAATATGAATGGAAGTGAAAATACAAGAACCCACAAATGTATGACATGTTTAATGCTCCTGAATTTTCAGCTGATTAAGTGTAAAACATGTGAACATCAACACTGTTGAGCAACTGTTTCTAAGGTAAAAAGCTGCCACATAGCCTGAGATATTCAAAGTGGTTTTAAAAAACATATAGAAAAATAAAGAAAAACCTAACAAATTCAGTGCTTGCGAGTGTATGCATCCAAATAAGCAACAACACCATTGAAGCATTCTTAAAATTAGATTTATGGCGATAAATTTGATCTGAGGATGTGTGACGACAGAATTTGTTGTCAATAATGAGGGAACCTCTTAGATAGGACTTTTAAGAATGAGTACAAAACACTGATATGAACATAAGCTGCAGTTTAGAAAGGAAACACATTATATAGTTAAGATTAGCAGTTTGCACCTAATGGTTTTAGAAAAGCTTTAGAAAGGAAATACAACAGTATGATCTAACAGTAAAGCTACCAAGAATTGAAGAGAAGAATGAATTGCAGATATTAGAAGTGTGGCAGGCATAACAAAATGTTAAGTAATAAGCAACAAGTCTAAAAGCAAATATTCCATGTTCATAACAACATTAATGATTGGTCATGCTTTTAATTTTCTAATAGCTTAGTTTGAAAAAAACTTAATATATATATATGTATATATATATATATATATTAAGTATATATATATATATATATATATGCAGCTGAATTTCCCAACATTTTAAGCAGTATGTACACTAAAACATTACCTAGACCTTACTGTGTTGTTCTTAAGCCAAAAAAGTACATGGTTAAAGTTCTGCATGAGTAGCAGAACTTTCACGAGCTTTAATGTGCATATTGCAACAAGTATAGCAAAATATACTGAAGACTAAGTAGAAAGTGTAGCTGGGATATGAGGACCGTAAAGCTGCAAAGCTTAGCTGGGGATGTTTTTATATATAAGCAGAGGAAAGCAGCAGTAGTACTGCAAAGCGAAGGTAAAGCGTAGCTGAAACATCAGTGTAGCTAAACCTCAATGATCTCCAATTATTCTTTATTAATTCACGATTAACATGCCCTGAAATCACTAACATAAGCCTTTCTCAAGCTTTAGTAACTATTAGCCATAAGAACTGAATGACTACATGAATAACATAGTACATAATTATTAACCGAGTGTTGCCTGAGCCTACAAATGGATGAAGTTTTAGCATTACCTAAGTGAATGAAACCATCTTGGCAAACATGAGAGAAGATCAGAGGAAAAGGTTTACTAAAAATTGTTCAACTTTACATTGATAACTTTTATAATAGACATCAAAAAAGTTATACCGAATTAAACCACTGACTTAATTTTGCTCTCTGAAAAGATAAATAATATGATGCTTTTAGCTTAGTCACTGAATTTATACGTGTGCACCTAAACTGAGCTTTAAACCCTACTTAACTCTGTACGTTCAGAATTAAAAAAGTAGGGGGTTAAAGAATGTTTAATTTTCCTGCATTCAAATAAAAGATGAGCAATTAAGTAACTTTCATCTTTCAGATTGTCTTCTTATGCTGGCACTATGGCCGATAGGTTAGTCTCTACACTGTACCGTTTACTCATGTTAATCATTTACTTCCTATAAGCAGTTTCACCACACACTTCATTGTGTAGGTACAAAGGACCACAGGCTACCAAAGTGATAGTCAAATGTTTGAAAATGGGTTAAGGTTCAAATTCCATACTCTTCCCATTAAATTTTAAGAAATTATTGAACTGTGACAGCATGTCAAAGATGACAAAATATTGATAATTTAAATAAATAAATAACAGAATCACTAATGCTACAAAGACATGTATTTAAAATAAACAATGTGTATTAAAGATATCCATGTTTTTTGTTTATTGTTTTCACCCCTCTCTTATAGTTCATCAGTTACACACACACACACACGTTTTCTTCTAAAAATGCTTCCTTTTTATGGGTAGAAGGCAACATTTTCTCTAACTACTAGGTACACAGTGGGAGAAGTGAATACTGAAGGACTAAGCAAATTAACTGGTAAAAAAGCATGTGTAATATGTGTACACACATGGGTTGTGGGATTACTGTACATTTTCAAATAGGTTATACAGGTAGCACATCAAACTAAACTTCAACTGGGGAAAAAGTTACAACAATAAATCTCATAAGTATATAATTAAGCAGGTGAGAAAAGCTAATTTCACATGAATAAAGAAGACTAATGTACCATCTTTGTAATAGATATAATTTTTCAATATAAAGGGTTGCTTATCATTAGGAAACTTGCATGTAAATTTTCACCTTGCATCCTTAAAAGCAAATGTCAATAGTATGAAATCTGGTGGTATTTGGCAAACATATCTTTTCAAAGTTATGCTCAACATCCCAAAAGTTGTATTTTCAGTGAAATCTCTATATCAAATTTTTAAGCTACATACAATTCTTCCTTTACCCTGTTAAGTATTTACTTAGCATATCCTAGGTAATATTTTTGACTTGGGAAATAAACATTCATGTGTTTATCCTAAACTTACTAAATGAACTACTTACAGAATGGAAGTGCTAATGTTGTATACTACACAAATATATAACATCAGATTTTCAATCAACTTTTCAGCTTCTTTCAAAGTGTGCTAGTCAAACATATTCCAGTATGGCAGAAAACATAATTAACAAATGAGTGAAGAATGGTTTTATAACTAAGGTAGAAAACTTCTTACCTTTTATATACACGACAGGTAGAGTTGTTTATGCGCTTGTCACTTGCATGTCTTCTTCTGTCTTCAAATAAGTCCTTAATAGCTGTCACACCAAGCACAAATAGCACAGGAATCATAGCAATTTCCTTTCCAAATGCATTGATTGCTGGAACCCAGTTCAATAATACAATACATATGAAATACAGATTTGCTACTCGGTGGAACTGTTCCAACAGGTTTTTTGGCAGAAAAGATAGAAAGGTATACTTGGTGGTCCGGATACGGTTGTCAGGACGGTGTCCATTTGGGTGCAGTTTTTTGGGGGTTTGTGGTGGCACCAAATGATTGGGGAAAACATTCCTAAAGCGTGAATCTTCTAAATCCTGCTTATTACCACGGCGAAGAACATAGCATTGAAATTGGTTCCACAATGACGGTGGACCACTTTGACGTAAGGTGTATATTGACTCTGATCTTGATGCTTGCCTAGAATGCCCTCGTGCACTCGGTTTAGATACAAGCGCTGAACCTGACGTTCCACTGTCTGGTTCTTTATGTCCTGGAGGAAGTATAAAATCAGTCCTGGATCCTACACGACTATGACCACGGAGGGCAGATCCACCTCCCTCCACTATCTGGCCTTGCGAGAATGCCCTCTGATGTCCACGATTTTGCTTCAGGGCAGAGGGTCGCCCTACAATTCCTACAGAACTGGCAGAAGACAGGGTAGCCCCTACTCCTCCGTGACTTGCACTTCGAGCATGGCCCTTTAAAATAGAGGAGGTCTGTGGAACTAAGCCTGTACCACTCACTACACCACCTAAATCTCCAGACATTGCTTTCACAGGTGGAGGCTGGCCTGATGGAGGGAAAAGATACGTAGCACAATGTTGACTTTCTGTTTCCTCTTGCGGTCCGTTCGGCGGTGGAGACGACTCCTGCTGTTGATTTAGCTCTCCTCTCCCAACTGTTGACATTTTTTCTCATCTGTAACATATGTTCAAACAATAAATAAATTCAAGTTTGCCTCCATATAACAATAACAAACATTAACAGTGTGTATTTCAACTGTGTTATTTTTGTTTCTCCGGCTCACCTTTATATTCATTCCTTGAAATCTTAACTTCAGGCACAGCCTACATTTATGACAACATACGAACCCAACATACACATAAAATAACACACTATACCAAACAATTGCTTCCCACCTGACACGCTTTCGCACACGTCTCCGATTTGATCTGCCAACCAACCAGCAGCGTTCAACTTTCCTACTGCAGTGACAACAGCGCACCGCTGTGGCAAATTGAGCAACTAAAATCAATGTCCCCAACTAATCTTCAAAGCAAAATATAAATTAAAACTTAGTCAATGTAAAATCTTAAATAACACTATATTTAAATATTTATGACGATATTATATTCGTAACCTATTGTTGTGCATAAATAATAGCCACCAAAGTTTTCTTAAAATTGAAACACTTCTAAATTAAACGGAGAAATTTATCTCCGCTGCTGTGTATAACCTGGCTTTCGGAAAATTGACCTACGGTTAGCGTTCCACAGGAAACGGGTGGTTTATCTGGTGTCTGACCTGACCCGATAAAGTGTCAAATTTGTTCAATATCAGCAGTTTTCAGCCGCAATGGATGAGGAATACGATGCTATTGTTTTGGGAACGGGACTTAAGGAGTGTATCCTTAGTGGAATGTTATCCGTATCGGGTAAGAAAGTACTCCACGTCGACCGCAACAAGTATTATGGTGGAGAGTCAGCCTCCATAACGCCTTTGGAAGAACTTTTTACACGTTTCGGTGCTCCACCACCAGATGAAAGTTATGGAAGAGGTAGAGATTGGAACGTGGATTTAATTCCAAAGTTTCTAATGGCAAACGGCTCTTTAGTGAAGTTATTGATCCACACCGGAGTCACTAGATACCTTGAATTCAAGTCTGTCGAAGGCAGTTACGTCTACAAGGGTGGTAAGATTTCCAAAGTACCAGTAGATCAAAAGGAAGCGCTAGCATCGGATCTGATGGGAATGTTTGAAAAACGCCGCTTCCGAAATTTCTTGATTTATGTTCAGGACATCCGCGAGGACGACCCTAAGTCATGGAAAGACATAGATCCGAATACCTGCACTATGCAGCAGGTGTATGAAAAATTTGGGCTTGACAAGAACACTCAGGATTTCACTGGTCATGCACTGGCCCTGTACCGGGATGATGAGTATTTGAATGAACCAGCAATTCAGACAATACGGCGGATAAAGCTCTACAGTGATTCTCTTGCCAGATACGGTAAGTCACCATATCTGTATCCTATGTATGGGCTGGGGGAGCTGCCCCAAGGTTTCGCACGTCTTAGCGCCATTTATGGTGGCACCTACATGTTAGATAAGCCTATAGATGAGATCGTCATGGAGAATGGCCAAGTGGTTGGTGTTCGCTCTGGAGAGGAAGTTGCCAAGTGTAAGCAGGTATACTGTGATCCATCCTACGTTCCCGACAAGGTGAAGAAGACGGGGCAAGTCATCAGATGCATCTGCCTGATGGATCACCCCATCTCCAACACACGTGATGCTCTCTCCACTCAGATCATCATTCCACAGAAGCAGGTTGGGCGCAAGTCTGACATCTATGTGTCTCTGGTAAGTTACACCCACCAGGTAGCTGCAAAAGGATGGTTCATCGCCATGGTGTCTACAACGGTGGAAACAGATAATCCTGAGGCAGAAATCAAACCAGGTCTTGATCTGCTTGGTCCTGTACGTCAGAAGTTTGTGAGTGTGAGCGACTATTACGAGCCAACAGATGATGGGCTCAAGAGCCAAATTTTTATATCTGCCTCCTATGATGCAACGACTCATTTTGAAACCACCTGCTTGGATGTGCTGGATATCTTCCGAAGGGGCACCGGAGAAGACTTTGACTTTTCCAAAGTTAAACTCGACCTCGGGGATGAAGAGCAGTAGAAACGTAACACTAGGGTCATCATATTTGCATGTACCTACACAAATATCGCGGTTAAACCAGCACCAAGCATTGAAGCGTATTAAATTATCACAAACTTTACCAACTGATATTAAATTTCATGGCATGTTTTTTTTTAAACATTTTCCAAATGCTGATAAATGCTGGTGTTTCTCATGTTCAGAAAGTCTGAAATTTTTTTTTCCAAAAAGCCTCGAATACAAGTAAGCTTGGTTTTTAACCTTATGTTATCAGTTTGATAGCATTACAAATATGGAAGGGAAAAAATTGTGATTTTGATTCTCACAATACGATTGCGCGTTTTGCTATGTTGCTTACAATAAAAAAGAATTCCAATTTGACAATTTAAAAAGGTGGGAAGATATATTAGGATGTATTAGTTTATAGAGTAATATGAGAATACAATTTGTGGTGTAGGTATTTCTTGTAAAATGCTTATGCTGTTGTATTTGGTCTGTCAAAGCTTGATGTCTGTTACAAACATAACTTGCACCTAATGTTAATAGCATTGTTTCTCTAAATGCTTTGAGGGAACAGATCCATTAAATATATAAAACTTAGCTAGTAATGCTCAGTCATGAACATTGTCTCTGTGGTTATTAAATTTAAATACGTATATGTTATTGGAAGGTGAGCAGGGACATTTTGACACATTTTAAAACTTAATTTGTAATATATGAGTGTTCCTTCATGGCGATGTTATAAAGTGAAAAGGCAATATGCATTTATCTAAAGGGCAGCTGGTTTGGCCCAGATGCAAGGACATGTCACCTCTCACCGATGTTGCTTAGATTTATTGATCATTGTAAGAGGTTTATTCTTTTTATTATTTTACAAAGAGATATTGTTTATGTTCAGAATTTCTGCATTGATTATTTAAATTGTATATAACAGAATGTTGTAGCAATATTGCAGATTGTTTGAATAATTTATATATTTGTGGCCTGAAGCAAGGTAATAGTCATATCGTGAATGCCAGTAATTATTAAGAAACGCATAACCACAGGTAATAGATTGTGTGCATAACAGAATGGCTTGATGTACTGGCTTATTTTTCATAATGGAAAGTGATGTCTTACCACTTTGATATACAATGGTCATGTCTCTTTCATTTCCTCACTCCACACAAAACAGACACAGATTTCAATTTACTGTAAAATATAACAAATAAAAGGACCTAAAAAAATTAATTGTGTGTGGTTATTAAGAGATATTAAACCTTCATATTCCTTTACCCATCAGGTGATAGATCCAAAGTGCAGATGCATTTAGCTTTTAAGTAAAAAACTATCTGGAAGTTGGAGTTTTGTACATTCTTTCTGAGTGCTTCGCTCCTTGAAAGTAAATGTTTTTCTTTCTATTTAGGCACTTTTTATACTTTAAAATCTGTTAGTTACATTTTTATTACATTTTTTGGTGTAGGCCATCATATAATTATTGGATGCCGATGTTTCACAGATTATATGGCTTTCTACTTTTCAGTCTATGTGCGAAGAAACCAGCTTTAATATATTCTCTCCATGGTGGTTGGAGCGAAGAGAGAATAAATTAAAATGCACAGCTGGTTTCTTCGCACATAGCCAGAGAAGAAGCGATCTGTGAAACGTTGGCAGCCGATACTTATGATATGGCCTGCACCAGAAGACCTGATAAAAAAAAAATAATGGACACTGGCTGTGGAAGCCTTTGAAAATATTGTTAGTCACATTTCACTAGTTGCATGAGATGTACTAGTCACCACTGATGGAACAGCAGCATTTTATAGAAGAAATAAGTATCTTTTAGGTAGAAAACTGTGCTTATCCTATTCTGGAACCTTTTATTTAGGACTTAGAATTATCTGTCATGCCGCTTTGTTAATGTTGCAAATGTCTTATCTATACTAGCATGCCATTTCAATGCTCATAAAGTAAAAATCTAATCCCTTTCTTGGAAGTGTTGAAAACAGTGTTATGATAAATTAACTTTAAAGAGAGTCGATTAAAGACACTAAACAACACTTACTTTTAACTTTTTCCGGAACATGTTTCTGAGGCTTTGCCTCTATCAGTCGAGAGCCGGCTGATGATAGAGGCAAAGCCTCAGAAACATGTTCCGGAAAAATTTAAAAGTAAGTGTTGTTTAGTGTCTTTAATCGACTCTCTTTAAAGTTAAAAATCTAATAATTATTTATTTATCCTTACTAATAGTGATGAAAATACAATAAGTTAAACTACAAGTTAATATACTTTCTGGTGACATCTTGCACAATGTACAGTAGATTGGACACTTGACATTGTCCTGTTCAACACTGAAATGTCTTGTAGCATGAATACAACATTTCAGTTCCTCTCAATAGCAGACTGATACAACATATTTCACAAATACAGTTGGCACTGTTAACATGCAGCTGATATGAATTGAAGAAAAATTTGAGAAGAAAGGCAAGAACTATTTTTTTCTTTATTTTACTAAGCGAGACAGTAGATGTGGAAGTACAGCAGCCAAGAATGATCTTTCTAGAACTCAAATTACATTGTTCCATACGTCACGGAAACTTCTGAAAAGGTATGTTTACACATAGCACACATTAATTTTCATTTATTTAGCGTAACATGAAGGGTTGTATTGCACTTGGTAATTCTACCTCACCAGGTTTTTTTGCATTTCTCTGTAGTACAACATGGTAAAGTGTGGAGATGTATCAGAACGAATGTCGACCAAGACAGGTGCTTATGCAAGCTTATCACACACACATGGCGAGACTGTATTTACACTCTGCTCAGATGTAATCATATCTTCTGGACAGTAATGTTTCATTATTGGCAGGTGCGAGAAATCATATATAGCGCCATTGAATATTGTAACAAGAAGGAAAAAGACGAAAGCAAAATCTCTGTCAAACGACAAGCAGGTGGCTTCAATGCTAATTTACATTTGCACATATAATTGGCCGACCTTTCATATTGGAGACATAGCATCCAAGTGTTCTATTTCTGTTTCATAACTTATTGTACTCCAGATTTCTAATATTCTGCTCTTCTAGTAAACAAGATAACGAATGAGTGAAGCGCTGTGTTACAAGGTCAAGGTGCCTCAATGCTGGTCATGTAGTGCACACCCCACCTTAGCTATGGTATGCCAAATTTGATATTGAAGGTTTACCATAAACATGTTTAGAGGTTCCAATGTTTAAGGACTATGATACAATGAAGCACAAAATTAATGTAATTTTGAGTCCAACTAATACTCAATGCTCCATTTATTGCTAGTATTTTCTTAGAACGCGTTTCGATAGGATCTTCCTAACATCATCAGCTGTTGTTGAGTTGGACGTTGGTTTGGTGAACTTATTGGAGGCGACAGGTGTGTCTCTGTCGGTATCTTGATGAACCTGAAGTTTGGATTTTCATCAAAGGTCAAAATTAAACAATTTTCTTTCATATTTCTTTATGAAGATTTTTTCCCACATGGTTAATGCAACTGGACCTTGCACACTTTAGTGGATTTCTCGTTCTATATCACGATTCTCCTTCCAAAAATGGTACTCTACTGCTGATTTATCTATTTCTTTGTTCTTCATGTTCCTAAAATGCTCTTTAAGCTTAATGTTCAAGTTCCTTTTTGTTTTTCCACTGTAAAAGTTATCACAGCCTTTGCAGTTTATCTGGTACACATCTGATTTTTTGTCTGTGGGTATCTCCTTTGTATTATGTGATTTCCAAAGGTGGTGTACACTAAATTTGTTCTGTGGGGTCAAAGTAATATAGTGCTCTTTGAAGACGTTTTGGAAAGGGTGTGTAGCTCTGCAATGATATGTAAATTTTCTGTATGAAGTTTCATTGCTGATTGGGGAAAGAGTAGTTACTTGTTTGCATCTTTGTTGTCTTTTGAATTTGTCAATTTTCTTTTTGACCAATTCAGCACTGAATCCATTGTATTCTGCAATGTGAATTATATTATTGTACTCTTTGATATATTCCATCTTGTTTAGAGGTACATTAACCAGCCTATAAGTTAAACTGTTGGTAACAGCATGCTTGTGTTGTCTTGGGTTATATCCATCTGCTTTTATGAAATTTTCTGTGTGTGTTTCCTTCCTATGTATGCCAAATTCAAGTTGATTATGTTTTCTGGTAAGCTTTAAATCTAAGAAAGGGATTTCATTGTTTGTCTCTTTTCTATGGAAAATTTTATAGCAGGATTTTGTAAATTAAGTAGATTTAATGCATCATCCACTTGTTTCTCATTTACTATTGCCCAAATGTCATCCACATATCTATACCAATATTTGAAAATTAGTGGGAATGCCTTTGTGATATGGGTTTCCAAAAAGCTCATGAAGACGTCTGCCAAAACTGAGGACAATGGGTTACCCATAGATAGAACTGATTTTTGTTTGAAAATTTTTTTATTGAATGTATAAAAGGACTGTTCAATGCAAATATTTGTTAAGTGAAGATATTTCTCTTGATGTTTTGGTCTAATTGTAGGGACCGAAGCCATATTTGCATGTACTCCATGAGTTTGTTTCTTGGCACACTTGGGAACAAAGAGATTACGTCAAAAGATACCATTCGGTTGGTGGGAGAAAATTGTAGATTTTTAGTTTTGTTGATGAATTCCAACGAATTTTTAATACTGTGTTTAGCCATTTGGATAGTTTGTAGCAGAACAAATAAGATGCGCCTAATCATTAACAACATAAACACACCCTGCTACAAACTATCCAAATGGCTAAACACAGTATTAAAAATTCGTTGGTATTCATCAACAAAACTAAAAATCTACAATTTTCTCCCACCGACTGAATGGTATCTTTTGACGTAATCTCTTTGTTCCCAAGTGTGCCAAGAAACAAACTCATGGAGTACATGCAAATATGGCTTCGGTCCCTACAATTAGACCAAAACATCATAGAGAAATATCTTCACTTAACAAATATTTGCATTGAACAGTCCTTTTATACATTCAATAAAAAAAATTTCAAACAAAAATCAGTTCTATCTATGGGTAACCCATTGTCCTCAGTTTTGGCAGACGTCTTCATGAGCTTTTTGGAAACCCATATCACAAAGGCATTCCCACTAATTTTCAAATATTGGTATAGATATGTGGATGGCATTTGGGCAATAGTAAATGAGAAACAAGTGGATGATGCATTAAATCTACTTAATTTACAAAATCCTGCTATAAAATTTTCCATAGAAAAGAGACAAACAATGAAATCCCTTTCTTAGATTTAAAGCTTACCAGAAAACATAATCAACTTGAATTTGGCATACATAGGAAGGAAACACACACAGAAAATTTCATAAAAGCAGATGGATATAACCCAAGACAACACAAGCATGCTGTTACCAACAGTTTAACTTATAGGCTGGTTAATGTACCTTTAAACAAGATGGAATATATCAAAGAGTACAATAATATAATTCACATTGCAGAATACAATGGATTCAGTGCTGAATTGGTCAAAAAGAAAATTGACAAATTCAAAAGACAACAAAGATGCAAACAAGTAACTACTCTTTCCCCAATCAGCAATGAAACTTCATACAGAAAATTTACATATCATTGCAGAGCTACACACCCTTTCCAAAACGTCTTCAAAGAGCACTATATTACTTTGACCCCACAGAACAAATTTAGTGTACACCACCTTTGGAAATCACTTAATACAAAGGTGATACCTACAGACAAAAAATCAGATGTGTACCGGAGAAACTGCAAAGGCTGTGACAACTTTTACAGTGGAAAAACAAAAAGGAACTTGAAGATTAGGCTTAAAGAGCATTTTAGGAACATGAAGAACAAAGAAATACATAAATCGGCAGTAGCGTACCATTTTTGGAAGGAGAATCATGATATAGAATGAGAAATCCACATATTAAAAAGTGTCCAAGGTCCAGCTGCATTAACTACGTGAGAAAAAATCTTCATACAGAAATATGAAAGAAAATTATTTAGTTTCGACACTACCTTTGATGAAAACCCAAACTTCAGGTTCATCAAGATACCAACAGAGACACACCTGTCGCCTCCAATGAGTTCACCAAACCAACGTCCATTAGTCGACAACAGCTGATGATGTTAGGAAGATCCTAACAAAATGCGTTCTAGGTAAATACTAGCAATAAATGGAGCATTGAGTATTAGTTCGACTCAAAATTATATTAATGTTTAGAGGTTTTTAAACAAAACACACACACACACACACACACACACACACACACACACACACAAAAAATGGAAGCATATGTGTTTGAAGGAAGAGAGAATATCAGTATTCAAACATTAAGGTTTCTTGGCGAAAACCTCATTTTCCAAGAAAGAAATGCAGTAATTTTTTTTTCTAAGATTATTTTAACGATTTTCATTTTTTGTTTTAAAATGGGTTTGATGATTTTAATAGAAATAAAATATATTTTGAGATCTTTAATAATAAAGTGTATATCAAGTTTTAACTTCTGTAAATCCTATTTATATCATTGAATTTTATTTAACTTTGAAATTGCAAAGTTAAAAAAAAAAATAATCTGTGTTTCATATGACTGCCCAATACAATTTCTTTTTATGTAACTGCAAATATTATTTCAAAAGCTTATCTCTTCTATGTTTTGCAAGTTAATTTAGATAACCGTGTATATAGACAATTTCACATTTCATTACAGATATAAACGGGATAGTGAAAATACATATGCTTCGAAATGTGACATGCTGACTTTGATATTCTGTTCTCTTTCCAAGATATTGTGAGAAATAATTGAAGGTTGGCAGTACTTTAAAAGATAAAGTGACAAAATCTTGAAGCAAACTTCAAATTAGTAATGAGTATTTTAGAAATGACATGCCACAGAAAAGCTATTTGAAATGAATTGTGTTTGTAAGGTTCTTTTATATTTTTATACATAGTTAACATTTCTCTATATCTTATGGTTTACTAGTTATACATAATTACACAAAACTTTTAAATGAAGAGGACTTCATAAACAGTCCTCAAAAAAGTTAGAATATATGTTGTATTTGCCATTTAAATATCTGATATTTTAATTAAAGTAATTATAATTTTTGAGGAAATAAATTTAAAATAATGTTTCTTGTAAAGGTTAGTTTTGGAGTAGAAGGGATTTTCTTGAAAGTTGCCATCTTATTTAAGATACTGACTACCAAGCTTGGCAATCTGACATCTCAATTTTTAATTACGCTGATCTTACACAAGATCTTTATGATGAGTTCTTCATATTGATTTTTGGATGGAATGCAATACAAGAACATGGATGAAAGAGTAACAACCTTTATTTTTTGGTCTACTTTTATATTAAATATTGACTGAAAAGTTTTAGTAACATTCTGTGATGTAACCACTCAAGACCAAAGAAAGACCTGGATATGTTTGTAAAGCAGGTAGCTATATACAGGTTTTGACAGTTTTTGATTTTGAAACACTGCAAGGCGCATTTCATTTGTTTATTCTCTCATTACATTTGACAGTATGTAGTACTTCGGTCTAACTTTGGGTGCCAGGACAATCACTAGAAGTGTAATCCCTGCACAGTACAGCCCATTATCCAATTTGCTGTCATTACGTGAGTGGAAAACATGGCGTGTGATCAAGGACAGTGCTGGATGTCATTTATATATAAGGAGGGTGTGAACACTGCAGACATTCACAGGGAATTGCTGGCATTGTGTGAACAATGAAAAACTCATGAAAAACTATGTATAACTTAATAGATGGCTAGAAAAGTGGCAGTGCTTCAATAAAGGAACCTTTTCTGGAAGAAAATTGACATTCAACATTTCAAGATTGGAAAAGCATATCTGGAGAATAGGTATATCACATTTAGAGTACGGGCTACGGGACTTGCCAGAATCACTCTGCACTGCACAGTACAAGAATGCTTTAAATTGGGAAAGTGTCTGCCAGGTGGGTTCCCAAATCCTTGAATACAGCAAATACAACAGTGCAAGGACCAGGATCCAGGAGGTTTCATGTCCAAACTTGTAACTGGCGACAGGATTTGCTCCACTACCATGAACCAGAGACCAAAGCCCAGTCAACACTATGGAAAAAATGCATATTAAAAGGGAGATCTAATACTGAAGGTAACACCAAATGCCATGTTTCATCTCATGCTGCAAATGAAGTGAGTGAGTGTATGGTGTTTTAGGGCCTGTCGACAACAAGGTCATTTGAGCCCGCGCTGCAAATGAATGACCTGCCAATAGTAATTAAAGCTATATCAGCAGTTGATACAGAAAAAGCAACTGAGTTAATGAAAATCTAGCGTAGATGGTAGCATGTCTGCCTTACGTTCAAGAGGTCCCGAGTTCAAATCTCGGTCAGGGTGAGTTATCTGGATAAGGTTTTTACCCGGGCTTTTCCCTTATCCTAAAAGATGAATGTCTGGTAACTCTAAGCTCCATGGACCCTGGGCTCATTTGAGCATCATTTCACCCTTTCCATTGATCGTCCGATATGACTTAACGTTGGAGGTCGTAAATTCCAGAAAAATGTAATTAAAAAGTTTAGTTTAAATAGTATAAAACAGGAAATAATGAAAGTATACCAGAGATTCTGTGTACAAATTTTTAGGTTTTATTTCTATAGATGAATAGTTAAACTAGAAGCCATATGTTGTATAAATAAATACTGGCGTGTACATAATGAGACGTGAGGAAAATCGTGGCTAATGAAATTTATTATGCTTTTATATACCTATACATTAGATATGGGTTAATCTAGTCAAGAAATATTATTACGAGAGAAGTTAAACAACTACTTTTAAATTACAGAAAAAAGCTAACTAAATTGTAGACATACGTACAGAGAAATGTTTAAACAGTTTGGCATATTGATTTCTGTGCATATGTATTTATGAAACTCTTAAAACATATATATATATATATATATATATATATATATATATATATATATATATATATATTATAAAGAAACCAAAACATTGTGATATATACACATATAACTTGAGAAACAATGATTATTTTAGATCTGTAATCAGAGGCACATTGAGCAGACTTGTGCCAAAAACATGGGAAAAGAATTTGGAAACACAGAAGTATTTAATGATAAAATTGTTTTATACTCTTCAGTTTAAGTGTGGAAAAGAGTAATAATTATTTTTTATTGTTGTATATAATGTTTTGACAATGTCTTTTGGTTTTATGTGACCTCTGTGGACAAATAAATTGAAATTCAAAGCTTAAAGACACCCTCCATTGAAGTTCCATTGAGTACCTTCAGTGGGAAAACATTGGCTACAATCTTCTGGGACAGGGATGGAATTCTCACTGATTGGTTGGAGCCAGGAATCATCTATATGTGCACATGTGTGTAGATGCCCATCTCAGTAGCGTAGAGGATAGCTTGTGTGCCTCACGTACAAGAGGTCCCAAGTTCGTATCTCTGTCAGCGTGAGTTACCTGCACAGGGGTTTTCCCGGGAGTTTCCCTTATCCTGAAGGACAAATGTCGTATAACGTTAAGCTCTATGGACCCTGGACTAATTTGAGCATAATTTCACCCATTTCATTCATCGTCCAATATGACTTAACATTGGAGGACATAAATTAAAAAAAAAGTATATGTATAGATCCTTCTGAGGTTGTGCTAGACCAACATCGTAGCCAAATGTCGTAATTCTTTATTTGCTTATGTCCAGTCTCAATATAACATTGCATCTGTCGCATAGAAATCTTGCCAGATTCTTTTTTTTTTCTTCTTCTTCTTCTTTCTTCAATTACATGTTGGGTAGTTGACTGTGCAAGAGTGATTAATTCTGATTTCCTCTAAAAAGAAAAGTTCTCTGCTTAACTCATATGCTAATCTTGAAGGTCTGTTTTTTGGGAGTCCTAGAATTAGTTTGAGGTACCTGTCTTTAACTTCTTCAATATTTGTAAAAAAAAATTTTTCAATTTTTCCCAGATTATTTCTAAAGCATATGTGATCATTGGGCTTATATTTGCTGTGAAGATTCTCATTGCTGTCTTTATTGACAGGTTTCACAGGTTTGGTATTGTATACATTGCTTTTATGGCTGCTGTAGTTCTACCAAATATATGTTCCATGTAGAATCTCCCTGTAGTCGTAATGCTAGTCCTAAATATTTGTAGTTTCTTGTTATTGGAATAGCTTCCCCATCCATGTTTATTTCTTCATTTTGCGCTCTTGTTCCACCTTTCTGGAATGTCATCATTTGAGTTTTACATCTATTAATTTTAAATTTGTTTCGTTTTGCCCATTCATTTATAATGTTAAACACTAGTTGTAGTTCCTCAATGTTGTGTGCTCCTAAAGCCTTGTCGTCCGTGCACATTATTACAGTTCGGCAGCTCTATCTCCGGCTCTGACATTTCTCGAGAGGGGGAAGCAGGCTGTTGCCAGTACTTTAACGCGAATTTCAAGCAGAGGAACAATGCGTATTTTAAATATATCATGCATTTGCATAGTTCACGAACCAGTAGCCATATTATTATAATAGCGATAATAATAGTGCTTACGAACACTAAAAATCGGAATTCACGCACACAAAATATACCCAAGAAAGTTCACCAGCGCAAGCAGCTAAAGCCACGTGGCTCAAACAAATTTAACCTGGCAACACGGTGTTGTGTTCGGAAGCCATGCCTAGCAGCGACAATGCTGATTGGCACTAGCAGACAGTTTTAACTTCCTGACCACAACACCGGATGTAGAGACTCCCAGTACCACCAACAGATGTAGTTACTGTGTGTGAAAGGTGTGAACAAAATATTTGAATAGAGTAGTGTTGTAATAAATATCTTGCATGAGAATTAAATTGTAATTTGTATTTCATGTTTTAAAGCTAATATAGTCCTATAATTTCATTCTAAAGATAATTTTGAGGATAAGTTTTCAATTGCTCATTACTGTATGTTGGTACTATTAACTTTACCCCTCCACCTCTTGCAATCGCAAAACATCAGAGCCGGAGATACAACAGCCGGACTGTAGTTGGAGTCTTTGTTTGCTTATCACGTGTGGGAGGTCAGCGGTCGCTATATTAAACAATAATGGACTGGGAGGGTCTCTCCCTGCAGCACACCATTTGTCTGTGTTATTTTCCTTGATTCCCTCACCTCGTCCTTTATTGTGATATTGTTTGTGCTCAGCATTTCTTCTACAATCGTGATTATTGAATTTCATCCTCCATAAGTTGTCTTAATTTTTCTGTCTAGAAGATCAAAAGTTTTGTTGTAGTCTATGAAAATCACATGGTATTTTCCCCTGGGGTGTCTTCAGGGCCTCTTCTACTTTGCACAGATGAGTGGCAATGGCATCAATAGTGGAGGAGTGTGGTCGAAGTCCCATTTGGTTCTCTGGAACTTTTGGGTTAATAGTTCACATTAATTTGTTATTTATTATCTTCATTGAAATTTTACACATTGTATTTTTTAGTGCTACTCCTCTGTACATATTTGGGTCATTTGGATCTTCTTTTCCTTTATATAACACTTTTATTACTGCTTCTTTCCATTGTTAGGTATTCTATCTGTTTCAAGACATTTGTTAAATAATTATATCAGTATATCTATGGTGATGTCTTGTGATTCTTTTAAATGTTCATAGTATATGCCATCTGGCCCTGCCGTTTTGTTGGCTTTTGCCATTCTGATAATGGTTTCTACTACTGCTCTTGAAATTGTGATATGTTCCATTATTTCCGGTGGAATTTTAGGTGTATTTATTGACCTGTCTTGTAACATCACTCTGAAGTGATCCTCCCATTTGCTCATTTGTACTTCTTGCATTGGTTGTTGATTTTTTTACTTCGTTGTTATAAAAGGGTCATTTTCAGCTTCCTCCGTGATTTTTCTGAATTTCTCTTCTATGTGTTGTTTTCTTGAGATTTATTAATTCTTTGTATTGCCTCCATTTTTGACTATTCGTGTGGGTATTTAGGTTCTTTAGTTTGTTTTGCCTTATGCAGTAGCTTTAATGTTTCTTTTCTGTCACCTTCTGTATCAATTGCATGATGCCTTGTGTGACCCCTTCCAACAAGTTATTTTCTATTGTCTCCTTTATATCATTTACTTGCATTGTCACTATTTAGATGGTTTCTCAATTTATTTTTCACGTTGTCTTATGTAAGTCCCTTTCCATTGGTCTCTCCCATTTCTATCCTGTGTCCAACTCCAGCGTTGTCCCAATTGGAATGTGCTTCTGGTAGACTATCCAGTAGCTTTTAGGTTACTTCCCTTTATGAACACAAGGGCTATGCAGCTGCACCCATTTGGTGCAATATATGTTATTGTATCCTCTTTGTTGATCAGCTCAAAGCCTTCTTCCCTCAGGAGTTCTAAAACTATGCAGCATTTCCGATTTGGTTTATCTATTCCGTAGTATAGATCTCCGACCAGTATAGTAATAAAGTTCAAGGTGTATATAAAAATTATTTGTGGTTGGTTTATTGACACTCGTCACTTACTTTTTCATATATTTATGAGAGACTAGTTTCAAAGGTCCTGGCCTCCATTTTCAATCTCTTTCCAACTGGCATCTGTTGTTGTCTGCTCTCTCTGGTGGTGGAACTATGAACTTTTTTGTCAAATTATCTACTGGCGGGATTTCAAAGTTCATTACGCGATCCTTATTTTTCCAGATGAATATGTTCTCCCATGTTGTCAATCTATTTTGGTTTATCACTCCTTTTAATAATTTTGGATTTGGATCAATGTCATGGTTTTCATTCCAAAAATGAAATGCTACTGCTGACTTGTCTTCTTGTTTCAATCTGATGTTTCTAAAGTGTTCTTTGACTCTGGTTTTTAAATTTCTTTTTGTTTGACCTATGTAGCATTTTTCACAATTCTTACAATTTATTTGGTATATTCCAGATTTGTTACCTGAAGGAATTTCATCTTTTGTTTTTGAATTTAGTAATTTTAAAATTGAGTATCTATTAGTAGGTGCCAAGATGATATTTTGTTCCTTGAATATCTTTTTAAATTTATTAAATGTTTTTGGATGATATGTGAATGAAACATTTAATGAATTTAAAAAGATATTCAAGGAACAAAATATCATCTTGGCACCTACTAATAGATACTCAATTTTAAAATTACTAAATTCAAAAACAAAAGATGAAATTCCTTCAGGTAACAAATCTGGAATATACCAAATAAATTGTAAGAATTGTGAAAAATGCTACATAGGTCAAACAAAAAGAAATTTAAAAACCAGAGTCAAAGAACACTTTAGAAACATCAGATTGAAACAAGAAGACAAGTCAGCAGTAGCATTTCATTTTTGGAATGAAAACCATGACATTGATCCAAATCCAAAATTATTAAAAGGAGTGATAAACCAAAATAGATTGACAACATGGGAGAACATATTCATCTGGAAAAATAAGGATCGCGTAATGAACTTTGAAATCCCGCCAGTAGATAATTTGACAAAAAAGTTCATAGTTCCACCACCAGAGAGAGCAGACAACAACAGATGCCAGTTGGAAAGAGATTGAAAATGGAGGCCAGGACCTTTGAAACTAGTCTCTCATAAATATATGAAAAAGTAAGTGACGAGTGTCAATAAACCAACCACAAATAATTTTTATATTAATTTTGACGTCACTGTTACTAAATTCCTCCAAACACACTTCAAGGTGTATATTTAATTTGTCACTGAAACTCCTAATGGGAATGCTTGCCAAAAGACTGGCAGAGAAACTCGAACCTCTTTTACCAGAGGAACAGTTTGGTTTCAGGAGGGGACGATTCACAATCATGGCAGCAGAAAACCTGCTGGACCAAATAATGCAGGTGATAGAAAAACCCAAAGGAAAATTATGTGTGGTCTTTGTTGACTACTCGAAAGCTTTCCATCTGGTCAACAGACAGGTATTACTAGACAAATTGGAGGGACTAGTTGAAGACCTAACATTCTAAAGGGGCTAAATGCCAAAAGTGCTTTAAGAGATTTTGATGAAAAACATTACCAAATGCTGCAATTAAGTAATTTTGCCTTTGTTGTGTGATAAACCCAACATTAAATCAAATATACAACCAACCTTGTACATATAAGGTGTTATATTTATGAAATTTCTTATATAGTACAGTTTAAAAATGAAAATTGCAGAAGGCGCTATGTCTAATACATTATTCATTCTATTTGGGCTACATATACAGCTTCAGCATCTAACAAAATTAAATATAAGTAATATTAAATAATGATTACATAGAAAATGAAGCTAGCCACAGTGAAGCAATGAATATTATACAAATATAACAATCTGTAACAAAAACTTCACTTAACTTAAGAAAATGATGTTAATTCTTCTTTCTAATTGAAATCGATTTCATGAACTCTTGTCCGCATCATAAATAAATCGGCCGTAGCAGATCATTTTTGGTCATTTAACCATAATATAAATCCTGAAGTTAAATTATTAATTAAATGTCCCGATAGATTTAATGGTTTAGGAAAAGGTATTTATTTTAAAAAATAAACATCGCATAATGAATTTTGGAATACCAGCAGTTGATTCTGTTCTTAAGTTTGTTTCGTTTTCAGATTTTGGTAATACTGAACAAACATAGCAACATAGTAACTTCCTTAATGACAAATTTATTTTCTCCTGTGTTTTTCTTTGACTGATGATGCAGACAAGAGTTCGTGAAATCAATTTCAATTAGAAAGAAGAATTAACATCATTTTCTTAAGTTAAGTGAAGTTTTTGTTACAAATTGTTATATTTGTATAATATTAACTAACTTAAAACTTTCTGAATCAATAATAATAATTTCAGTCCAATATCTGCTTTCATTATTGGAACACATCTTTATTTTCTTTTGTTACTGCACAAATCAACATAAAACTGGCAATGTTCATGTGGGAGATACTGAATCATTGCTTCCAGATCCTATATTTTTTCAAGGGATATCTTGTGATCGTCACAAGCTGTCAAATGGATGCTCAGGATGGGTTTTGCCTCTTTTAAAGACATTTACTTTTTGCCATTCTTCTTTGTCTGAATGCAATCTTTTAACATACTGTCGCGGCAATGGGCATAAAAGTTTCGGTGCAAGTAGATAATAGACAGTGTTTCACATAATAAAGAACTTGCATAAGCAGTTAAAGATAGTGCGAGATAAAGGTCTGCCGCAACAAACGAACTGAGATAAATGGAAATTTTTGGTGACGTCTTGGTTGATAAAGATTATTCGGTTTCTTTATTGTTCCGGAAATATCTAGAATTTATCAATGATGTATTTAAGAAGGCGAAGACTTGTCAAGAGTTAGTCGCGAACAGTCGTAAGCAGTAAACAGCTGAGCTGATGTTGAAAACTTTTGTAATCAAAACGCTGTTTGTTATTGTCATCAACCTTGGTAGATTGTGTGGTGTATGTGACGTAATGTTGTTACGTGAGAATTGAACAGTGTATGTCTACGGAAATAAAGAACATTTGGAATATCTGCAATTCGGATTTTTAATTCTATGAACCCACAAAGTCACAATACTGTGACTGCGTGGGTTACGTAGATTTGGAAATCTGGCTTGTAGAAATTTAAAACAAACTTTGCTGCAGTAAAAAGACGTGAAATTCACAATCAGCTGTCTTCAATCTGCCACACAAATACTTCAATCGTCGACTGTCACAACAACCAACACACAACTCACACTTCTAACACCTTGCGGGGTATTTATACCCCCCAGCCATTGCTTCTAGAATGCCGCAGACCTTCCGAGAAATTTCTCGGCACCAACAATGGACTGAATGCTCTGGAGCCTCTCTCCATCTCTTTCTCTCCTGCCCATGCGCCCGGCTCTGGCTTGCGGCAGCAGCTCAACAATGCCATACAGTGACAATACACAATACCAGGACTAGTAATCCGAATACTTGTTGCAGAACTTCTGTTTAACTTTGCTATATCAGCTGCAGTTAATGAAGTCACCCAAAGACATCCTGTTTACTTGAAACAGATGAGGTCAGGATGATGTAATCACTTCTTGTAGATCATTAGGTACATATGATTTCAGTGTCCTCTTGCGCTTTTTAATTAAAGTGAAATGGTGATTACAGGCCAGAAAACTATGGCCTGATAACAGATATTTATGTTTAATGTATATCCAGCATTTTAGCAGGGTTTCTTTGCCGGAACATATTGTACATGCTAAACCTTTTACTTTATTATAATGACATTTATATTTCTTATCTGAATGTTCACTGACAGCTCTTCCTTCACTATTACACTCCATTATATTAACACTGTTATTAAGCAGTTGAACTTACACACAACCAAGCAGAGAATAACGCATCTGGCCTTACACCAACAGAGCCTCAATAGAACGAGGGAGAACATGGAAATACCTCAAGCACCATCTGTGAGCTTATGAATGAGTCACTTGAAATTGATCTATGACAGAGCCCTTTTAGAATGATGTGCTCATATGGATGTACCACCAATAGGATCAATGAAATGAAATTTGAAAAATTGGTACTTATCCTCTTCAGAATGTTAGGTATACAATTGGTATGATGACCCTGATATTCCATATCTTAGCAGAAAACCACATCCAGATAGATGATGGAGCAGGTAAATCCGACTGGCTGCCACAGACGAACGGCATCCTCCAAGGTGATCTGCTCAGCCCCATTCTGTTCAACATCCTCACACACAATGTCACACATATACAGATGACATAGCCATTGCAGCAACAGATGTAGACAAACTAGTCAGTAATAGACACACTAAGCAAATGGGCAGAGCGAAACATCAAGAAATGAAGATAAGACGGAACTGGTAGTGTTCAGGAAAGGAGGAAGACTCACCGAAGCAGGTAACATCAAATGCAAGGGCAACTTACTCAAGAGGGCAAACAATTTAATATATTTAAGCATAACAATCCAGATAACGGGCAAAAGCTTCAGATTACACATAACATCGAGAGTAGTAGTAGCAACTAGAACTATGAATGAAATCAAGAATATCACACACACCGCTCGGCATCGCTATGGACCTGTTTACGCTAAAGATACTACCGGTCCTGACGTATGGTCTAGAATCAGTGGAAGATGGAAGAACTAGAGCGAGTAAAAGCTAGATACCTGAAGAGAGTTCTAGGAGTACCACAGAACTCAAGATCGAGGCTAGTGTACAAGCTTACCAGGGAGACCTTCCTAATAGAGGATCTAAGATGTGTGCTAGTGTTTCCAGCTAGTGATGCCTTCAAACTTCTACAAGAAGAAAACAACATACCAGAAGATTTCTATGCAATGTGTGCAATACAAGACAGGACTTGGATGGAAGCTAACCATGAAATGCGGCATGTAACGACGAGACTGACAATCTATGGTTTTCACCACAAGGTGTTGCAACAAGTTTTTTCACAAACCAAATGATAAGTGTGTATGTGCATTGTGCCTGGAATTTTGTGATTGTTACCCATCACCAACTGTAGGATTAGACAGAAATCCATCGCAGTGTACAGCAAAGACAAGTAATGTACTTATCTTCCTTTTGCACAGTGTGTGTGCATTTTCAACTTTGTTATTATATTTAATTTGTCAGAAAATATCTTAAGACATATAGTAATTTAATCAAAATCATCAGAGCCATTCTTGTGAAAATAAAAATGTTCCATTTAAAGAGAAGTTTGGCACAGGGGTTCTATTAAAAAAGGGAGGGGGGAGTGTCTTTTTGGATTCAGGGAGTCTTAAGACATGATTTCTGGTGAAATCTTGATACCAAATTTTTGAGTAGAATGCCATCTCTGCCTGTTGTAAGTATGTAGTAGAGAGATAAAAAGCCAATCTTGGTAGTGTAGATGGCAGTGTGTTTGCTTCATGTCCAAGAGATCCTGACTTCGAATGTCAATCAGGTTGAGTTAACTGGATAAATTTTTTTTTTCCCCCAGGTGTTTTCCCTTATCCTGAAAGATGAATGTCTGATAACTCTAAGCTGTATGGAATTTGAGCATCATTTCATTCATCATCTGATATGTCTTAATGTTGGAGGTTTTCCATTATCCTGAAAGATGAATGCCTGGTAACTCTAAACTTTATGTACCCTGCATTCATTTGAACATCATTTCATTCCTTGTCCGATATGACTTAATGTTGGACGAAAATTAAAAAAAAAAATAGGGTAAACAACTGCAGATACTTACCTCATAATGCTTGTAGATGGTCATCTTTAGCGAGACTCATTTTTCTCAGCCAATATTTATTTCACCAAAAATCATTTACACTCTTCATGCACTTGAACTTACTAGTAGTTCTTTTGTTAGCATATTTCTTAAGATTTTGCATAATTTTATGCCTTTTTTACTTTCTCTAGTGCCTCAGAGGTCTGTTTGTCTGTGAACAACATAATTAGAAAATATGTCAGATAACTGCTACACTACAAGTATTTGAGTTCAGCATCCTCCATAGAATGTCTTGCACTGTGGTGTAGCAGGCTAGGGCATTGTGCTTTGGTTCCCTGTACCTGGGTTTGATCCCACCCTTGGGGGTTGCAGATTTTATGTCCTGGGTATAGGATCAGTGCCGACTCAGCATCATGAAGAATTTGAGGAGCTACGCTAGATAGCGAACCCTGGTCTAGAATGAAAACTTTCCGGCTGGAGGTGCTGTGATGCTGACATCTCCTCCCCATATCGGCTGGATGATTACCTACCTCTGCCTGGCATATGCTCAAATTTTAAAGCCATTAGAAAGCAATCCACTCTCTTCAGCCTCCTTTATTCCTGTGTGTCTATAAGAAATGTGTACAAAAGGCACTTTTGCAAATGTTTATTTTTATCAACAAGAATTAGAAGAATAAGTTTGTTACAGAGCAAATTAAAAGAATGCAGAAGTAAACCTGATGTAATAGCACAAAAATAGAAAACATGACAGCCAAAGGAAAATGACAGTTCTTGGAGTTATTGTAGATTGTAACAGAAGATTGCAGGAAACAGCGAAGGAAGTTATAACAGGAGAAGCTAGGAATAAAACTGTATAGTTAGGAAATTAAGAATAGATTTAGTTTTGGAAAAAGAAGCAGAAAAAACAAGGCTAAAACATAAAAGACTGACAATGGGAAAAAAATGTAAATCTAGGGAAACAGAAAGGAGCAAACATTTTTACTGAAGAAGAAAAACAAAAAAGAAGAATTTGTAGAGATAATTAACTCTGAGGATGAATGATATGAGGGCTCATGGAAAAATAATTTTGTACAAGATCTACCTACAGCTATTGATAGGAAAAAATTGGAGCATGAATGAAAAGATAACTGACTCAAGGAATGTGTAGACATCACAAAAACACACATTGGTAGGAGGTTATCAACCTAGAAGGTATAAAAAAAAGCACTGTTTATTTCTGTTTTCCCATCTTCTCACAAGCAGATATACATTCCAGTTTTTCCACTTGTCCTATCTTGACCTCTTTACGTTCTGATAAAGAGAATGATATAACATGTTCATTAGGTTCAACTTATCACAGAGTGTATATTAAGATGATTAGGAAGAGTGTGGCTTGTCATAACCTTGGAATTTCCTCCCTTCCTCTTCCTCTTTTGAAAAAAGCTCACATTTTATATTATGGATTTTCCAAAAACTGCATTATGGTGTTTAAACTACAAAAGAGAATAATACGAAAAATCAAACAAGTGAACCAATTTACTCCAAGTTAACCACTTTTTTCAGATCCAAATATTCTACCTTTACCATGTATTTATATCTTAGAAACAGCTTTATTCATACATGAAAAAAAAGCATCTTTAGGCTTAACAGTGGATACCATTTATACAATACATGAATAACATCAATCCGTCTTCAACAACATAGATTAACAAAATGTTTGAATTCAGTTTCCCATAAAGGTGTAACTTATATAATAACATTCTTGAGGCCATCAAAGTTCCACAGATCAAAGCATTTAAAAATAAAGTTAAAAATGTGCTCTTAAAATATATTTTTTATTTTGATATTTTTTATTCAGTTGATGAATTCATGAATACCCAATTTTGATTACCCTTTGCACTAAATCACTTGTTTATTTAGAATTAGAAATTGGTAAATCTGTCCTAGTTCATTTTTGAAAATACTGCCCCTCTGAACTCGTTTCATGGATACTGTTCATCTTAGAGTTGCACTTCAGCTCAAGAAGAAGTTTGACGACAGCCTCCAAGACCAAGATTGTACTCCACTTCACCTGTATTTTAGTACTTTAATCACCTCAATTGTAAACATAATGTATATAGAAGTCAAATCAGTTTTAAATGTTGAAATGAGATTGTATATATCAGGTTTTTTCCAAGGTTTTCCTTAGCCATTAAGGCAAATGCTAGGTAACTATGTTTCACCTCGGTGCAACCTTATATTATTTTTTAAAACTTTCTATATTGTAAATATAATAATGTTTGTCTTAGCATTTTTTGGTGAAGCCCATATTCTGTACGAATTTTCTTGGTGAATAAATGTGGATCTATACTGTCTTGATTTCAGCTGGTATTTACCTATGTTTATTTCCAATACATGACATGGGGAAAATTAAAGGATTATTGCATAGTAATATACAGTGTTATCTTTCTCTAAAGACAAAGAGATTTATGATAACCAAATTTAGATGTTCATGACAAGACTTGACATACTGATAAAAATATGCAATGTCATGGCCTACTTACTTTTTGTTACAAATTGCTGTATTTGCAAAGTTCTACTGTCTGGAACAAACTAGTGTCATATTCTTCTGCTTGACTGTATTGCCCAAACCAGGGTGATCATACATTATATTGAAAGTTCTATCATCAAACACTTTGTTAATCTCTGTAAGGGCACTGAGCTATATGTGTGTTCTAGTAGAGTCCTGCTGAAAAGTCACTAAAGCATGAGCTAAAAGTGAGGGAGGTCTCTGAAGTGTTACATTTCTCAGCAAACTGTTATTATAATGGCTTCTTCTATATACTTCATGTTATTTGACATAAACATTTGCAGAAATGGTTTTATTATATATTTTGTTATAGGTATAAGATGAATCAATAAGCCTATGTAAGTCAAATCTTTTAAAAGTGGATCACTGCATAATAGCTTTGAAATTTTTCCTTTTTTGAGGGTGACTTAGAAGTTGAATAAAGTAAAAAGTATTTGGCAATTCAAACTAATAATACAAAATATGCTGGAAATGATTAATGCCAAACAAAATCTTACATAGGTTTCATGTTGTAATAGCTACATTTTTGGTAGCTTTTCTCTTTCTCTTATTAATGTTATCAAAGTTCATTCAGAATGAAAAGAACCTCAGAACGTTCAGGACGGCACATTGGCCATGGTAGCTCAATAGGTTAGAGCGACTGGACGGAAACCAGGAGATCCGTGGTTCAAATCCCAACCATGGTATTGAATTTTGACTCTATCTATACAAGATATCTATGTTATGCAAAACTTATCTTCTTTCATGGTTTAGACCATTACTGATCTGTTCCAGCTCCAAAGTGTAGCTGCTCATTCCATCTTTTAATTGGTCGTCCTCGAGTTCTATCACCTTGTGGTGTATAATGTAGGATCATACAAGACAGCCTCCTTTCACCCATTCTGCTTATGTGTTCAAACCATTTATTTCTATATTCTTCTATTTGTGTTACTATGCTGTCTATGCTGTCTTCACTCCTTTTCATATCTAAGAGAATATATCCTGTCACATACTAAAGAAATTTCATTTCTGTTGGTTCCAATCTTCTAAGCATACTTAAAGTCCAGCATTCTGAGCCATACATCAAAACAGGTATAGCTAAAACTTTATAAAACCTGAGGAGAGTTTCTCTGCAAGTTTTCTTTCCTAATGTACTTTTAATTGTACCACAAATGTGTTGAAATAGATTTAATTTTCTTTTAATATCTTTTATTTAATAATTTCCTAAGAAAAACCCTAAATAGTTAACGCCCAGAACTTGTTCTATTAAAAAATTATTTACTACTATTTTGACTTCTTCCCATGGAATGCCATTACTTTAGTTTCACTTGTTGATATTTATAAGTTATATTCAGCAGCAATCTTTTCTAATTGAAAAATGGCTATTTATAAGCTGTTCTCGTCTTCTGCAAAAAGGAGTGTATATAATTTTCTATTATCTACTCTGAAATGCTCTAATAAAATATACTGCTGTTTCTTCATTACATTGTCAATATACAATATATTATGCACAAGTTTTAACATAACTTATTCTTCTTTCCTTTCTTGGAAGTGTTGAAAACAGTGTTGTTATGATAAATTAACTTTAAAGAGAGTCGATTAAAGACACTAGACAACACTTACTTTTAAATTTTTCCAGAACATGTTTCTAAGGCTTTGCCTCTATCATCGGCCGGCTCTCGAGTCGAGTCGAGAGCCGGCCGATGATAGAGGCAAAGCCTCAGAAACATGTTCCGGAAAAATTTAAAAGTAAGTGTTGTCTAGTGTCTTTAATCGACTCTCTTTAAAGTTAATTTATTCTTCTTTCTCTACTTATCCTTCTCAGATGGAGAATTTATATCTTGTCCCTCAATAATGGATAAGTTAGTGCCTTTGGTCGATGCCTGTGGAGGAACAGAGGGACTCTGGATCAGAGAGTATCAGAATGGGTTAACAGCCCGATAATTATTATGACAAAGGAGAAAAGGATGACATAAATGATGGTAAAATGGCTAAAAGGAAAGGTAATTAAGGAGCAGTTGTGGAATGAATGGTGAATGTAAAGAAAACTTGTCCATGCTGCTTTGTCTGCCACAAGTCATACATAGCCCTCTTGGATCGAATCTGGACTGCCTTGGCTGAGGGTTTAACCACTCAACGGTGGCACTACCATTTTTACTAATTGTATTATTTTAATAAAAATTGTTAATCATTTTTGAGAAAATAAAAAAACTTAAAATTTTCAATGAAAAGAATAGTTTGGGGAGAGAGATTTTCTTGCAAAATCTTTGAATTTCATTCTTAGATACCAAGTTTGGTTTTTAATTGATTTCTTATTTTTAAGTGAAGCTGTTCAGAACACCACACTCACAAACAGACATTTAATACAATTTTTTAAAACTTTCGAGTTTTTTTTGAGAAAATCAAAATGTTTGGAAGTTTTTCCTTGAAGGGTGCGGCATTTTTCTAGAAAATCTTTGTATCTCATCCTTGTGGACTAAAGTTTGGTATTTAAGCAACATAGTAGAAGTATTATTATAGTTCTGAATATATAAAATATAATAAAACCTATCTTCAGAGGAATAGAATCAGACTTTTGAAAATTTCCATTAGACAGATTTCGATTGAATGAAGGGGATTTTCCATTTCACCTGTCATAAAACCACATAGGAAGAAGAGTCAATCTTTCCTTGGACAATTTTTCTCCCTAACATTTCTCACATTTTAAACATAATGACTTATTTGATAACATGTGGCAAAATAATCCTGTCTCGTCACTATTTGCTGTTTTCAGATTTGTATCCTTCAATTATTATTGGAGGTAATTTAGCAATCCAATCAGCAACGGCTTCATTGTTAATGTTATTTGATTTACCACAAAGTTTGTTAAAATGTATCTGATGTCTTTTGTAGAAACCATCCATTACATGCTTTGAATTCAGTCTTGCCCAGTTTTTCAACTACTTTTTAGCATATTCCTGTAACATAGACCCCAATATGCTGTGACTTTTTGTCCTAACACTAACAAACCACTCCCACACTATTTCATTGATGTCTTGGTTTTCAGTTTTCTTAAGTTCTCTCTTTATTTTTCCATTAGCACAATTTTCCCACTGCTTCAGAATTTATGTTTTCTACTTTAGAATCTCGCTAACTTGAGTTTTTCCTATGTTGAACACCTTCATGATGGTAGCATGTCTGCCTCACGTTCAAGAGGTCCCGAGTTCGAATCTCGGTCAGGGTGAGTTACCTGGATAAGGTTTTTTCCGGGGTTTCCCTTATCCTGAAAGACGAATGTCGGGTAGCTCTATTGACCCCGGACTCATTTAAGCAGGATTTCACCCATTTCATTCATCGTCCGATATGACAAAGTTGGAGGAAGTATAAAAAAAAAAAAAAAAAAAAAAACCACCTTCGTGATGATCTGCTTTACACTCAACTGTTATGCTTAACTATGTGCAGTGAAGCATATCTCTTCAAATTCTGTGATACGTTTCTGAGTATTCGTAGTGTCATTAGCACACCTCTCTCCTAGTTAGGTCAGGTAGCAGCAATATGGTTATGTTTCAACTGAATCATCATGTACTTAGAGCACACAATGCACATTTTCATCAAGTGCCTGAAAATTTTCTAAACACAGCATTCTAAACTGTATATTTTCTGTTAAACTGTGACTTTGATTTCTGTTGTCTGTATAAGACAGTTTCCATTTAATAAAGGGAATTTAGCATGTTTTTCATCCATAACTCATGGGACCATGAAATATTTCCATTTGAAACAGATGTTCACTTTACCAGGGATTCATTGAAGGTAGGTTTTACTGTACTATGAAAGGAAATAGAGAGTGGAACAATGTTTATCTAATCACCAATAAAAAAAAACAACAATTTAGAAAGATGCAGCTTTATTCAAGTGAGTTTTAATGCATATATATAATCATCCCTGCAACCAATGAATATCTGATTTTCATATACTGCAGGCGATGAAAACACTTCCCCAGGAAGGGAGTGATTGCACTTAACTGTTCCTGTCTCTGCATCTACAACATACACTGTACCCTTTGTTGATGCAGTTGCCACCAAAGTAGAGGATTGTTGGGGTTTTGTTAGCACACTAATTGGAAATAAAATTGGGGTCGCGAATATCTGTGCATCAAGACTGCATTTCCATTTTAAACTTACTTTATTCTCCGTAAAGTTACTTTCCAGGCAATACAGATGTCTATCATGACATCCAAATACTATCACTTCAAAACTGAGGCCGTTCCTCAAAATTCCTTGTGTGCAAAACGAAGAGAATATGTTTCCATCTACTTTAAATGCCCATATCTGTAACAAAGATAAAAAATGATTGACTAAAACACTGAAATTGCTATTGCTTTATAAGCACTAGAAGTTATCATTACCATTACAAAATCTGAACTTTCCCAACCCCCTCAACAAATTATTTTTAAAAGTTTATACTTCTATCTACTTCATATTAATCCAGTTAAACATTTAAGAAATGGTTTTGTTGTACATTTCCTTGTAGGCAAGAGATTAGGGAGATATAGTACCCTTAAGCAATAGTAAAATTGTTTAAGGGTGGTCACTTTGTGATGGCATTAAAAATTCTGTTCTTTTTGCATGATAAGAGAAATAATCAACAACAATTTTTCACTGAGAAAGGTATATTTGAAAATTCAAACCAATAAAAAACAGTATCATAAAATTATTAATGGCACAAATAATTCTGTGCCGTAAAGTATGTGTTTTAATGAAATTTACTTTTTTGTGAAGTATGATTTTGTCTCTCTTATGTTTTAACACTTAAGATATACATCCCTAAATAAAGAGGAATTAAATACATTATTAACACTACCTGAATTAATGATTTTAATACATTTTTTATACATTAAAAGACAGAAATATTTAAATAAAAGATGATTATAATATTAAACAAATTTACTTATCATCATATAACTTATCAACATATACTTGGGCAACTAAAACTTTTTTAAAGAATTTGATATAATATTGGTTTCTCAAAATAAATAGAACATAAAAAGTTAATTAATGGAAATTAATCATTCCTTCACACTAGTCATGTATAGGCTAAGGCTTTGGACAGATAGAGTCAAACTGAAAAATTCAAAACCATGGCCAGGATTTGAACCACGGATCTCCTGGTTTCCATCCACTTGCTCTTTCCCACTGAGCTACCATGGCCAAAGTGCCATCATGACATCAAATTCTCCAACTGACTCATATTTTCCTTGTAAACCACTAGGGGCTCTCATATTCGAGATTGACCATTTGTGGTGACTTACTAAAAAACAGGGAAACTTACTTTCTGGCTGTGCCTCGTAGTTGCAAACTACAATAAAAACTTTAAATAATCGGGACTTAAGTACTTATGAATTGTAAGTTGCCACTGAGGGTTTTCATCTCAAATTGAAATTTCCTTGTGATCTACCAGGAAAGTGTAAGTCAGTTGAGGAATTTAATGTTGTACTGGCATGTTACCATGGTAGCTCAGTAGTAGAGCAGCCGCATGCAAAGCAGAAGATTCGTGGTTCAAATCCCAGCTCTGGCACTGAATTTTTCAATTTTGATTCTACCGTTCAAAGTTTATCTACATGTGTTAAAACAATTATCATTGAGTGTCCTTATAAATGAAAAATATTAATCCTTATTTGGATAATTTTAATGTTGAATTCTTTCAACAAACTTCTGCTTAGCAATAGTAACCCACTTTCACCGCTGCTTGCTGATCTTTTATTAAGATTTTTTGAAATACAGATTACTAATAGTTTGTTTAATTTTTAAAACTTGGTATAGAATTCTTGATGATATTTTTGCTATCATTCCTGATGAACATATAAATTATATTCCATTGTGTAAGGACTACGATACAATGAAGCACAAAATTAATATAATTTTGAGTCGAACTAATACTCAATGCTCCACTTATTGCTAGTATTTACCTAGAATGCGTTTCGTTAGCATTTTCTTAACATCATCAGCTGTTGTCGACTAATGGACATCAGTTCGGTGAACTCCTCAGAGGTGATAGGTGCGTCTCTGTCGCTATCTTGATGAACTTAAAATTTGGGTTTTCTTCAAAGGTAGTGTTGAAATTAAACAATTTTCTTTCATGTTTCTTTATGAAGATTTTTTCCCACATGGTTAATGCAGCTGGACCTTGGACACCTTTCAATAAGTGAATTTCTCGTTCTATATCATGATTCTCCTTCCAAAAATGGTACGCTACCGCCGATTTATCTATTTCTTTGTTCCTGATGTTCCTAAAATGCTCTTTAAGCCTAATGTTCAAGTTCCTTTTTGTTTTTCCAATCTAAAAGTGGGTACCGGATAAATTGCAAGGGCTGTGACAACTTTTACTTTGGAAAAACAAAAAGGAACTTGAACATTAGGCTTAAAGAGCATTTTAGGAACATCAGGAACAAAGAAATAGATAAATTGGCAGTAGCGTACCATTTTTGGAAGGAGAATCATGATATAGAACGAGAAATTCACTTATTAAAAAGTGTCAAGGTCCAGCTGCATTAACCACTTGGGAAAAAATCTTCATAAAGAAGATTGTTTAATTTCGACACTACCTTTGAAGAAAACCCAAATGTTAAGTTCATCAAGATACAGACAGAGATGCACCTATCACCTCCGAGGAGTTCACCGAACCGACGTCCATTAGTCGACAACAGCTGATGATGTTAGGAAGATCCTAACGAAACACATTCTAGGTAAATACTAGCAATAAGTGGAGCATTGAGTATTAGTTCGACTCAAAATTATATATAAATTATGCTTTAAAACTTTTAAATTTACATGGTAAAGCTACAAAATTTACATTAGAAAAAATAAAAATTTAATTTCAATAGAAATTTTGGACATGTCCTGAAGATGGGAACACGTTCCTGAAACATGTTAACAGAGTTCCTTTCTTGGAAGTGTTGCTTAGTGTCATTAATCAACTCCCTTTAAATTTAATGTTAACAGAGTTTAAAAAAAGTGATGTTAGTGTTACTAGTAAAGATTCATCTTAAGTAAATTACATCTTAACACATCTGTTTCCAGCTTCTTCCATATGTAAAAATTTCAATCCTTTTTCACATAAATTTGCTGCTTTTAATGGTTTAATTTCTAGGCTAATAAAAATAAAAACTAATATTTGAGTTATTTCATCTTTACCTTTTCACTTGATCCTGTTTTGAAACAATGTACTACACCACGTACTTCAGCGAAAACAACTGCAGCTTCATTATGAATAAGTGCTGGTGATGAGAACACTGGGCTCTCAAGCTTGTTTTTCCACAAGACATCACCAGTTTCCTCTCTAGCAGCTACACAAAGACCATTCAGATCTCCAACAAAAACTGTGGCATTTGAAGCACTAATGCAGGGAGAACTGTAAATGCCACTTAATCCAATTTTACGAGACCACAGAAGCTTGCCATCCTAAAACAGAGAAACACAAACAGTTAAATAAAGTAAAATGATATGAAACATCTTATAGAGTAGGATTAGCTGAAAATATTATTTGTAAAACTGTTCATGTAGTTAAAAAGTATTTTCTTTGTCTAGTTCATTTGCTGTATTAGAGAAAATGAAGGAGCATTATTCTGGCAAACGGCTACAAATGTAATATATATTTTCAGCTGGGATTTCTTAAATGATATGGGCTTGCCTGGATAATCTATCTAAATCTTTATTAACGTCTGTGAATACAAAATTTTATGAATAAAATTAAAGAGAATATCAACTTTTAAGCTGAACTAAGTACTACAATTATGCTTCACAGTTAACTGGAATTATGTTTTTGTAAACTCATAGGATAGAGCCAGACTGAAAATATTCAATGCCATAGCTGGGATTTGAACCACGGATCTCCCGCTCTCCGTGCGGTTGCTCTAACCCACAGAGCTACAATGGCCAACATGCCCACATGACATTAAATTCTCCAACTGACTCATATGTTACCCAGTAGACCACTAGGGGTTCTCATATGCTATGGGACACGCATCTTTTGTGGTGCAAGTACTTAAGTCCCAGGCTGCATAGTTAAACCACTATGTTATTCAGGTAAATTGATGGAAATAATAATTTCTTCCACACTAGCTGTGTGTAGACTAAGGTTTGAATGAGTAGAGCCAGACTGAAAAAACTCATTCAAACCTTAGCCTACACACAATGATTATTTTCAACTCACAGGATAGTTTATATATTATAGTAGACATCTGATATGAAATGATGAATGTTTTCTTATAAATTGATTAGGATCGCGATTTCATGAATACTTTATTCACATCACTGGAGCTCTAGATGGCTAGATGGCTCTAGCTGATGATGTGAATAAAGTGTTCAAGAAATTGTGATCCTAATCAATTTATAAGAAAACATGTATCATTCCGTATAATATAAGTGAAGTTCTTAAGTTACAAATTATTATATTTGTATATATTTGTTTGCTTCATTGTTCATAGCTTCATATTTTACGTATTCATAGGATGGTGTTTTCAGACTGAGGAAATCACAATAGAAACCTTTTGTCTTACATTAAGAAAAGGGATATGTATTGAATGTTTTTCTGCAGGTTTTTATTCAGCAAATGAAAACGAATACATCAAACCTTTCATTATCTGTGTAGAGATAAAATATGCATAAGCTTCCTTTCTTCATCCTCTTATTAAACTATAAAAATTACTTTAATACATATATGATAAATTTGTAAATGCTAATCAGTTTTCAAAAGAGCATACCTGTATATGGAGGCAGTAGAGTGAATGATCGTATGATCCAACAATAATAGCTTTGGTACTGCTGCAGAGTACAGGAGAACTTTTTACCATATCCCCAGTTTGGTGTTTCCATGTAATTTCTCCTGAATTTATTTTAATGCAATAGACATTGCCATCATAACTTCCTAAAATAAACATAGATAAATTTTAATCAACTGTTTTGAACTATTAATTTGTGTATTAATAGAATTAGAGCAGAATTTAAAAATTACAGCTCCACCTCAGTATAAACTGAGCTTGAGATGTAATTGTTCATAAAGACAAATCATCATTTCACAAAAATAAATGATGATTTTCAGACACCATTTCCTTCACTTTAGCGATGCCCAGTTCAGTTGAAACTGTTGATGGCCGATCAGAGCAAGGCAAATCTTCCACCACATCTGAACCACTTTTGAATTCACTCTACCACTCATAAGGACGTGTTTGATAAATTTGAGTCTCTGTAAACCCTCTGTAACATTTTCAGTGATTCGGCACATGAAATACCATTTGCAATGCAAAATTTGAGACAGATTCTTTGTTCAATATTTTTATTCATTGTAAAATAGCAACACACCTTTGAGATGCACTAACAAAATGGTGCCCCATGAACAAATTAGATGATAGATGACAAACTCCGAATGGGTATAGAGGAAAGATGTACCAACTTAGTGACAACAATAATTTTGAATCCCCTCTTATATGAGATTTTTATACGATCAATTCCCGGTACTTTCTTGATAGAATGTATGTTTCCTCATTAATTCATCACATTATTCTGGTCATGTATGAAATATATTAATTTTATCATCGTTCATATCTATATATATATATATACGAGGGCTATCCAGAAAGTAGATTACATTTTCGTCTGTTTCCGCTAGGGGCGGGGCTAGCGCGGCCATCTTGGGGTCCGAGCGTTGCGCAGCTCAGTCGGCATCTAGCCGTGCTAGTGAGAGGTTCGTGCTGTGCTCCGTTCAGATACTGTGACGGTTTGAAATGTCTGCGTTAATTGAAAATCCCGCGAGCTGCGAGGTGCGTGCAGTAATAAGGTTTCTGACTGCAAAAAACTGTAAACCGATAGAAATCTATCGGCAGCTTTGTGAAGTGTATGGGGACAACATTATCACTGAAGGTGGAGTGCGTCAGTGGGTCATCAGATTTAAAAATGGCCGAACCAATGTTCACGACGAAGATCGAAGTGGGAGACCCAGCATAGTGACTGCCGAACTTGTCGAAAAAGTCGATGCTAAAGTCCGTGAAAATCGAAGGTTCACAATAACGGAACTTTCTTTGAGTTTTCCACAAATTTCGCGAAGTTTGTTGCACGAAATCATCAGCGAAAAGCTTGGTTACCACAAGTTTTGTGCAAGATGGATTCCAAAAATCTTGACAGAGGACCATAAAAATCAGCGAATGGCTGCAGCGTTGAACTTTTTGGACGTTTACCATAAGGATGGTGACTCTTTACTCGATCGCATCGTTACTGGTGACGAAACATGGGTGAAACACGTGAACTGTGAAACGAAATTGCAATCAATGCAGTGGGGGCACACAAGTTCTCCCCAAAAACCCAAGAAATGCATGCAAACAATGTCGGCAAGGAAGATGATGGCGACTGTTTTTTGGGACAGAAAAGGTGTGATTTTGGTGGACTTCCTGGAAAGAGGCACTACAATAAACTCTCAAAGGTATTGCCAAACTCTCCAAAAACTCAGAAGAGCCATTCAAAACAAGCGCAGAGGAATGTTGAGCTCTAAGATCTTGTTGATTCACGACAACGCCCGGCCCCACACGGCAAATGTCACTTGTGAAGTTCTTGAATCTTGTAAGTGGGAGTTGTTTCCTCATCCGCCGTACAGTCCCGACCTGGCACCGAGCGACTTCCACCTATTCCCAGCAATGAAGAAGTGGCTGGCTATGCAGCGTTTTGATGACGACGCACAGCTGCAAGAAGAGGTAACGAAGTGGTTGAAGGTGCAGGCGGCCGAATTTTTCGACGAAGGAATTTCCAAGCTCGTACATCGCTACGATAAATGCCTTAATTTGAATGGTGACTATGTCGAAAAGTAGTATTTGAGTGTGGCTTTCATCTGTATATAATAAAATTTGTTTCCTATACTTCGTTTACTTTTTATTCCAAAATGTAATCTACTTTCTGGATAGCCCTCGTATATATATATATATATATATATATATATATATATATATATAGTTTCTATTGTATCCTTGCTGTTGCATCACAAAACAGTTAGCATGTTAGATGAGGCATTAATATTTGCAGAACACATCAATGCGATGCTTGTGTTAACAATATGCTTATCTGATGTGTAAGGATAGAGGTCCTGAGGTTGAGAGGTTTACATTCAAGAGGTCCCGAATTTGAATATTTTTAAGTGAGAGTTATTTAGATAAACCTTTTCCAGGGTTTACATATATTCTGAAAAGGCAAATGGTTAACTAAGCTCTATGGACTCCAACCACATTTTAGCATCATTTCACTCATTTTATCTATTGTCTGATATGACTTACAATGCCAAGAAAAAGAAAAAGAAAAGGGGGCGTGGAAGAAAAGAAAACATGAAAGAAAAGAGAAGAAAGCTGTGTAAGGTCTTTCCCTTGTTGTATCTGATGATAATGATCTAAATAAAAGTGTTCCCAGTATGCACAAAAGATAACTGAAATTCTAGAATTTATATAGTTTTTATTATCAGAAAATCTAAATGATGGCAGCATGTTTATTACAGTAAAATTAAGTGGTGTTTGTCAGTATTAAAGGTAAAGGAGAGAAGAAAGGGTTAGTTTTTTTAAACTTGTGTAAAGCACCAATACTCAGAACTTCGTTTTCTTCAGTATCCTAAATTGTATATCACATTGATTTTTTATTTTTGTTTTCATTTACTGAGTTATTATATTAAAATCAAAATAATAAGAGTAGCAGTCTAATAAAGCAGTTTCAGTTCTGTATGAAAATTTACATAGAGAATATGTAAATAAAGGATTCCCTCATAATGGGCAATATTTTATATAATAAGCTACCACAGGAATTAAAAACACTGAATGGTAACAATTTCCAGATTAATCTTAAAATGCACTTAATTGAGAAATGTTTGTACAGAATTGATGAATTATAAATAAGATTGTAATTTTTTTTTTTGACGAGGCTTGAAACTTGTAACATCATCATCGTCATCATCATCACATCATCTTTATACTTATAGCTGCCTCCCTTTGAAAATGTGTAACCGACAAGGGAACCATCATTATGCTCACATCCATATGTGCTTGAAAGTTCACCAAATGATGTTAAATTTTAACACAATGTTAAATCAAATTAACACTTTAGATAACTCAAGTTCTGTTTCTTCACACAATTATGGTTAATACATGTTAAGCTTAGTGTTAACCTTGTAAATTTTGTTACATTAGTGAATAAATGGGAGTCTTGATAGTAAATATATATATATAGAAAATACACTCCCATACCCTCATATTAAGGTGTTTAAAAAAAGTGTTGAGTTGGAAAATGACTGCCACAATCCAAGTCGATGATGCAAATTTGTTCTTGGCACTTTTCAATGCTATTCCTAACCATAGAGGAGCCATATATCATAATAAATTTGAAGAACTGCAAAAGGATGAATTTCTAAAGCAATACAAACTGTTCAAAGCAACAGCATGGTTTTATGGAAAATACAAGAGGTTACAATACTATCAACAGAAACATGCACGTTTCTCTTATTCTATAAATGTTAATTACCCTTGAAATTGTATGATATAAGCTTTTTTCATTTAATGGAGATGATAATGTTGCCATTTATTAAGCTGTGCTTGTACGAGGGTGGTTCAATAAGTACTCGTGTTTTAAAATATATGGTGCTGCTAAGGAAAGTTTGTGTTATCATCACGTACTATTTGTCATACAATGTCAAAACAAATTTGGTGCTGATTCATAGATTAGGTGTGATTTTGCAACATTTCAACAAGCTGTACGTGTTTTTCCTAAAATGGAAAAAGTGCAGTATTGTACAGTGATTATTCACTTTTTACTTTTAGATAGGAAAACTTCCAAGGAGATAAAATAGAAATTGGATGCTTTTTATGGAGATCTTTCGCCTTCTGTGACAACAGTTAGATATTGGCATAACAAATTTAAACATAGTCGAACATCTTTTTTTGACAAGGAGCGCAGATATGGTTACAGAGGAAGTCATTAAAAAGTCCAGATATGATTCTCACTGACTGTCGAACGAAAGTTTCCAAAGTGGCAGAGGTCATATGAGTATCAACGGAAATGACAATTCATACTTTGCATGATAAGTTGGAGATGAGAAAGAGTCAACCAAATGGCTGCCAAGTTTACTCACAGTGGACAAAAAGCGGGTGCAGCTTTCAACTTCAAAGCTGTTTAAGCAAAATATGGACTTTTTATATTGATTTGTCGCTGTCAATGAGACCTGGATTCTGATTACACTCCAGAAACCAAGCAACAATAAAAACAATGGGTTACTTCTGGAGAATCTGCTCCCAAGAGGTCAAAGACGATCCCATCGGCTGCAAAAGTGATGGCAATGATTTGTTGGGATGCAAAGAGTGTCATACTCACTGACTTCTTGGAAAAAGGAAAAACAATTACTGGAGCATACTACAGTGAGCTATTGGCCCAATTCGATAAGAAGTTGGAGACATGACCCCATATGGCGAAGAAAGAAGTTCTGTTTCACCATGATAATGCCCCAGCACATTCATCAGGAGTTACAGCTGTTAACCTGCATGAATTGCATTATGAAATGCTATCACACCCCCAATATTGTCATGTTCCTAAACAGGAAGAATGGCTCGCAGGAGCAAAATTTAGTTCAAATGAGATCATCATGGCAAAAGAGGCATATTTTGCAGAGCTTGACTATTCTTATTTTTCGGAGGTGTTAAAAAATGGCAGGAGCATTGGAGAAGTGTATATCTGTGAAGTGTGTATATAAGTGTATAAAAGGGGACTATGAGACATATATATGTGTTTAAAAAAACTTGCATCTTTATTCCTAACATGGGTACTTACTGAACCACTCTTGTATTGTAAGTTTTCTGGAAGGTTCCTGAAGCAAATACTATTTCTTGATCCTTAATCAATAATAACAATCTTTTACTCACTTTGCTTTCAATGTAGTTTTAAATCATTCTAAACACTCTTCATACTTCACATTCTTGATGCTGTATTTTATTTTAACACAAAATTGCTGCAAATGTTTTACTGAACCTGGGAGAAGTGTGCGCATTGCAAGTAAACTCACAGATTTTCTTCTATCCTGCATGTTCATCCTTTAACTTAGATAAGTCTGTTGGCATTTTCACATTTAATAATTCCTCAATGAGTTCTACGAGGGCTGTTCAATAAACAATGATCACAATTTTTTTTGACAACGTACTGTTACCCATCCTCATAATTCTGATGGTCCTTCTCAAAATAGTCTCCCTTAGATGCAATGCACCTGACCCAGAGTTTCTGCTAGTCTATAAAGACAAGCTGGAAAACATTTTTGAGAGGTCCTTCAAAATTGTCAACGCAGCCTTCACTACTGCTTCTGAAGATGGATGTGTCTCCCATGAAGATGTTCTTCACATTAAGGAATAAGAAAAAGTCACACAGGGCTAAATCCAAACTATAGGGAGGGTGAGGTACACATTTCAGTCTGACCTTTCGCAAGATATTCAGCAACAACATTCACAATATGTGGCAGATCATTTTCATCATGCAGCACCCAGCCTGTTTCACACAAATGTGGTCATTTGTGCCTGATATGGTCTTACAATGTTTTTCAGTATTTGAGAAAGTGTTCTTAAGGTTATTCGCCAATCTTCTCTTACAATGACAGCAGCAGTGTTGATGTTTTCTTCCATAAGAGCAGTAACTGGAGCGCAGGGTTCAACTTCCTTTGAAATTAATTGTCTGCCCTCTTTTAACAATTTAAACACAAGCATAATGGAGGAATTTAGTAATGTCACATTAAAATGAATTGAAAAAATTATTTGTAGTTCGTTTTTAACACTTCATCACTTATATTTTTATATTATTGAGGGACTAGTTTTGGAAACTGTTGCATCCATTTCCTTCCTTCAAGGTTGTAAATGGACACAGTAGCTTCTGAAACTAGTCCTTCAATAATATAAAAATGTAAATGACAAAGTGCTAAAAATGAACTACAAATAATTTTTTCAATTAACTTAGACCACCTTTGAGCTGTGCTGTAGGGAAGAGCAGACTCTCCATAGGCCTCCTGTAACATTGTATAGGCCTCAGCTGAAGATTTGTTGAGATGAAAGCAGAATTTCAAAGCTGCATATAGTTTCTTGTATGTCACATACATGATTGTGGTAGGCAGTAATAAGCATCTTTCTGTTTTAATTCCCTTCATAAAAATGTTGAAAAGTGTTGTAATAAATTCAACTTAAAGGGAGTCGATTAATGACACTAAACAACACTTACTTTTAAATTTCTTGGAACATGTTTCGGAGGCTATTTGCCTCCATTGTCAGCCAGACATTGACTGGTTCTCTGTAGTGTAGCTGGCGATATTTTGTCATAGGTTCCCCTCTGGTGGTGGTTTGAGGAACTTGCTGAACAAATCTTTCTGGGGGATGTCGAAATTGAATACCTTGTTCCTATTTTTTGAAATGAAGATTTGTTCCCATGTAGACAGTTCTTGTTTTCAAGATGTATGTTTTAGTAGTTTTAGTTCTGGATTTATGTTTTGGTTTTTCCCCCCAAAATGCATGGCAACTGCTGATTTTTCTAATTGTTTGTATTTTATGTTCCTAAAGTGTCCCTTTGCTCTTGTTTCTAAATTTCTTTTGGTTTTTCCAATATAAATTTGACTACAGTCAAATTTCAATTTGATATTGTGACTTTGTGGGTTCGTGAAATGAAAAGTCCAATTTCACCGCTCAAAAACTGTTATTTATTTCCACCGACTTACAGTTGAACACTTGCCAATTACGCAGAATTGCGTACTGCACACAATTACAATTCACCAGTTCATCTGTTACAATTTCACTTGTACTCGCGATTACATCAACTCCGATACTCATACACAGTTACGTACAGTCTTCCGTTGCACAATCTTTTCGTTCATTAACACGTCACTGACTAACACTGCCTTCTTACACCAAGAACTGTCCTCACTCACACTAAACTTCCGACTAGCTGCAGCCCTTTTTATAGGCATCTCGCCGTCTTCTCGGCTTTTCTTGTTCCCAGGCGAAGATTCCAGTAGATGAAAGATCCCGTAATTTCCAGAACAGGTGGAAGAGAAACAGACCGCACAATCATGTTTTTTTCCCCCAGCCATCCCTGTCACCACTATAAGACGGACGAGGGGGAGGCGTGGCTAACACGGACCTCCCCTGTCTTCCGTTCTCAGCTGCTTCCATAGGGTGTTCCAAAGCCCGGGTGACAATATGTACCAAATTTTTTGTTAAATGGAAAGGCATCTTTGATATTTGAGCATATTAGGTTTTTTAAGGAGTAATGGTTGTCTGCTGCTAGTTGAATGTTTTGTTTTTTGAAGACTTTTTTGAATTTATCAAAGGCCCAAGGGTGGTAAGTGAATTTTTTGAAGATCACTTTAGTTTCTGTAGCTGCGAGGGTTGTGGTTTCCTTTAGTAGCTTATTCTTTTTTGCTAAGTTCACTTTTTTGTCTACTAATGATTTGGGAAAGTCATTTTTTGTGATATTTCAATACTTTGTTGTATTCTATTTTGTATTCTTCTGCAGTGAGAGGGATGTTGACCAGTCTGTGTGCTAAACTATTAAAGATTGCCTGTTTGTGGGATCTTGGGTTGTAGCCATTAGCTTTTATGTAGTTGTCTGTCTACGTTGGTTTTCTGTAAATGCCAAAGTTTATTCTGATTTTATTTCTGATTATTTTTAGATCCAAAAATGGTACATACTCATTTTTTTTATTTCTACAGTGACAATGATGTGTCTTTTTGGTACTATTGTAAACATTTAGAAAATTCAGCAGTTGCCATGCATTTTGGGGGAAAAAACCATAACATAAATCCAGAACCAAAACTACTAAAACATACATCAGGAAAACAAGAACTGTCCACATGGGAACAAATCTTCATTTCAAGAAATAGGAACAAGGTATTCAATTTCGACATCCCCCAGAAAGATTTGTTAAGCAGGCTCCTCATACCACCACCAGAGGAGACCTATGACAAAATATTGCCTACTACACCACAGAGAACCAGTCGATGTCCAGCTGACAATGTAGGCAAATAGCCTCTGAAACATGTTCCGGGAAATTTAAAAGTAAGTATTAAATTAAAGATGAGTCGTATTTAATAATTATTTCGCTTCACTGTAGTGTTCCAATACAATTAAATTTTGATATATTAAAAGTAAGTGTTGTTTAGTGTCACCACCAAGGAGACCTATGACAAAATATCACCAGCTACACAACAGAGAACCAGTCAATGTCGGCTGACAATGGAGGCAAATAGCCTCTGAAACATGTTCTGGGAAATTTGAAAGTAATTGTTGTTTAGTGTCATTAATCGACTCCGTTTAAATTTAATGTTTATGTTTGCTCACCTCTCAAAGGCAGGAACCAAGTACCAACAGTGAAACTACTATGGCATGTTAGTTACATATTAAGCTAAAAGAATATTATAAGATTAAATTATAATGTGAAAAATTATGACCGTAAAAAGTTATGAATATTCTTTATTGAACAGCTCTCGTATAGTAACCAATGTCTTTTTGAATGTGAAAACATTCATTAGTGTTTAAGTGAGACACTAATCTAACATCTAACATCAAACAGTAAGGAAAATCACAGAGCAATTACGAAACAGACAGCACTGCAATACACAGCCTAAACTGTATTGGAGCACAAACAGAAGTTATTCAGTTCAGTCATTGGCTTCCCAAAAGCTGTTTGCATAGTAGTCTTTGAGGTTAACAAGATGTTAGCAAACAGTTCTCTGTGGAAGCTAATGAAATGGGACATTTTTTACATAATCTTTGCAAATAAGATTTTATAAATATTTTTAAGATTACTTGCAATAACCAGCCCTTGGTGTATACAATATTTTACCTATAAATGCATATTCTCCACAGTGAGATATGCATGCTGAGGATTCTATACGATCATTTAAATCACTCGCAGCCATTAAGTCTCCAGTTTCACTCTTCAAAACAGCCAATTTATGTGAATGTGATCCAATGATAACAATTCCTCCTCTTCTGCAAAAGTAAACACATATATAATCTTATTACAGTGATTTAAGCCAGTTTTCACAGTAAAGGTGATAAGAACAATGTAAAAAACTATAAAAAACACATGTACCCATCTCAAGTTCCAAAAGTATGGATATTGAGAACTGTCTATAAATGCACACACACACGCACACGCGCACCCCCCCCCCCCCCCACCCCCGCCCCCCCCCCCACACACACACACATACAAAACATAATCTATTCAAGATCATTGAAGTTGTCATCAAAATATACATCTATACTGTATTAGGCTCTGCTTAACAAGAATTTAGTCAGTTTAGATTTAAACTTAGCAGCTGACACAGTATTTTTTAGGCTTCCGGAAGCTTATTAAGTAGTTTTGGACCAAAGTATTGGGGCTTATGTTCAAAAAGTTTTAGCCTGTGACCTTTAACTATATAGTTATTCTTTCCCCTTGTTTCATATGTGTGGACATCGGAATTTGTGGAGGTTATATTCCTGTTATGTACAAAAAGTATTGTTCACAGAATAAATATACAGGGAAGAGTAAGTATGTTTAATTTTTTAAAATACGGCCTGCATGAACTTGTACGTGTTATTTTTGCCAGGTATCTGATAGCTCTTTTCTGTAGGAGAAAAATTCTGTTAAAGTTTAATTTGGAAGTGTGTCCCCACAGCTCGATGCCATAAGAAATGTGTGAATATATTAATGCAAAATATACTAACTAGTATCTACTGAGAGAAAATTGGCTAAATATCACAACACAAAAATTCCTGAGCTTAATTTACTTTCTAGTTTTTCAATGTGGTTGTTCCAAGTTAACTTGTCATCAAGGATTAAACCTAAAATATTTACACTTTTTACACACTGGACTAGACTATTGCCTATATTAAGCTAAGGTTCGAAAGGACGTCTCTTAAAATCAAATAGAAATAATTTGCTTTTTTGTGCATTAGTACACAGCCTGATATCATTAAAATACTATGCCACGATATTGGAGGTCAAATTTGCATCAATTTATAGATTTAGTAAGTTGCTGTTGCTGAAACCCAGTTTGGCATCATCTGCATACAAACTTAAAGCTACATTACCCTGTACCACAGTTTTTATGTCGTTAATATACAGAATAAACAATAAAGGTCCCAAAATAGATCCCTGAGGCATGCCAGAATGTACCTCTACAGGTTTTGAAATAAAGTCACCTTGTTTACATTTCAGTTGTACATATTGTGTTCTGTTAGTCATGTAGGATTGTATCAAGTTATTACTTAGACCTCTGAGTCCAATACGTTCAAGTTTATTTAATAGAATTTTTGTATCGACACAATCAAAAGCTTTTGATAGATCTAATAAAACCCCAGCTGCAAAATTACCTGCAACACTGTTATCAATTGTGTACTCAAGAAATGTTGAAGCTGCGGATATGGTAGATTTTCCATGGACAAATTCATTTTGGCAGTCTGATATGAGGTGAAAGCTGTCAAGGAAAGTAACGATTCTAGAATAAATTACTTTTTCCACCACCTTGGCTAAAGAGGGTAATACGGAAATAGGCCTATAATTGTCCTCTCTACTTTATTTCCTTTCTTGAATACTGGAATAACTTTAGCTACTTTGAGACTATCAGAGTTGAGATGTATTGGCAAAAGCCAAGTGAAAGCTTAAAATACTGAAACTGCCAAACTGAATTTGCATGCAAACATCTGCTAGTTTTTTTAAGTGCAGGGTAGCATTTGATTTTGTATCATACATAATTATGCCTGCCTTGTTTTTCATACTTTCTGTATATAGTGTGCATTTTATGTTCAATATTCAAGTATATAAACTGCTAAACTGTACATTTCTTTGACATGTTCAATGTTCTAGTTTTTTTTTTTAAGTTAACTGGTGGAAATTAATCATTTCTTCACACTGGCCATATATAGGCTAAGGTTTTGGGTAGATAGTTAACCTCAAAAATTCAATGCCATAGCCGGGATTTGAACCATGGATCTACTGGTTTCAGTCCAGTCACTCTTACCCATTGAGCAACCATGGCTACCTGACATTAAATTCTCCAATTGACTATATATTTTTCCGGTAAACCACTAGAGAATCTCGTATTTGAGATACACCGCTTGTGGCGACTTACTGTTGTAAGTACTTAAATCCCAGGCTTCACCATTAAACTCTTATTATTTAAGTTAATTGGTGGAAATTAATCATTTCTTCACACTAGCTGTATATAGACTAAGGTTTTGGATAAATAAAGTCAACCTGAAAAATTCAATGCCATAGGCGTGATTTGAACCACGGATCTCCTGGTTTCCGTCCAGTCGTTCTTACCCCATTGAGCTACCATGGCCAATGTGCTGTTCCAGTTTTTGTAGCTACTAAATACTTGATTCTTTATCTCCAACTGTAAAACTTTTACATGGATCGTCAATATGTATTTACATAAAATTAATACAGTAATATTTACAAAAATGATATGAAAAGCATAAGTACCATATTCTGTCTAACCTGTTTTATACTCTTTCATCGAGTAAAATACTTTTTACAGATGTATTTTTTTAGATGTGGCACATGACCTTCCTAGGATGTGCATGAGTGAAATCATGCGAATCAGTGGTAGGGGTAAGATCTCTGCTTTCACCAGCAGATTGCTGATAAAGCTAGTGGGTTAGATGGTAGATGAGTAACCAACCTGACACCCCTTTATCTTCCAAATAAACAAGTGGACTCGACCATAAACTACTGTGCAACATTACATCATACGCCACGTCTAAAAAATATTTATTATTTTCATGGTATGTTTTTATACATATATATCTGAATTAAGTTTTCCTTATGACTTTTTCAACATGTCCATTCAATTTCAAGTTATGTCTATTACTAATACTAAGAATTTTGTTTCACTTACCCATTGAATTTCTTTGTTTCCTATTGTTAACTTTATATTTGTCTGTTTTTTGTTACTAAGACTGATTTGCATCCACTCTGTTTTGTTTGTGTTTAATATCATACCTACATTTTGTAAAATATTGAAGCTACTGATAGTGAAGCATTCCAAATATAAATAAACTACATGGTAACCAGTTTCACTAACTTATCTGGTTAAAACTGTCCAAATCCTCTGGGACCGGTTTTACAATGTTTCCATCACATTCTCACCCAGTAGACTGATTAACCTTTTGGTTACTTCAGGTAGTTGATGGATAGTTTGCTATTGCACTGTCATCTACTGGGGGAAAACAAACTTACTGACCGAATCTATTGGCAGTGTTTCAAACCTCATCACATGATTTTTGTTTTTCGAAATAAACACTTTCTTCCAAATCATTAAATTTATCAGTCCATTCAATTGTTTTAAAAATGTTACTTCTAGATTTATTTCATAGTTAAATGACCAAAAATGATCTGCCACTACTAACTTATCAATCTGTTTGCATTTAATATTTCTGACATGTCCCTTCACTCTGGTTTCCACCTTATGTTTGGTCCTACAGGTGTAAATCTGATCTCAACACCACTTTTGAAGAGAATCTGAACTTCAAGTTTATCGGGATACCATCAGAGACACCACTATCACCTCCAAGGAGTTCACCAAATCAAAATTCAACAGTCGACATTAGCTGAGGATGTTAGGAAGGTCTTACCAAAACATATTCTAGGTAAACACTAGCAAAATATGGAATGTGGAGTACTAGTTCGACTCAAAATTATATTAATTGACTACAAATATTTTATAAATCATATATTCTATCATACTCTGTCTAATTTCACTTGTTTCATGTACATAAACCATAAAATACCAAAGATATAGTATAGAGATATATCCTTATTCATATCAAATAAATCTTAAATTAAGTTTCTCACCTTTTATGATCAATAAAACGAGGAGAAGCGTCCACACATTTTCCAAGCTTAAATTTCCACATTAATTCAATCTGCCAACTGCCGTGGAGCATTGCGTTTTTATGTGGTTCAAAATGATCTGTTAGTCCATGACAACATGAGAATCTGATACCTGGTTGCTGTTTTTCAGCATATTTCTTTACACTCCATGAACTATTTGCTTTTGCCTCATTCTGATCTTTGTCATTTTTTTCAAGTTTTGGTCTTTTTAAAGGAAATTCAATCACATTAAAGTTAGTTTGCTTCACTCTACTAATTATTTCACTGTGATGCATTTTTTCTGTGTTTACACTTAAACTGTTTGAGCAAGAAGATGAAATTCCCGCAATGACAGCTTCACAACATTCTTGAAAGGTGGCTCCCTGAAGAAGCAAGCCAATTAACCTTGGCACTGCAGTGTGTGTTATTTGTTCAAATTCTGTTGCTAACTGTAATGCAATTATAGAGTTTCCTCCACAATCAATGAAAGTAACATTTGGCTTTGGATATTCAGCTAAGTTCAGATAATAAGACCAGAGCTCTGAAAGAACACTGCAAGGTTCTTTAATATATTCTAATTTTCTTCTCTGTTTCCTGATTATCTTTAAAACGAAATCTTTTAATTTCTGGTGGTCTATTTTCCCTGTTAAAAAAAGAAAAAGCAAATGTTAAATGGCATGGATTTCATTTCTATCTCTAGAACAGATTGCAACATAGAGAACATACAAGGGTTGGATAAAAATTAATGAGAACTATTTTTTCCCCTGAAATGCCTTTATTGATAGGGGTACTTATAGTTACACATCTTCAATATAATCGTCCCTGTTATTTATGACCTTTTGCTGAATATTTGGAAGGTGTCATATACCATCTGTACATCTATTTCTGTACATGTCCTGTAGTGACCACCCTATTGCCTGGAAAATTTTATCTCTGGTATTGTTCCAGATCTATTGCAGTAGTTCTTTCATTTTGGCAAAGAGGTCATAATCAAAGGGACACATATCGGTTGAATATGGTAGATATTCTAGAATCTTCCATTGCCAGCATTGCAAGAGATCCTGGACAGCAGCAGCAAATTGGCGTTTCAATTGTGGTTCGTAGGAGCGAGTCCAGGTGTCGTTCAAAGTGATAAATCATTACCTTCCCTTTGGAACTGGCCTAACAAATCTTGTGCGACTGTAAAGTGGTGCCATTGTTGCACCTTGGAATGCTCATGGGGCATCCAGTGTGCTGTAATTTTGCAGTAATCGAGAATGTCGTGGAGAATGTGGAGCATAATTTTGTGGCATACTCTGACTTGTGCTACCCACTCACGGGCAGTCCATAGACAACATCCAACAAGAAGCAAGGAGTTGAATTGTATGTTCTCCACGTGCGGTTGTCCTGTACAGGAGGTATCCTTCACAGCATCTCTGCCACCTCTGAATGTTTTAACTCATTGTGTGACTGTGCTGAATGGCAAAGCTGCATCACCATAAGCTTCAGGCAGTCCCTGAAAACATTCTGCGTACTCTGACCTCACGTCACTTCAATTTTGAGCCAAGAACGTTGCTCTACCTCTGTAAACATGATGCTAGGGTTATTACACTATTGCTATTAAGTTCAATGATCTACATGCTGTGGTAGAGCAACAAGAGTACTGTCCCTGCTTGCTGCACAAACTTGTCTAGAAAATAATTTTGATTATCAACATAGATGGCAGCCCATCAACCCACCAGTTTTAGGCTACAGCAGTGTTATCACTACTTTGTATCCATCCCTTGTATTTTGTGATAATTTGTGCTTCAAAGTATTGGTAATAACTGTGATATTTTTTAAGCATGATACCATAGTGCCTTGCAAACAGGTGGTGTGGAGTACTAATAAACAAAAATAGCACAATATCACTCAGGTCAGTGTCTTGCAATGTCTTCATACACTGACGATATTCAGTATATATTTATCACTTTGTCAGAATTTACATGTCCTTTACAGTAAATAAACTTTCTACACCTGCATCTAAAGGTGTTAGGGATATGAGTGTGCAGACTTCAATGGCAACTTCCTGACGTTAGGCTGGAACATAAGTTCCTGTAACATTTTCCTCTAAAGTGCATGGTTGTATAAATAAAAAATAAAATAGATCAAAGTTTTGATTGTGAATATGTCATCACCCTTAATCATTCACTTTTGCAATTAGGATAATGAGGTAGAGCTACAAAAGTTGAGTTACTTGTATCTTTATCATATGTTGCTAAAATGATCCATTTAGCCACAAAATGATATGAACAGACTGAACTTCTGCATGTCTATTGCAATAAAGTCGTTGATTTATGCTTGGCAATCCTGTAACATTGGTGCATGTTTAGAACAGAAGGTAAGGAATGTAAACAGAAAACCAACCTGCCACGACACTTTGCATAACAGCAGGTTCTGTTAGTTTTTCAGATGTCTCTAATGCATTCAGAACTATGGCAGCCTTTATAAATCAAGAGTATGCTAGTTGCTTATGGCAAAGCCGACTGCAACCCTTGAGGTGTTTCCCAATAGGATATTTGCATATTTGTAATTTACGTCCTCCAACGTCAAGTCATATCGGACGATGAATGGAATGAGTGAAATGATGCTCAAATGGGTCCAGGGTCCATGGAGCTTAGAGTTACCCAACATTCGTCTTTCAGGATAAGGGAAAACTCTGAAAAAACCTTATCCAGGCAACTCACCCTGACCGAGATTCAAACTCGGAACCTCTTGAACGTGAGGAACCACCACGCTACCGAGGCGGGCTTTCCCAATAGGAGAATTCACACCCAGAGTTACAGCAAAGAGTTCAATGGAGCACATTTTGAGCATCTTCTGTAAATAGACATCATGTTAATGTTGTAGTTATTGACCATTAATAAATTTCATGTTTAGCAAATATGTGGCTTTGATTTAATTTTACACGATACACCTTAATGAAGTATTTCCATAATAAATAGTTCAATTTTTTATCCTTGATCAGTTTATGTGTAGTTTTTAAACAGTTTTTAGTTTAAGTCTTTCACCCGTTGTAGGCATGAATTCATCCTGAACGCAACCCAAAACAAAACATTCAGCTCTGAAGTCTTACTCTGTTTGCAGACTGTGCAGATAATGTATTCAGTAATGTTCAATTGTTTTGTTTACCTTTCATTGTAGATGAAATTGTTATGAGACTTTATTATTCATCATCTTTGGATCTCCCGGCTTGTGAAATATGCATACTCATACCCCTAACATACTGTATACATACACATCCATAAAATCAAATAATAATGTACACTATAATGACCATACTCTAAAAGAAGTAGTGAGTGCAATACATGTTAGCTTCCGGGAAAAAAAATTAGATTATAAAATTTGCACTTTAGTAACAATTTTTGAACTGTTAAGTTGAAAATTTTAGTCACAATATTTTTTCAAGAAGAACTATATATTTTGTATAGTAAGAATGTTTTTAATTCTGAAGATTTATCAATTATGCAAACATAATGAAGAAGCCTTCTAAGGAAAATTCAAGGTATACATTTCATTTATCATGAAAATATCTTTAACACATTTAATCAAAATTGTTAAAGCAATTTTTTAGAAAATCAGGATTTTCCAAAATTGTTCCATGTAAAGAGTAGTTTGGAATGGGACAAACAAATTTCAGCCCATTTACTTGATCATCTAGTGGAGCTGCTGTCCAGCCCTTATGACAGCAGCCCACAGAACGAACTCAATATATACCAAATTGAATCGAGAATATATTGACACATTGCTTCACTCACACTGTTTATTCACAGGACATGTTTCAAGAGCTCTTGCTCCTATCTTCAGCTGATACTCGACTAGTGCAAGTTGTAGTGGTTTCTTCTTTCTCTGTATTGTCAATAGATGGCGTGATGTACTTGTCAAAGATGTCCGGTGGTGGAGTTTCAAAATTCATGACTCTATGACGATTTTTGTTAATGAAGATTTTTTCCCATACGGAAAGGTCTATGGGGTGATTAACGTATTTTATTAGAGATGTTTCCAAATTGATGTCATGTCTAGTATTCAAAAAATGAAAAGCCACTGCTGATTTTTCTGTTTCACCATTTTTAATGTTTCTCATATGTTCTTTAGTTCTGATGTTAATATTTCTTTTTGTTTTTCCTATATAAATTTTAGGGCAAGTTTCACATTTGATCTCATATATTCCTGGTTTTTCTTTGGTAGTGATTGAATTTTTGGGAGGGCCTTTTAACAAATTTCTGATATTAAACCTATTTTGAGGTGCAAGAGTTATGTTGTGTTTTGAGAAGATTTTTTGGAATTTGTTATAGGCTGATGGGTGGAAGGTGAATTTTTTAAAAAGTTTTTTCTCTTTTTCTCCTGTAGGTTCTAGGGTGGTGGTTTCTTTTATTTTCTTAGCTTTGTTGAGTCTGTTAACAGTTTTGTCTACTAAATTTGGGTTGAAACCGTTGGATATAGCTACTTTTTTTATGTGTAGGAATTCTTCTTGATAATCTTCTCTGTTTAGTGGAAAGTTGATCATCCGAAAGATTAAACTGTTGAAAATGGCATGTTGGTGTTGTTTTGGGTTGAAACTGTTGTTCTTAATGTAATTATCTGTGTGTGTCGGTTTCCTGTAGATACCAAAAGTGAGTTTGTTGTTCATTTTTTTGATCTTGATGTCCAAAAAGGGGAGCACACCATCCTCTTCTGTTTCCAGTGTAAATTTTATAGCTGGATTTTGTATATTCAAAAGTTTAAGACCATCTTGTATGAGTTTTTTAGGTACTATTGCAAAAATGTCGTCAACATAGCGATACCACACTTTGAAATAATTTGGAAAAGCTTTTGTGATATGTGTTTCAAAAGCACTCATGAATAAATCTGCCAAGAAGGGAGACAATGGGTTGCCCATAGCTAGGCCCGTTTTTTGTTTATAGATCTGTCCATTAAAGTTGAAAAAAATTTTGATTGATACAAATTTCTGTAAGTTGTGAAAGTTCTTCTATTTCTTCAGGTGTTATTTGTATTGATTCCAGCCATTTTTTGAGAAGTGGAATAAGCTCATTGGTCGGTATACTTTAGTAGACAAAACTGTTAAAAGACTCAACAAAGCTAAGAAAATAAAAGAAACCACCACCCTAGAACCTACAGGAGAAAAAGAGAAAAAACTTTTTAACAAATTCACCTTCCACCCATCAGCCTATAACAAATTCCAAAAAATCTTCTCAAAACACAACATAACTCTTGCACCTCAAAATAGGTTTAATATCAGAAATTTGTTAAAAGGCCCTCCCAAAAATTCAATCACTACCAAAGGAAAACCAGGAATATATGAGATCAAATGTGAAACTTGCCCTAAAATTTATATAGGAAAAACAAAAAGAAATATTAACATCAGAACTAAAGAACATATGAGAAACATTAAAAATGGTGAAACAGAAAATTCAGCAGTGGCTTTTCATTTTTTGAATACTAGACATGACATCAATTTGGAAACATCTCTAATAAAATACGTTAATCACCCCATAGACCTTTCCGTATGGGAAAAAATCTTCATTAACAAAAATCGTCATAGAGTCATGAATTTTGAAACTCCACCACCGGACATCTTTGACAAGTACATCACGCCATCTATTGACAATACAGAGAAAGAAGAAACCACTACAACTTGCACTAGTCGAGTATCAGCTGAAGATAGGAGCAAGAGCTCTTGAAACATGTCCTGTGAATAAACAGTGTGAGTGAAGCAATGTGTCAATATATTCTCGATTCAATTTTGTACTAATTTGTGCTTCACTGTCCCTACGCTTCTTTCAAGTTTATACTTTGAGTGATTAGGCCTACAAGTCTGAGAAGCATCCAAATCTCGATAGTGTTATTTTCATATTGTCAACCAAGATGGAGGACCAACGAACCAACTTGTTTTCATCGTTCAATACTGTATCTGAAGGTATGAAAAAAGATATCAAACTTTTTCTAAAGCTGAATCAAAAGAAAAGAAATACTTTTGCGGACATACGTTTTCTAAAAAAATGTTTGAAATTCAATATAACACCCATTTTCGTCAGAAAAATTGTTCAACACAAGAATAATAGCAAACAACAAAAAGCAGCAGAAAAACGTGTAATTAAAATGGAAATAAACCACCACTACAATTCGTTACATTCCACAGAATTAAAAATATACGAACTACACTTAAAAATTTCGAAATGTATGAACCCGGCCATGTGGTCTAACTTAGAAAATAATATGCTGTCAATTCTTAATTTGAAAATGCATAAGAAAACAGCCATTTAAAACAAAAATTCATGAATCTTCAAAAGAAGCAAGAACCGTATCCACATAAAAAGCAAGATTTATTACTCTCTCAAAAACCTAACAATGTAACGAATCTATCCACATGCAACTTCACGGAGAAAGAAATAGATTTTCTAAACAAAGGCCTAAAAACATGTGTAGATTACACAAAAAACATTGAAAACTATATCGCGGACATTGAAATAGCGATATATAATTTGCCCGATAACAAAAAATCTACGATCAGAACACAGTGCTTAGAAACTCTAGATCATATTCAAAATGCAAATTCAAAAAGATATTCATATAAAAAATTAATCAAAAATTTAAATGAAAAACCGGTAGTCTACACAAAAGCATACAAGGGTAACAAAATAGTAATATTGGACGAAGAAGACTATCGCAAAAAAATGGACAACCTTTTAAACGGAAAAGAATTTGTTAAACTAGAAAACAATCCATTAAAGAAAGCATGCAAATCTGTGGAATTAGCAATTAAAAACAGTAAAATCATGACTAAAAGAGATAAATTGAACAATAAAATAGACAGTCCAAAAACACCATACATATATGGTTTACCCAAAATACATAAACCTGAAATTACCCTCAGACCAATAATTAATAACATTGATGCACCCACTTACCAACTATCAAAATGGCTGGTTCAAATCTTCAGATCCTTCACAAAATTTGAAAATTTAAGTATCAAAAACTCGTTTGAATTGTTAAATCTCCTGAAGGACACAAAGATCAACTCTACAGATGCTTTAGTTTCCTTTGACGTCATTTCTTTATATCCAAGTATACCGACCAATGAGCTTATTCCACTTCTCAAAAAATGGCTAGAATCAATACAAATAACACCTGAAGAAATAGAAGAACTTTCACAACTTACAGAAATTTGTATCAATCAAAATTTTTTCAGCTTTAATGGACAGATCTATAAACAAAAAACGTGCCTAGCTATGGGCAACCCATTGTCTCCCTTCTTGGCAGATTTATTCATGAGTGCTTTTGAAACACATATCACAAAAGCTTTTCCAAATTATTTCAAAGTGTGGTATCGCTATGTTGACGACATTTTTGCAATAGTACCTAAAAAACTCATACAAGATGGTCTTAAACTTTTGAATATACAAAATCCAGCTATAAAATTTACATTGGAAACAGAAGAGGATGGTGTGCTCCCCTTTTTGGACATCAAGATCAAAAAAATGAACAACAAACTCACTTTTGGTATCTACAGGAAACCGACACACACAGATAATTACATTAAGAACAACAGTTTCAACCCAAAACAACACCAACATGCCATTTTCAACAGTTTAATCTTTCGGATGATCAACTTTCCACTAAACAGAGAAGATTATCAAGAAGAATACCTACACATAAAAAAAGTAGCTATATCCAACGGTTTCAACCCAAATTTAGTAGACAAAACTGTTAACAGACTCAACAAAGCTAAGAAAATAAAAGAAACCACCACCCTAGAACCTACAGGAGAAAAAGAGAAAAAACTTTTTAAAAAATTCACCTTCCACCCATCAGCCTATAACAAATTCCAAAAAATCTTCTCAAAACACAACATAACTCTTGCACCTCAAAATAGGTTTAATATCAGAAATTTGTTAAAAGGCCCTCCCAAAAATTCAATCACTACCAAAGAAAAACCAGGAATATATGAGATCAAATGTGAAACTTGCCCTAAAATTTATATAGGAAAAACAAAAAGAAATATTAACATCAGAACTAAAGAACACATGAGAAACATTAAAAATGGTGAAACAGAAAATTCAGCAGTGGCTTTTCATTTTTTGAATACTAGACATGACATCAATTTGGAAACATCTCTAATAAAATACGTTAATCACCCCATAGACCTTTCCGTATGGGAAAAAATCTTCATCAACAAAAATCGTCATAGAGTCATGAATTTTGAAACTCCACCACCGGACATCTTTGACAAGTACATCACGCCATCTATTGACAATACGGAAAAAGAAGAAACAACTTGCATTAGTCGAGTATCAGCTGAAGATAGGAACAAGAGCTCTTGAAACATGTCCTGTGAATAAACAGTGTGAGTGAAGCAATGTGTCAATATATTCTCGATTCAATTTTGTACTAATTTGTGCTTCACTGTCCCTACGCTTCTTTCAAGTTTATACTTTCAATATATACAATTTCTCTAGTTTCAAAGATAGCGAAAGAAAAGACACCTGACCGAAAAGAAGACAATCAGTTATGGTCTGTGAATAATAACAGGCAAGTGCTGATGCATATGATAATTTGCATTCAATAAGGTGGTGATCTTTTAAGAGTGCAAATATGTTTTCCAAGTTGGTAAATATGTCGCTTGGCAAACCTAATAAAAGTGTCCCTAATAGTGACTGTGAGACAACTTGTAAGATTTTACATAGCAGGCTAGAAATATTATTTTATATATGTATTTTTTTTTTTTCAAACAGTTATCAATTACAAAGTTTACAATGTACAAATTTGCTCAGAGTTGAGAATCGCACAAGCTTGTTGCATAAGTGCTCATTCTGTGACAAACATTGTTAAACAAGGCAAGCAGTTCGCTAAATTAGGAGAAGTTCCCATTTTATAGTTCTTTAGGAAAATATTGAGCAGTGAAAAAAACGTGTTACCAAATTAGACGATTTTCATAAATGTATTTAACTTAAAACAATTTATATGACAAGGGTTAACATCTAACTGCCAAAAGGCTGACCAATTTAATGAGGGAGAAAATAGGTTACACACGTTCTGTATTCTTTATGTATAACATTTTGAAATCTAATGGTTTCAAATATAGGAGAACCAATGATGATTGCAAATTTCTGCTTGAAAGAAATGATATGTTGCTGCAAGACTAAAATTTCTGCACAAAATGCACAATGTCAGAAGTATAGGTGATTCTTTTATTTTGATAAAACCTGAGTAAATGAAAATTATTGCAAGAAGACTTTTGTTTGTATTTTCTGGCTTTTGTACTGTTCTTAATATAGAACTTAGGGATAGGTTTGTGTTGCAACAACACATTGGAGTGATAGTGAAGTCCAGTTTATCTGCTAGGAGGATTTGGTGACAGATGTATCTTCGATCTCTACTGCCCACTTGCTGTGGAACCAATAATGCCAAGAGCGGACTATCACTGTACTAGCTAAGACCATGTTAATTCTAGTTTTGTAGCTACTTTAATGTAGTGAATTTTGCTACACTAAGTACCTGAATGATAAAGTGTGTTTTGCAGCAGCCAATGTTTTATTTGTTATAATACTCTAAAAGACTTTATCACTTAACTCACCATTTTTTGTAAGCGGCAATTGCTGAAGATGTATTATTTCATCAGGAACTGACGGAGGTTGTAAATGCTTATGCAAATAGCATCTAAGTCTTCTGAGAAAACTTGGGTTGATTTCTACATTCTTTCTTAGTTTGATAATTAAACAAAGTTTTTCAGTTGACTCTTCCCATACACAGCAAGCTTGTTCCACTGCATCATACCTTATAGTAACCTGTTCCACTTTGGCGAGGCTGACACGTGAACCAAACCTCTTTAGTGTACTGTTCTTTCGTGTTATAAAAAACATGTGTTTTGTGGTTGCGTCAATCTGAAATATAATTAAATGTTCTAAATAAAACTTATGTTTAACAATGACACATCTTTCTTAATCATTACCAATTCACATAAATGTATTATACTATTCACGTAAATGTATCTTATACTATGATATTTTCTTGAAATGGTTTCAAATTAAGTAACTTGGACTTAAAACAAGTAAGGTGTTATACACAGTGATACTACACACAGTGATAATACTAAATTATGAACTAAATTTTAACATTTTATTTGTATCTACTTTGATTTTAATGTTGAATTTTAAGTTTGATTCATTAACACATTAATTCTAGTTTAGTAATATGGTCTTGATGGCACAGAACATTGTTAATATGCCTATGCCAGAATTTTGTTAATAATGAACTCATTTGAAGGAAAAGAAGAAATGCAAATTTTCTGAGTTGTTTCATAGGCTAAGTGAAGCATAAGAAACATAAACATGCAACCAAAAATATTTTTAAAACTGCTAATGACCTAAAAAATTATACTTTAAGAAACTTTTACATTGTTTTTGGGAAGAAAACACTTTTCCTTTATCTTACGATTTCAAAGTTGTATTAAATATAACATGAATCAACTGGATTTCACAGGCTATTTGTGGAACATGTATTTTACCTGTCATAGGAGCCTCTGAAATATATGAATCTCTAATAAAAATTGCCATTTTTGAGAAAGTTAAAAAAAAAAAGTTTTCTGTATAAGGGTTTTTGGGTGAAATCTTCTCTTGAATATCTTTACCTCATATCTTTACATAATGTTTGAATAACTATGAAGTTTCATACGTACTTCCAGTATGTGTAATATACTTCCAATTGCCCACCTGTGTAGCATAAGTGGTATTGTGCTCAGGTTCAAGAGGTTTTGAGTTCGAGTCTGGTCAGGATGAGTTATCTGGATAAGGCTTTTTCAGAGATTTCCTTTATCCTGTACGATGAATGTCGGTTAACTCTAAGCTGTATGGACCCTGGGCTCATTGAGCATCATGTGACTCATTTTATTTATGATATGACTTGATATGACTTAATGTTGGAGGGCGTATATTAAAAAAAGAAAAGGAAAAAATGTAGATCTAATTAAGAAATTCCCTGAAATCGGAATAAGAATCTGACCAAGACTTCTTTCCCATTTTTAGAACCCAGAAATCTTCCTCTTAACTGTGAATGCCCATATTACAACTCATATACATTAGCTCTCTTCTCGTTTCAGTTTCCATTTGTAGTTATTGTGAACCAGCCTTAGTAATACATAAAAACACTTATGAATGAAAACTGAATTAGGAAGGAAAGAAAGAAATTCTTTTTACATACTAAATTGTTAAAGAAAGCTTACTTTAACAATATCTCCAGTTTCTCTGTAGACAGGATATGATAAATCTTCAAATGTTTCATCATCAATAAGACAACTTCTTTCATTGCCACCTAGAATTAATTACAAATTACAAATTTTAGAATTATTGATCACTGTTTAGAGAGCAAAACTGTATCTTAAACATCCACAGTAACCACAACAGACTCATTACGTTATGCAACTATGGAGTACTCTTGAGATTAAAAATTTCACAATAATTAATGTATCTGTTCAAATTTAGATTTTGTTCAGACTTCAGTTAACTGACTGAGTTATACTTCTCACAAATTTATATGATGTCCAAGGTGATATAGGGCTGCTGCTGATTATTATATTTTGAGTGGTGAAGCCACAACATAAGAGCGGCTTGAAGATAGCCCAATGAACAAAACATCAAAAACTTCAAAAAAGTTCTGTATATCACTCGGCTAAAATTGCTTCAGTTTCAAAGAAGCAAATCACCTTGCAGCCTGAATGAAATCCCAATTCCAAATCTCAAACTAAGGAATGTTAGTTGTTAATCGTACCTTAAAAAAAAAGATTACCATTGAGAATACAATCTGTATTTGCATCTTCATTAATTTTTTCCCCCCTTTCGAATGTATATGTTGAAATCCTATATACAAAGGACATAGAATTAACAAGGGACACTTTTGACCTCAAACACTCAAAACTGCACAAAAACATGTTTAGAATAACAAACAACCATTAAAACAATAGTGATCAGTATCATTTCCGTGATAAACTCTGCACTTGTCTACTGGCACCATTATAAGCTGGATATCAGAAGGGTTGCTAATTTTATAGGACTGAAGTTCATTATTTCACCATCAAACTTCACTCTATGATTTACAATCAATTTGCTGTACCAAAGTATAAGTCTATGTTGCAATATGCTTAGCGAAATGCACGTTATGACACTGACATACCCGTATCATCATTTGCAAATGTAATTAGTGTGGCTTTTCATATTGGACTGCATGAATGTAAAATTGGAATTTGGAATGTGATAATGCGACTTTAGTGAGGTATAAACTTTGTTCTCTTAATCTTTGTTTTACCCACTTCATTGAAATCCTGCATCTGCACTTTGAGGACTAATATAATCACTGTCAAGTATGTAGTATATGTGTGTTTTGCACTATTACAAGTACTTTAAGCAGAGGGCATTTAGCACTGTTTATTGAAAATGTAATTACACACTGACGTCACTGAATCATGTACAATTTCCCTCCTATGGTATCAATATCTTGTTACTTCGTTTCTCTCTATTAATTGCTACTGAAGTAGAATGCAACATTTTGCATGGAAATGACATCACCGTTTTATGATCAACTGTTATTCTAAACATTTTTCGTGCTGTTCCGAAGTCAGAGGTGTCTCTTGTAAGCACTCTTTACAACAAAAATCAAATCTTCATAACAATTCTTTGCTGGAATGCAAAACAGGATAGTGCATATGCTTCCTCCACCGCTGTACTGAAAAGAACTGCCATTGCTAAATCTTTGTTTTTAAAAGTCTGCACATAAACAAACATATTACATTGCCTCAACTGTATACATTAGAAACTAAACATGACAACAATGTTAAAAAATTACTGCAAATATGCTGCTATTTATACCTTATGTTCTCCACTCAAAGAATGCAGCATAGGGAATGAATGTGCAATAATACTACTGACACGTATAGGCCATAATGGATTTCCTTCATAGTATTTTTCCACAAATTTGGTTTTATTTATGGTTAAAATTTTAAGAACTGATTTGCAGCTTAAAAAGTGTTAACCTTTTACTTATTAATATTATTATGTAGGGGCGGCCGGTAAGGTGTTGTATTGAAGGTGCCATAAATGAATAAATAAATAAATATATAAATAAGGTTTGTTAAAATATAAATATGTGTACCAATTTCGCACGATTTGGGTAATGCTATCAATAATCCATCCTATTTTATAATATACTGTACCAAACAGAATGTACAGGGAAACGGAAATAGAGATTATTAAATTTTAGATGAGTCGCGTTTTTTACACATCTGCTTCACTTTCGTACCTATTTTGAGGACATGTTTCGCAAATCTTCGCTTGCATCTACGGCTCTTGTGCGACTGACGCTAGATCCAGCGGTGTGGGTAATTCTGGGGTTGTTGCTGCCATCTGTTGATTTAGTGATGAACTGAAATGTGGGATTCTCTTCTAGCGGGATTTCAAAGTTCATTAGTTGGTTTTTATGTTTTTCTATGTATATCCTCTCCCATATGACGAGTTCACTATGTTTTTGTACGTATTTTAGTAATTTTGTGCTATCTTCAATTTCATGATTTTCAGACCAGAAATGAGCTGCTATTGCGGACTTATCAATATTTTTGTATCTTAAGTGCCTGAAGTGTTCTTTCTTTCTAGTGCCTATGTTCCTTTTTGTCCTTCCTATGTAAATTTTTTCACAGTCTTTACACTTAATTTTGTAAATGCCTGACTTTTCCTCTGGTTTTATCTTATCAGTATTATTACTGTGAAGTAGGTTTTTAATGTTGTAATTGTTTTTTGGTGCCAATGTTATATTGTATTTCTTGAATATTTTTTTTTTTTTTTTTTTTTTGCGTCAGTCGCACAAGAGCCGTAGATGCAAGCGAAGATTTGCGAAACATGTCCTCAAAATAGGTACGAAAGTGAAGCAGATGTGTAAAAAACGCGACTCATCTAAAATTTAATAATTTTTCGCTTCACTGTGGTGTTCCAATACAGTTGAATCTGGAAATAGAGATATTTATTACATCCGTAGTCTTGTTAGGCATATGTGTAACGAGTACAGTAAAAGTTTGATAATACAATTTATGAGAACGTGATATGAAGCGTTCGTGTACAATTTTGCGAAAGAGAGACAGTTATCTTAAGAACCCATGTTTTACTGCACTCTAGCGGATAAAGCGTAAGTTATGCACCAGAGAAACTCGGCACCACCTTCTGCCATAAGAAGCCATGTATAAGCAGACATCCTAGCCCTTTAACACAGGCGCTTATGAGCGTAGATGTTGCCGTTCTGGAATTGGCGCCAAGGACAGAGCGCTTGCGTTTAACGTGCCTATTCACACGAGGGAGCAGATACTCAGAAACAATCCTTTTCCGCAATTCCTATACACTTCTCTTTCTTTCGTTTTCACATAGATGGTGCCATGGCACAGCGGCACTACCTCAGAAGCCGCCCCTGTTATTATGCATTCAATTCCTTTGACAGAAATGAAGCAGTGAAAAATATATATATTTAAAATTTATATATATATCCATATCATTTTATTTAATTTCCTTTTTTCATACAGCACAACTTGTGCATAATTACTGTTAAAATATTTAGTCTGCAGATATCAAGCCCTAATAAACATATTTTAGAAACAATTTTCATTGGTGAAGAAAGAGAGGGAAAGTAAAAGAAATCTAAAGAACATTTAGACACCTCTTATTACTTGGAGTCAATTCCACTATCCAGTGCCTGGTAAGGGAGTAAAAAATATCCTTAATAACAAGTATAGCAAAATATACTGGCAGCCCTAAGCCTGCTACCTCGGTAACATAGCTGGTAGCATGTCTGTCCCATGTTCAAGAGGTCCCAAGTTCGAATCTCGGTCAGGGTGAGTTACATGGATAAAGTTTTCTCCATGGTTTTTCCTTATCCTGAAAGATGAATGTCGGATAACTCTAAGCTCTATGAACCCTAGGCTCATGAACATAATTTCATCCATTTCATTCACTGTCTGATATGACTTAATGCTGGAGAAAAGCCATAAGTTACAAAGCATAGCCAGGATATAGAGGAATGTAAGTGGCAAAGCATAGTCAAAACATTAATGTAGCTAAAACCTGATTAACTCAGGATTAATATGCACCTATTCCTGAAATTGCTAGCATTAAATTCTTCTCAAGTTGTAGTAACACCCGCCACACTGATCTGGAACCCAGATAATACCTCTGCTGTAAACACGGGCGAAACTTTGCACCAACTACTTATTTCTACTAAACACAATGTAAACCAAATTGTGAAGCTGTTAAGGAAAACAGCTTGTACATTAACATAAAGAAAATGGTCATGATTTTTCCGACCATCCAAAACAGAAAAGAAACACAACTGAATGTTAATATAAGTAATGTTAAAATTGAGGAGGTAAATAACACTAACTTTCTAGAAATAGTATTGGATAAATATTTCATTTGGGACAAACAAATAGATAATGTCTGCCACAGATTAAGTTTATTTTTGTTGCAAAGAATAGCAAAAATTGCTGACTTAAACATATTAATGAAAATCTATTATGGATTAATATACTTATCTTAAGAAATTACAGTCTGGAGACAAAACCCAACTAAATACATTAATACACTTATGCTAGTTCTAAAACCTTAAGAATCTTGTAGAAACTGCTTCAGAAAACATTCTTACTACATATATACTTTGTAAACATGTTTGTAAACATGTTAAATCTCGATATGTTTGTAAATATTATTGTATTAATTTTATGTATATACAAATTGACGATCCATGTAAAAGCTTTACAGTTGGAGATGACAAATATACAAGAAAGGACTTGTTATATATGTGAGGTAATAATCTATTTAAAATATAATGAAAATAACACAAAATTTAATAGCCGATTCATGACCATCACACCAGATGCAACACACATTTCCATTTAATTCAATACAGATTACATCTGTTTAAAATGAAACCTCTGTAGCTGCCTCTACGTACTTTAATAAACTTCCAACACATATACAACAAATACAAGATAATAAAATATTTAAATTGGAATTAAAAAAAAAACATATGGTTCAATAGTGTTATTATTCAACAGAGAAGTTTATTATATGAAAATATTGTCTCAGTGTAAGTATTGTAAATATGCTATTTCATTAAACTCTGTAAATATTAAGGACAATCTGTAGTCATTTGTTTATATATGTTATTGGTTATCATTTTATAGGTAATTTTTTTGTTTTGTTTTATATGTCATTTTTCTATTTGTATATTTGACTTTCTTACTTAGCATCGATCTGTACTCAACTTGTCTGACAATATAACCTTTTTAAACCACTTCTCGAACTGTGAAAACAGTTAAGCTCCACTTACATTTAAAATTAGGACTTGTTTCAAGGACCCCGCGTCCTCATCGTCAGCTGATGTTTAACTAGTTCTTCAGATGACTGCCTCCCTCTCCTGGCGCTGTTCAATGAGTCACCTGAAGAACTATTTGAACATCAGCTGACGATGAGGACGCGGGGTCCTTGAAACATGTCCTAATTTTAAATATAAGTGGAGCTTAAATGTTTTTACAGTTCAAGAAGTGGTTTAAAAAGGTTTTATTGATGAAGCTCCACTGTTTATAAATACTTCTATTCATAGTTTTACTGTCTGACAGTGTCATGAATTCATTGTAATTTTAATCAGCAGCTAAATAAAATGAAATGGAACCGATTCCAAGTACTAAAGAATGTCTGAAAATTCATACTTACCAATAAAAAGCTCTCCTTCACCATCAGCAATTTCAATACCTCTCTCATTCCGTACTTGAACTAAAGTCCCCTGCAAAGGTTTTCCCAGTGGTATCTCATTACTTCCTTCAAATTCATCAGCACTGAACAATATGTGATGTATTGTAGCCCAACAGGAAACTTCGGTAATACCATAGATATTGTATACATTTGTCTTACTGTGCAAGGACATCCAACACATTAGCTGTGAAAGAGGTGGACAAGGTTCGCCTCCAAGCACCAGTGCTCGTAAAGTAGATGTTTCAGCAAGGAGAATAGTCTGTATTTCCTCAAGTGACCATCGCATAATAAAAGATGGTGTTGATTCAAGAATGGTGATGCCCTTATATTTGAATAAAGTTTCTAGTAAAACGCTAGGTGATGACTTAACGTGTTTGGGAACTATCAATAGAGTTGCACCAGAAGATAAGGCTAAGAACATTTCAACCATACTCGGATCAAAAGTTGACGGTGAAGCAAGAAACACCAAGTCACCTGGTCCAACTTGTAAAATACCTCTGTAAAGTTAGAACATTCTCTATTAGAAAGAATTACCAGCTGAAATGAAGATACACAAACTGATGTTTTCTAAGATATTAATAATCATTCTTTGTAAAATGTATAATCAAATAAGTAACAATCAAATTACCTTAAATGTTCTATGTTGGGAACAATGCAGCTGTGTGGTACCTTAATAACTTTTGGCAGTCCTGTGGTACCCGAGGTCTGTATAGCATATGCCATTTTACCACTTCTTGAATTTTCATGTTTATTACCATTCTGAACGGAAGTATCACTCTCAGCTTTCTTCCAAACTGTTAGTTCTGTTTCACTTACTACAACTGTTTTATGTAACACCCAACAGCAATCAAACTCCTTTAGACATTTTTCCAGTGCCTTTTCGCAGAACACCCAGCGTATATTAAGTTTCCTTGCGAAGTATGGCACATAACTAGAGTCCTCATAATCCAAGCATGCAAATGCTAGGCCACTCTGTAGTACCCTAGGTTAAAGAATACGGTTAGGTTAATAAATAGCTATGATAGTTTTTCGATAACATACTCTCTTGCAATTAACTATAAGCACATTTACCCTAAAATAACTGCTGGAAGAGCTATTGACTGCTGAATGCAGATACCAATATATTCACTAAGGTTATCATATTCTTGCAAAATATATTTAATGTTCAAGCTTTCTTGGGCCAAATCCTTGTAGGTTATGGTACAGGATTCAGATTCTGTCCTCCACCACAACGCAAGTTCTGAGGGATATTTTAAAGCAGCATTTTCAAAATGAGTATATAGGACAGACATTAATTTAACATACAGTGAAATCTTTTCAATAAAGGTTAATATTAAGCATACATGTTTTTCTAACCTATATTTTCCACATAGAACAACAAAACTCGGTAATTGTATGTGTTCTGTGATATTATTTGTTACACCTCTGTTCACAGAAAATATACTTATACCTCCGCTGCACCCACAGAACACAGAAGTATAACTTCAACGACTTACCGTATGTCGCCAGCAATTTGTCGCTGTTCTTGTTGCACAGTGGCCACTATTGGTGCTTAAAGGAAGTATGTAGGCACAATTGGCGAAATTGGAAAACAATGGCAAAAAATTTATATATAAATAAATATATATAACTTTATATTTTACTGTTTAAATCACTATGTCTGTTTTTTTGTGACCTTTACGCAAAAAAAAAAAAAAAAAACCTATGTTATCTGTTGAAGTGGTTTATACAACGATTTCAACAGTCCTCTATGCCGTCGTGCAACTTTTCTAAGCGTTCTCACATTAAAAATATAAATTATGTTTACAAGTAATGAGAGTACTGTTGCAATGTTTGGGGGATTTTCATTTCTTAAATTATCCACCATAATTAAAATGTATTCCAATTTATCTAACAATGGTATACCACACGACATGGATTGATGGAACTGAACGATCTTCACAAAATCCTGTTCTTCAGAAATCGCGCAATTCATCACCCTATATCTGTCACAGTTGTTCACACTGGAATAGTGGTTATGAATTTAGATGGGGCTTCCTACTTTATATGAATCCAAAAGTTCCTTAAAATTACCTTTATATAAAGAGTCCTCGCTTTCAAAATGTCCACGATATGTCATTTCTTGTCTACTTCCCTAATGGATATTGCATGAAAAGCCTGTTAAGCTTAACGTACTTATTGTATTTTACAATACATGACGTGAGCCTTCCTGAAGAGCGTCTGCAACTTTGTTAGTGCTTTTTCCCAGATGTTTCAATCCGATATAATTATGTTCCTCACACCAATGAATGTTAAATGTCCTGATGTATTTTGAAGATGCTCCGAAGCAAAGTATTTCTAAACATAGCACTGGTGTTGGCCTACCGACATTTACCACGTCGCGTTTGTCATCATTTTGCCAAAAAGAAGAGGGTGTTTGGAGACACACCAAGTCGTGTGTTGGACTCATTGTAAATCCCTTAGATATGAAAAATTAAACGCTCCACATATCAGACAGTAATCATTGATCACATAAAAAATTACGTTTTTCACAGGATGCAAACTGATAATAAACAGTAGCACATGACACGCGGGGCTCGCTTCAAGCGGGTCACCACTTCTACCAACAAATTTCTTTTCAAATAAACGTAAAAGTAGGAAGAATGACCTGTATTGTGTTGGCAACACGAGTTGATGAGGAATATACGGCTTCTATGAATCGAATCCGTAGCCATGGTAACCAACAATGTATTCTGCCCTCTAACCTCTCGTCACTCGTCACTTGTGTTACGCTCATCTAGGCCTTTTAATAACGAATCACTAGTCGGGAAAGAAGCTAGCTGCATTATCGACACGCGAGCACCAAGAGAGTGGTTCCATTACAAAATATAACTCGGAGAACTTTTATAAAGGAAAATTAAATGCTAGAACATAAAATATAACCATATAAGTTATTCAAAAACAAGTAGGTGACTCGGCGATTCAAAGGCATTTAGGAAGCACCGACCCTGAAAGGTTGCAAGAAAAGTCAGACCAGTCAACATATGAGGATTATCACAAGTTATTTTTTCGCCTTTAATAGGCTAGACATTTTCAGCACATTTAAAATTCTTCTTGCCAAGTGAGTTTGATGATATTGAAGTGAAATTTCGGAAGTGATTTTTCAATGCATGCTAGTAAGTTGCTATGCGCTAAGCGACATTTATTATTGTTATTGTTATATCTCCAAAAATCTCAGTGTTTTATCAGTGCAGCAGTGATCCACGGATGCAGGAAATAACTTTATTATGCTCCTAACAAAACCGAAACACAGGGTACCTCAGACACAGCAGCCAGTGTTACATCAATAAAAAAATCGTGCTTAAAGTATCAAAGCTACTGTTGCCTTGCTGGAACGGAAATTGATTTTGCAGTGTAGAAGAGAACATTCAGAGGTGATAAGCAAAATAATTTTGCTAACATTTCTACGATCTACAATCGTTTTCTCCACCTCTGCAGCGTAGGTGGTAGCGTGCCTATCTCACGTTCAGGAGATACCGAGTACGACTCTCGGTCAGAGCGAAATATGAGGATAAGCCCTATGGATCCTGGGCTCATTTGAGCATTATTTTACCTTTTTCATTCATTAATTGGTTGGGAAAGTTTAATTCATTCGTATTTAATTAATTGTGTCCAACTAGATATCGGACTAATCATTTCAAAACTTTGAATGTTTACAGTAAGTTCTTACCTTGACAAAGGTATGTGTGTTTAGTGCACTGGCTGTTGACTACATATTTTGTCAGTTGATTGCTTAATATCAAGTGCTGGTTTTACCATGAAACAGAATCCACACTTGTATCCAGATCTGCTCTCCAGTCTTTCAACTCAGGCACATCTTTCCATAGTTATAATAACTATCTGCAATTTGAGGTTATATCCTCATGTCCATGGACTCCTAAGATAGGAATGCAAGGCTCAGTTGATTTGGCAAAGGCCTACTGTCCTAAGACCGGCTCAAATCTGATGGTTTTTAAGTGTGCTGGACAAAATTCTAGCATATTGGGGGCGCTGATATAATTTTGACAATTGACAGTTTCGTTAATAAATATACTTTTAAAATATATCTCACGACAAGAAATTTGGTCATAAAAGTACTCACTAGTACTGAGCGCAACTTCATTCTTACTCAAATAAGATCTGAAGCTTTCCTGGCAATGAATACGCTCACTTTCTTCTCGGGCAGCCAGCCAAGTGATAAGATGATTGGATATCAACGTTTTGCGAGTGCGCATCTCTCCCATCATCAGGATATTTATAAAATGTTATAACCACAAATGAAACACTGGATATAACACAACTACAAACAAAGACAAAACACTATCAAAATTCGCATTACTGAACAAAAGACTGCTTTCAGTAAATTAAATGCCAGGTCAGGAGATGGCGTGAGTATAGAAAATGGTGTCAAAGAAACGTAACTACTTAACTTGATTATCAAGCTGTGTTGATCTTTGCTTCTTAAATCGACGGATTTCCATTTTTAAGGCCGGTTTCCAAGAGGAGCTGAACTGAAATCCAGCATCACAATTAAGCATGCTCCTTTCAGAGGAAATCGCCAAAGCTACCTTAATTCTCCGCTCCCAGTAATGTTGCATTTTGCCAAGATGGTCGTCTCCCGAAAATTGGCTCTATGGTCGTTATCAAAACAATGTTCTGCCAGCCCAGACTTCTCAGGTTGCATTAAACGAATGCTCCGTTCATGTTCGATTATTCTAGTAGCGATGTTCCTTCTGGTTTGTCCTATTATTTTCATTCTTTATTCCATTTTTATTTAAGTTCATTTTATTTCTTTATTTCATTTTATTTTATATCATTCTTTATTATTTTATTATTTTCATTCTTACTGTTTAACAATTCGTTCAACTGTTGCATCACGCTCAGTTTGAAAAAAAATGCTAACTTGATTATAATCTCCTTTATGGGCGTGAGTGTTTTCATGTGCTCCAAACTTTCCAAGTGCTTCTTTTTAATTACTAAAACCAACATACGTAAAGATACCCTCCTTCTTTAGGCTAAATTTTAATTAGCTTTTGGCTTCAGCTTGTTTGCAAGTTTTACAGAATGCATTTCAACAGGGCCATTCTACTTAATCAATTTTAGCGACTGTGTGAAAGAAGCTGATGAAGTGGAACCAGTTGTGATGCAGACTAACCAGAACATGACATCTCATTTTCTATGAAGTCTAAGTCTGGCTTTCCCACAACAAACATGCTAAACAAATTTAACAAATTCGCTCATTGTAAAAGTCCGCTAACAGCAGGGGCGGCTTCTGAGATAGTGCCGTTGTGCCATGGCACCATCTGTATGAAAACGAAAGAAAGAGAAGTGTATAGGAATTGCACAAAAATGATTGTTTCTGAGTATCTGCTCCTTCGTGTGAATAGGTGCGTTAAACGCAAGCGCGCTGTCCTGATTGTTTTCCGTGGCTTGGTGCCGATTCCAGAACGGCACCATCTTCTCTCATAAGCGCCTGTGTTAAGGGCTAGGATGTCTGCTTATACGCGGCTTCTTATGGGAGCAGGTAGTGTCGAAATTTCTCAGGCGCATAACTTACGCTTTATCCGCTAGAGTGCAGTAAAGCACGGGACTTAAGATACTTGTCTCTCTTTCGCGAAATCGTACACGAACGCTTCGTATCATATTCTCCATGAATTATATTACCAAACTTTGACTGTGCTCGTTATACCTGTGCGTAACAACAGTACGGATGTAATAAATATCTATTTCCGTATCCTTGTACGTTCTGTTTGGTACAGTATATTATAAAATAGGATGGTATGTTGATAAGATTATCTAAATCGTTCGAAATTGACACACACATTTATATTTTAACAACCCTTATTGATTGATTGATTGATTGATTGATCGATTGATTGATCGATATATTTATTTATTTAGTTAGTTAGTTATTTATTTATTTATTTAGTTATTTATTTATTTATTTATTTATTTATTTATTTATTTATTTATTTATTTATTTATTTATTTATTTATTTATTTATTTATTTATTTATTTATTTATTTATTTATTTATTTATTTATTTATTTATTTATTTATTTATTTATTTATTTATTTATTTATTTATTTATTTATTTATTTATTTATTTATTTATTTATTTATTTATTTATTTATTTATTTATTTATTTATTTATTTATTTATTTATTTATTTATTTATTTATTTATTTATTTATTTATTTATTTATTTATTTATTTATTTATTTATTTATTTATTTATTTATTTATTTATTTATTTATTTATTTATTTATTTATTTATTTATTTATTTATTTATTTATTTATTTATTTATTTATTTATTTATTTATTTATTTATTTATTTATTTATTTATTTATTTATTTATTTATTTATTTATTTATTTATTTATTTATTTATTTATTTATTTATTTATTTATTTATTTATTTATTTATTTATTTATTTATTTATTTATTTATTTATTTATTTATTTATTTATTTATTTATTTAGTTTTATTTATTTATTCATTTATTCATTTATTATTTATTTATTCATTCTTTCATTTATTATTTATTCATTCAGTTATTATTTATTTGTTTGTTTATTTATTCATTTATTATTTATTTATTCATTAATTCTTTCATTTATTATTTATTCATTCACTTATTAATTATTTATTCATTCATACATTTATTTATATATTTATTTGTTTATTTATTTAATTTATGTATTCATTCAATTATTGATTGATTGATTGATTCATTCATTCATTGATTCATTTATTTATTTATGGCACTGTCAATACAATGCCTCATCGGCCGCCCCGGCTAACAGTGAAACGAAGAGCTCCTGCTATCACTAATCACAAGACATATGAACAGAAAATCAAAATGTTCTGCTATTTGCCAGCTGGTTAACTTACGCTACAGCTACTTCAGATCAGTGCTGCCAAAAAGAAAGAAAGGAAGGAAAATAGAAAGAAAATCTTGATTCATCGATACCGACCAAGACAAGACGCGTGATTTGTGCATGCTCACTCGAGTCTTGCTCCTTCTGTGCTCAACTATGCATTTTGAAAAACTCACGACATCTTCCCATCTCTCCAGTCGTATACTACAATCACTCCATGACTTCATTCACCTGAAAAATCATGGAAAGTTTTTAGTTTGGCAACAAACTTCACCAATTTTCATCGTCTGAGTGTAACTGAAAAATCAACGAGGTTGATTGATAGTGCCACCGTTACAAGTGCATCCCTGTAATACAACCAAAGACAAGAGACCGTCACACTCGGAAGGCATCAGAAGGATTCTCTGACACGTTTTAACATCGCTCTGCATTCATTTCAAAGATTTGCTATAAGTATAAGATGCCTTTCAGAGGTGATCTAGATGTGTTGTGGCAACTTGAAAACACAGAACAATAGTCAACAGCGTAAACACATTTTGCAAAACATCACGTAAGAACTACATATCCGGATGGAATCAGTGAATTCCAGCAAGTCTACATGGGCCAGCAGTTTTCAAACTGGTTCTCGCAAAGACAAGGAATCATAGATTGATTAGACTCCTCGCTCACCAAACTTGAATCCTATTGAAAATGTGTGGGCAGATGTGATAAAGTTGACCTCAAGACAAAAGGGGTTTTATAGGATCAAATACAAGATACTTGGGAGAAAGCATCCTCTTGTGAAAATTTGACTGGGCATTTGATGTTCCTATCAATAGCAATAGGAGTAGAAGGTTTGCACAACCTACTCAAATTTCTATTTTTGTTTGTCTTTTAATTTAGAAATATAGTTTGGAAATGAAAGAGAGTGTTTCAGTTTTTGTGTGTGATTAGTGAGGATAAATGCCTTAAAGTCATATGTTAGCGATTATGTTATCATAGGGATATGAATTTTGTAAATAAAAAGAATGTGACAAAAAAAGTCACAAAAAAGTGACATTCGGCATCGACCCTTGATGGAACTAATTAACTTTAGGGGACAATAGAACGAAGCCAAAGACACGTTCCGAGATACCATTGTGAACAGCTGCGGTAACGATTTAAACTTCCTTTTTTGTTTTTGATATCTTATTGATGATTGGTGACTTATTCGTTGACATTGGTTTATTAGAATTCTATAGGTGATAGAAAGTGTGCTATGGCCAGCTAATGAACGTGCTGCACATATCGATGTTGTTCAATAATTTTCGTTTCGTATTTATTGTTCATCTACTTCATTAAATAATATTCCAATTTAAAATATGGGGAGAGGAGATGCTCTCAACCTATTGAACAAAAACTTAGTGGGGACTCCAGCCTCCCATAAACCCATAGTATGGTTCTAGTATGTAAGTTGGACTGTTGATTATAATGTGTGTGTGTTTGTGTGAGAGAGAGAGAGTTAGATATATAGTTAGATCGAGAGCGAGAGAAAGAGAGAGAGACAGAGAGAGATATAGTGCTCTAGGGTTAAAACTGTTGACTTTGAAATCATCTTTATTAGGTGTGCTTTTTATGTAAATTCCAAACTCTATTATGTCATTAAACTGTGAGTTCTAGATGCAAAAATGGTATGCTTCTTTGCGGGGGATGTTAATTCTCAAATGTTCTATCTGCTGTATAACTTACCACCACCACCGCCACCACAAGTGAGACAGTATAAAGCAAAAACTCAACCAACAAAGACCCACATATGATAGGTATGATCATATAATTATAATAAACTTTCTTTACATATTAAATCATCACAAGGTGATACTTTTAAAAATCTTCTGAAAACATTTCTATCTACCAAATGTTTCTATAGTGTGTATGTGTGTGTATTTAATGCTCAGAATTTGATAATAAAATCATTTTTCTTCTTGCTTCCCAATATTTGGAGACTAGATCTTGATTTTGGAGAGTTTCACATACAGTTACATGATCGATGTTCATTAAATCGTCTTTACCACATAAACAGCACTGTGGAGAAGTTGTTAATCCAACCTTTAATAAATGTCCATTCAAACAGTCGTGACCTGTGATTAATCTGAACATTGCTACTGAAGATTTTCGAGGTAGTTCTGGAATTGTCTTTAGTTTGTTTTGGAGATCCTTCCAATTAAAATTTTTAGAGGAAACTAGATAGTTGTAATACAGTTTTGTGAAGATGTTTTTGATTAATCTTTTAACTGTTTCATAGGGGATATTTTGTTTCGTTGTTTGAGATATTTTGGAACCCTTCTTGGCCAACATATCTGCTTGCTCATTGCCAGAAATTCCACATTGAGATGGTATCCATTGGAAAACTATACGTATGTTTAAATTTTGAAGATGTTTAATCACATTATGAATTTCATTTATCTTTTCGGTTTTTGGGATGTCATTTGAAATAATAGCCTGAATAGCTGCTTTCGAATCTGTTAAGGAAAATATGTTGGAAAGCTTATTTGTCCAGGCAAATAGATTTTGTAAGGAAGTATAAATTGCATCAATTTCTCCATCAAAACTTGTTAAGTAAATTCCAGCATTAAGTTAATTAGGAGTCGATTAATAACACAAACAACACTCACTTTTAAATTTTCCCGGAACCGGTTTCTGAGGTCTTCCCTCTATCTTCAGCCGGACATCGACTAGTTCTCATTGGTGTAGCTGGCAATATTTTGTCTTCGGTCTCCTCTGGTGGCGGTTCGAACAAATCTTTCTGGGGGATGTCGAAATTGAATACTTTGTTCCTATTTTTTGAAATAAAGATTTGTTCCCATGTGGACAGTTCTTCTTTTCCTGTTGTATGTTTTAGTAATTTTGGTTCTGGATTTATGTTGTGGTTTTTTTCCCAAAAATGCGTGGCAACTGCTGATTTTTCTAATTGTTTGTATTTTATGTTCCTAAAGTGTTCCTTTGCTCTTGTTTCTAAATTTCTTTTCGTTTTTCCAATATAAATTTGACTACAGTCACAGCATTCAATTTGATATATACCAGATTTTTTGTTAGATGGAATGGCATCTTTGATGTTTGAGCAAATTAGGTTTTTTAAGGAGTAATGGTTCACTGGAGCTAGTTGAATGTTTTGTTTTTTGAAGACTTTTTTGAATTTATCAAAGGCCCATGGATGGTAAGTGAATTTTTTGAAGATCATTTTAGTTTCTGTAGCTGAGAGGGTTGTGGTTTCCTTTAGTAGTTTCTTCTTTTTTGCTAAGTTCACTTTTTTGTCTACTAGTGATTTGGGAAAGTCATTTTTCTGTGCTATTTCAATAATTTTGTTGTATTATATTTTGTATTCTTCTGCTGTGAGAGGGATGTTGACCAGTCTGTGTGCTAAACTATTAAAGATTGCCTGTTTGTGGGATCTTGGATTGTAGCCATTAGCTTTTATGTAGTTGTCTGTCTGTGTTGGTTTTCTGTAAATGCCAAAGTTTATTCTATTTTTATTTCTGATTATTTTTAGATCTAAAAATGGTAAATACTCGTCTTTTTCAACTTCTACAGTGAACTTGATGCTTTCTTCTTGAATATTTAAAAGTTTTAGTGCATCACTGATGTGTTTTTTTGGCACTATGGCAAATATGTCATCTACATATCTTTGCCAGAGTTTGAACATCCATGGGAAACCTTTAGTGATCCTTATTTCTAGTGCACTCATGTACAGATCGGCCAGGAAGGGTGATAAGGGGTTTCCCATTGCTAAACCAGAAGTTTGATGGAAATATTTTGTTTGAAACTGGAAGAAATTCTGTTCTATGCATAATTTGGTAAGTTCGATGTAATCTGAAATTTCAAGTGATGACATTCCAAGTGATTTGAGCCATTTTTCTATCAATGTTGGGAGTTGTTTAACTGGTATGCTGGGAAACAGTGATTTAACGTCAAATGAGACTAGTGTGTCTTCTTCATTTAGTTCAGTATGCTTGTTTCTATAATGTAAATGAACTATAACTATTTGAGTTTGATTTATGAGTCACTATGTTTACACTCAAGCTTCACTTACTTGTTGTATAAATGAAACGTTTTCAAGATCATTCGATCTCATCCTCAGCTGTTTGGTGACTAAATGAACTTTCCTCTTCTTCCACTACTACGGAGCTCCGATCACTCTACCATCTGGTGTTAGGGGCACTAAGTTTTAATACTTCATTTAATGCCGGGATTTCAAAATTTATAACTTTATCACGGTTTTTGTTTATGAATATTTTTTCCCAAATATCCAATTCTATGGGTGTACTTAAAGATTTTAACAGTTTAATGTGGTGGCCAATGTTGTGGTTTTCTGTCCAAAAATGGTGTGAAACAGAAAAATCTGCAGTTTCACACCATTTTTGGACAGAAAACCACAACATTGGCCACAACATTAAACTGTTAAAATCTTTAAGTACACCCATAGAATTGGATATTTGGGAAAAAATATTCATAAACAAAAACCGTGATAAAGTTATAAATTTTGAAATCCCGGCATTAAATGAAGTATTAAAACTTAGTGCCTCTAACACCAGATGGCAGAGTGATCAGAGCTCCGTAGTAGTGGAAGAAGAGGAAAGTTCATTTAGTCACCAAATAGCTGAGGATGAGTTCGAATGATCTTGAAAACGTTTCAATTATACAACAACAAGTAAGTGAAGTTTGAGTGTAAACATAGTGACTCATAAATCAAACTCAAATATGAAGAATACTTCACTGTTCTGCTTTTAATATTTAGAACTATAACTACTTATTGTTTGCATCACCATCACCATCATTATTTAGTTCATGTTTACGAGCGGGATGGTTCATGCAGTTTTGTCTGAGGTCCGCATTTGGGAGGCCCGGGTTTGATTCCCGTGGAAGATCTACCTCACCCATGGGTTTTATCGGGGGTTTCCCGAGTCGCCAGGCAAATGCTAGGTAGGTTAATTACATCCCTCGAATTTCCTGTCCCTCCATTTCATCTCCATTATCATTTCACATCATCTCTCATCTGTGGTCTCTTTCAGGGTAGAAGTGTCGGAGGTGCATGGCAGGATGATATGATCTGAGTAAACTACTTCCTCCTCGGACCTCCGGTTCGACCTGGTGGGCCATTTCAGGACCATGGTGGGTGAGATGCCAGTTGTGCAAGTCTACAGCAAGTTTTCCGAGCTCTGGCATGTCAGCTTCTAAGTTGGCCTGGTGGACTGTTTCAGGGCCACAGTAGGAGGAATGCTGGCTCTACTGGACTGCCGGGGAGTTTTATGTGGTAGTTGTAATTACAATGTAAACTACTATGTAAATCTGGCAAAAACTTGTAATCCACTAGTCTACTGACAGTAAAGAAAGACCATACCTATATAGAATTATTTTACTAACCTGATTAATCCAAAGGATATGTAATGTAGTCAATAAATTTGAACACCTGGTGCTATTCTTTTGCAATGCACCAAGAAGCATGCTATTTCACTACAGTTCAGTGACAGTTTATGAATGTGGAAAGGATTCTTTCTTTTAAAAAAGGCTTACTATTCTTAGTACTATTTTCAGTTGTATTAAATGTTTGGGATAGGTACTGACAAAGGTTTAATGCATTGGAAATCTCTCTCAAATATTATACTTGCTGCTAAGTCTCCTGAAAAACACAAAACTGGAGAGGGCTACAGAAGAGAGCTTTGCTCAATGGCATCTGGTACACATTTAAGTTGATGTGATCAATATTGTGTAAAATCCCAAAATATGAGTTTATTTGTTATATAAATCGACCTTCTTTTTTTCACTTTCTTGAAAGCATATTCAAATGTGCCAGTACTTAATTTGTAAAATATTCACTCAAGACTTTTTGTTTAGCAAAAAATAATTTGCTATAATTTAAGTATTGCATGCATTTCAATTTTTTATTAAAAGTTTTGACACATACTGTTCTTCAGAAACTGTATCAATTAATGTTACCATAAATTTCAATGTTTAGGATGAGGGAACATATTCAAACAACATATTGAAACTATGGCATCTCTGTGGTTTTACTTTGTGAAGGTTTAAAGGTGTATTAAAGAATGCTTGTAAAATATAATTTTAAATTGCAATAAAAACTTACCTCTCTGATAAGTTCCTTTGCTACTCTCCACTCAATAACTATTGAAGTTTACTTTTATGATAATGGCAACTCTTCTTAAAATGTAATCCTATTAAAGGATACAGTGATAGCATTTTGTTCATGATGCTGTCAATTGCTCGGATCATATAAGTGCTGCCACCAGCACTTGGTTCCACTGAAGTTTTTTTAAATGCCAATAAATTTAATGAGCTGGGACTGTCACTTTTAAGCACATATAAAAGCCATCAGCTGTACCAAATTTGAACACGCAGCCTTGGAAATTTAAGGTTATGTTAGTTGTATTGCTATAGTGGAAGAGTTTCTTACAGTTTAGACTCCTTTTAAGGGGAAGCAGCTCATAGGAAGAAGTAATCTTATCTCATGACAAATTGCTTTGGGCAACTCTTTTTGCAGGTGATCTGGTGGGAAGGATAATTTCTTTTTGCATGTTTGAGGAAAGTCACAAATTCTGTCTCTTTCATAAACTCTTACTGTGAGACCACTGTTAAAGTACTTTTTTGCAGTACTTGACTTGTAAGTTAAATATTTGGTTATGTATGCTAAATTTACAATTAATTTGTTAAATACTATGGAAATTTTATCTTCTTTATTTAGAAAGTTTAGTAAATTTTTGTTATTATATTTATTTTGAGGAACCTAAGTTATATTCTTTAACAATTTTTGAAACTGTTAATTGGCTCAAGGATGCTAAGTAAATTTTGAAAATTATAATCATCTTTTATTTTTTTCTATCTTTAAAAATAATTTTGGTTCTTCAAAATAAATATAAAAAAATAGAAATTGTATAGTGAATTTTGAAATACCACTTATCGATCCTGTCTTTAAGTTTGTTTCATTTTAAAAGTTTGGTAGTAAATACAAAAGTAACACAACACAGCGGCAGTAACGATGATAACAGAAAAAAACAGTGACTGAAGATGCAAAAGATTTATTTGCAAAACTGGTCTCTTGAATTCTGTATATGTTTTATTAATCTTTTTAAAAGATAAGTAAAATGTGTGACAAATAATTATATTTTATGTAGTTCTCAGATTGTATTTATCTGTATGGAAAGGAGAAGGAATTGTTCTGAAATAGGGAATAAATAACATGTTTATATCCTTGTGAAAGTAATATATTGCAATTACTCACATACATACTGTATACATATATAAATACATTTCACACGAGAGAGTAAACTAAAACCAAATATCACTGAAACATTTTACAGATGCTGCACAAACAGCATACACATTTCATACAAATAAATGGCTTATCTGTTTCTGGAGGGCTTATTATCATATTGTATTTATACCAGGAAGAAGAAACAGCTACATCTAGCAAGGAGATAAGGTTTTTGTGTATCAAGTTATCACAGAACGACAAAGCCCAAATCTGTCATGGAAAAAGTACTACATAGCAGTTGTCAAAAAATATGATTTGTATAGTGGTTCATTTCCTTCTCTATGCTGACAAACCCAACTCTAATAAATAACATGTGTACTTTTTTATCTTATTGTCTTCATTTTCTAGTTCAGTACTGTTCTCATGTAATTTACTACTACTTCATTTCTCCTTGATGTTACTTTAAAGGGGCCAATAATCCGTACTCACAATGATTGATATGGTTGGTCCAAAAAATCTAAATCTAAAACAACATTTGTTCTTCAATGTGTCGGCTAGATGAAAATTTTGATAAGATTGTATCCGCATCACTGAGCATGTGACTACATTGTTTGACTTTATTCTTGTATCTTAATTTTGAAATTATGTTAACTTTCCCAAAAATTATTCCATTGATGAATGCAGCATAAAAATAACTGCATTTTACATCAGTAGTGCAGTTATTTACATAAGCAGCAGAAAGGTATTAACAGTCTGAAGAACAGGAACAAAATCACGACATTCAATATTTTTTGAGATATAATAAGACTGATATTAAGAAACATTACAGGTCTTATGGCAACAGGACTTGTCAGGGAGGAATATATCATTCACTTTGGCACACTGGTCAATTTATAGGAAAGCACATGTTCAAATTTTGGGAGCATTTTGATTGAGTACTATGATGGGTTTGTACTGCCAATATGAATTTGCTGATATTCATAGTAAGCTTCAATTTTGTCTTATTTCGTCTTAAAAACAGTAATTAATTATGTGTTACTCTTGTATTCTTTGAGATAGGATGTGCATGTTATGAATAAATTTATTATGTTTACCTATGGAATAGAAATATATGCAGGAGTAACAGTCTTAAATATAGTACTTATTTTGATAAAAAATGTGTTTAAACTGTAGTTATGTATATAAAAATTAGATAAAAGAATATCATAAAGAAATACTTTCAAAAAGGTAAACCTATAGAGACAGTACTGTGTGTATAAGGTTAGGTGTACTTTAATTCTAAAAGTTGTGCTTTGCTAAATGCAATATCTGGTAGTTGGTCATAAGTATACAGTGTCAAAGTGAGCAATGAAGTGCAAGAAGTGCCACTTCCTCAAGAATTTCAGAAGAAAAAGATGAATACAAGAAAATGCAATATTTTAGTTGCTCTGGATACATTTTCAAAATTTATTCAAAAACATCCATGGTCCTGCAGACAATTTGACAGCTGCTTAGATTTGAGTGACCAGTTTCATGAGCTATTCAATACTGAATATTTCTGTGTTTATGCATTCATAACCTTGAATACCACGCTTCATAGGTTTCTGGAAGCAGTCACAACTCTTCAATAATTAGGAAGCACTGACAGACTTTGTCATGTGAAGTCTCAGTAGCATGAGGAGAAAATATATTTTTTTTGTTTTATGTGGTGCTTTTAAATACAACTGTAAGTATATTTTAAGATTGATATTTAGTGGTGACAAATAGGAAATTCTTGTGAAATTTTAAGTTATTAGCACAAGTGTGTGAACTGCATACTTGCTCCATTTTAGACTAACAGTTCGTGTAGTGTGGGTCAGTTCTAGAAAATACTGGAACGTCTGAGTGGAGAGGGGAAGCAGGTATATGTCTGCTTGTAGTGTGAGCAGTCTTGCAATGCAAGAAGGGTCTATGTGTGACTGTACAATAGAAAGAGTACTGTAGTGTAGCCTTTATTCTTTGAGTCATTATTCTCTCTTATTTTAATGAAAATTATTATTTGGAACTTCCCTCACTTTGAAAGTCAGCCTTGCCACTATAAGTATGGCACTGGAGTACATAATTATCATAGAAATTAAGTATAAAGTGTAAAAGATATCTATTCATAAAGTCTGTATAATAAATTACCATAGACTTTAGAACTGCTAAAAGAAAAGAAAAAAAAAAAAAAAAAAAAAAAAAACTTGGAGAAAAAGAACCCGAGAAACATTTGATGCTAATGTGACTTTGGTTGTTCACCTGAAACTTTTGTAAAACGAACATATTATTGTTATCTGAATTCATTGTAGCAATTTAATGTGATTAGCTTAATTCATATTATACCATTATGATGATGATGATGATGATGATGATGATGATGATGATGATGATGATGATGATGATGATGATGATGATGATGAGAAGGTCATTTAAACTATGGCAGTCTTATGAAACTTGTGCTATATTTACTGCATTAGGGTAGCAATAGACATATAAGACCATAAGACTTGTATTGTTTTCTTAATCCTGGATAGTTTGCAGCTACTATGTCCCATTTCACTGAACTTCCTTTCAGGTTAGGTATGTGAAGTCATGTTATGTCATTTCCATGTTATTCTGCATTTTCTTTCCCCACCTGAGTACTTTGTTATGTGTTTATAATGATCTTCAAGCAAATTTGTTCCTACATATTAATTTTCCTCAAGGAAAAGTATGAATGCACAAAACAAATGAAACTGAGTATAAGAGAGAGTGCTGTAGGGCAGCTGTAAGGTGGCACAGTTGTAGCACTCACCAATTGACTATTTTTGAGAAAAGAAAACTGAACAAAATACTGATATTTTTATAATCATCATTTCATGTTAACCTCTTATTCTTCTTTTCTTGTTAGTTAGGTATTTTTTACAGTCAGAGATTGAAGCTTGATGGACCTCAATTAGAGCTATTTTACATAAAAATATCAGAATATACCTTAGGTATCTAAATACAATACTTAAATATAGTTTAAATATTGGCAAAATGTTTTTACTTCAGGTGCAACTTTAAGTTTAATTATAGTGAAATAGCTGTAAATATATTAAAGGAGATTAATAAAAATGATAGAATAAAGTCCATCAAGTTTGAAATTTAGCACTTAAAACATTGCAAACTCAAATCATACATTCCAGTCAATAATTAATGCTCTTATGTATCTACATAATATGTTGAACTGCTTTTAGAAACACATAATATATGTGCAGCAACTATCTTGTGAACTGTAAATACTGTCAGTGACATAAATGTTCCAAAATTACCATCATCTTGAGACCATCTAAATCAATCCTGGAACAGCAATTGCTCTATCTGGCCATTAAGGCAGACATCTAGCACCTAAGCTACAGAGGCAGGTAGAAATGCTGTCATTTGCCCTTTTGGACAAAATAATCCTTCTCATCGTAGGTGGTAGCATGTCTGCATCAGATTCAACAGCTCAATAGTTCGAATCTCAGTCAGGGTGAGTTATCTGCATAAGGTTTCTTCTCTGGGGTTTCCATTATCCTGAAAGGTGAATGTCTTGGAAACTTGAAGCGCCATGGACCCTGTACTTATTTGAACATCATTTCACTCATCGTCCGATATGGCCTAAAGTTGGAGGACGTAAATTAAAAGAATGTACTGAATTAGCCGATGAAGATACCTAAGATAAAAGAGAATTATGTGTCTGAACTATAGGATAAACTGATATAAAATATCAGAATATAATTTTTTTTAATTTACTTCCTCCAACATTAGATTGTATAGGACGATGAATGAAATGATGTTCATAAGAGTACAGAGTACATAGAGCTTAGGGTTACCAGACATTCATCTTTCAGAATAAGAGAAACCTTCAGAGAAGAACCGTAAAGTTGGTGGTTACATGTGGTAGATTTACTACGAGGGCTGTTCAATGACGAATGATCATAATTTTTTTACGGTCATAATTTTTGCACTAAAATTCAATGTTATTATATTCTGTTAGATTAATGTCAAATAAACACGCTGTAGTAGCTTCATTGTTGGTACTCCTGGTTCTCACCTGTGACAACCAGGAAAGTTCAGACATGTTCAGTATAACCTACCGCTGCAATGTAGTTAACATGCTAGGAACAATATGCAGCTTTGAAATTCTGCTTTCGTCTCAAAACAAATCTTCAGTTGAGGCCTTACAATCTTACAGTAGGCATATGGAGAGTATGTTCTTCCCTACAGCACAGCTCTAAGGTGGTTCAAAATGTTTAAAGAGGGGAGACAATCAATTTCAAAGGAAGGTAGACCTGGTGTTCCAGTTACTACTCTTACGGAAGAAAACATCAACACTGCTGCTGTCATTGTGAGCGAGGATCGACGAATTACCTTAATATCACTTTCTGAAATACTGAACATTTCATTGGGTGCAAAATTTCCGTGAAGCAGGCTGGACACTGCACTACGATAATGCGCGGCCGCATATTGCCAATGTTATTGCTGAATATCTTGCAAAAATCAAGGTGAAGTGCATCCCTCAGCTTCCCTATAGTACGGATTTAGCCCCACGTGACTTTTTCTATTCCCAAACTTAAAGAAACGCCTTCGTGGGAGGCATTATCCATCATCAGAAGCAGTGGTGAAGGCTGCGGAGGCGATTTTGAAGGACATGTCAAAAATGGTTTCCAGCATGTCTTTGAAGACTGGCAGAAACGCTGGGAAAGGTGCATCGCATTCAGGAGAGACTATTTGGAGAAGGACCATCAAAGTTATGAGGATTAGTAAAGGTACGTTGCCCCCCCAAAAAAAAGAAAAAGAAAGAAAGAAAAAAAGGTCATTCTTTATTGAACAGTCCTTGTAAATATTAAAGGAACTTCAACTCGATTAAGAGGTTGTGAACTAAATTAAAATATCTTTCACATGCAGTATAGGTGGATGCTATGGTTATTGTAGTTTATCTGCTCATTTGTCGAGCAAACTAAAAATGAAAATTGTTTTTCGGTATTTATTTTAGTGACACACTGTAGTGCAATAATATGAAACTATATAATATCATAGGTTTCTTTCGTCACTCCCCACGTGAGTGGTTCAGGAGAGTAGTAATGGTTGCATACGCGCCAGGCAGGAAAACAAGAGAGAACTCACACAAGTGGGTTTGGCATAGGCAGATACTATTCAAAACCCTGCAAAAGCTTCTTAAGCATTTGAAGTAACAGTGGCACGCAATTGCTTTGTGAATCGAATTAGTTTGTATACCCGAGGTGCATAATTGAGACAGTTCAATAAATATATTGCGGTATTGTTCATATTGCATTCCCCATAGATGTGTGACGAGCGCCAAGTAAAACCGCCTCTAATAAATACTATTTGAGCTAAGACAAATACATATTGAATATTACGAGATGGATAAGGAGTACAGTTTATAACACAACCATAAAAGATGCGTATTTTTAGGTCAAGTAGTGTTTATAATACAAATAAGTAAAATACCAATACTTATAACTACACACCACAACGTAAGGACTATAATGACAATAATTATCGGTTAGTATGTATGTGCATACACATATTGTAATTACTCAGAACTGAAATGTAAACTATTGACATGATGTAATAAAAGAATTACTTTTAAAAAGATAAGGTATTTGTTAAATTCGAGAGAAAATAGAGTTCACTTCCTGTTACTCTTTAGAATGCTGTATCTGCATAACGTGAGCTGTCATATATATGTTTACGAATTCGTAGTCAGGGTGATATTGATTTACTCTAGAGAGTTTAACTCATTACTATCCAGTCATTCCTTTTAAAACATTAAAAAGTGTATCAGCTGGATCAATTTGCAATTGAAATGAATGAAATATGCATCGCCATTAATGCTGTCAATATAATCCATTTGAGTTTATGTGGGCTGAAATAAAATGGGGGATTGCAAACAGAAATAATAATTTTAAACTGACTGATGTTGAACGATTTATTCACGAAAAACTTGACAAGGTAGCAGAACAAGACTGGGAAAACTGCTAGAGAAATACAGAAAAAACTACAATGCGACTTTTGTGAAGAAATAGCACGTGACGAAATTTTGGATCATATCATCATAAATGTGCAAGACTCAGACGAAGAAGACAGTGACATTGATGAATTGTCTCTTGACATACATGACATTGACAGCTATATGGATAAGCCACTGGCAGTACCATTGAATTAGAAACAAATATGCAATTTAAACTATAATTATATCATTTTAAACATCCAACTGTTTTTAACAAGTGCATTATCATAGATTGTACAATTCATTTTGAGCTCCTTTGCGACTAATGCCAAGGAGACTTGCATGCTCTAGGATAGTGTACGAAAAAGAGGGATTAACGAGGCGGCAACGTTGAGCGCGCTAATGCATCTTATTCGTTGCAGTCCAGAACTCTTTCCATTTGAAAAACGTAATGATTATTTCGCTATTAAGCAGTGCATTAATGGAGAAAACGCCACTGATAGCACAATAGCATTATATAAATTATAACATTTGGGCAATTATATAAGGTAGCCTGCTTACTTTCTTCTCGGGCAGCCAGCCAGGTGAAAAGGTTAGATATCAACGTTTCAGGAGTGTGCATCTCTCCCATCATCAGGATATTTATAAAATGTTATAACCTCAAATGAAACACTGGATATAACACCAACATAAACAAAGACAAAACACTATCAAAATTCGCATTACTGAACAAAAGGCTGTTTACAGTAAATTAAATGCCAGGTCAGGAGATGGCGTGAGTATAGAAAATTGTGTCAAAGAAACGTAACTACTTAACTTGATTATCAAACTGTATTGATCTTTGCTTCTTAAATCGACGGATTTCCATTTTTAAGGTTGGTGGTTTACCGGGGAAATATAGTCAAATGGAGAATTTAATGTCAGGATGGCAGGTTGGCCATGGTAACTCAATGGGTTAGAGCGACTGGATGGAAACCAGGAGATTCGTGGTTCAAATCCCGGCCATGGCATTGAATTTTTCATGTTAACTCTATCTATCAAGTTTGTACTATCTTACTGTACAAGTTTCTGGAGCAATTTAAATGCACTTTCGTTATAAATCTGTCTTAAACAAACTTAAAAAATAACAAAGTGCCTGAAATGGAGCAATTACATGCCTCCTTTCCCGAAAAGAATCTCGATTTCTCATTTAAGACTGAAGAAACAATATCGAATCGGTCTCAGGCTAATTCCTTCGCTCCAACACCGCAATACACTACTATCAGCTAGGGAGCAGAGTTTGAAAAACTAATCCGAATCACCAGGCTTACCTTATCATGGTTAGCATAAAATAGGCATAAAAATAAGCTTTTGTGTGAACTATGAATAAAACTCAACTGTAGATAACGGGCAGGGGAAAGTTGCTTTTCAAAAGCTACCCATGGACATTCAAAACCCATTTCACGGTAAATTTTGGATTAGAATGCTTTAAAAGGCCAATAGTGAATCTCAATAGCATTGATGTGTGGAATGCACATGAATGAAGCTGTGGACCGTGACCGAATTTCATCCACTCCGTCTTTTTTTCCTCTCTTTCTCTCTGTATTCTGGAATATGCACATTCGACAATGGTGAACTATATTTGGATATCGATTGGGCACAGATATGAATCTCTTGGTTGGTCCGTTGAAAGCCAAGCTTTTAGAATGATTCAACATCTCTTTCGTCTTCTTTTTCCTGATCATTGATTCCAGTTCGCGGAGGTGAATTATCGAATTTGTTGCTTACGTTTTTTTCCTTTTGCTTCCCTCTTCAGTACTCATCGATATCTGGTCTCTTCTCCTATGTTTCGTTTTTGTCTGACCTTTTTTACTTTCTCGGATTTTTGTGGCGTGCGGAGTTCTGGCATGAATCGACGGGGAGTGTTCCGAAATTAACGGCTTACTAAGTCCATTTAAAAATACTGCATCTCAAAAAGGCAAAAATATCGCTTGTGCTAGTAGATTGATATATTTTAGACTCCACTAACGTGATATTTACTTGCAACATGTTCGTCTTGTATTCTGGTGGACTTGTATTCCGAACTTGAGATGGATAATACTTCCTTTAGTTAATTGATGGAAATTAATCATTTCTTCACACTAGCCGTGTATAGGCTAAGGTATAGATAGAGTCAACATGAAAAATTCAATGCCATGGCTGGGATTTGAACCATGGATCTCCTGGTTTCCGTCCAGTCGCTCTAACCCATTGAGCTACCATGGTCAACGTGCCGTCCTGACACTAAATTCTCAGTTTGACTCGTATATTTCCCCGGTAGACCACTAGGGGCTCTCGCATCCGAGATACACCGTTTGTGGCGACTTACTATCGTAAGTATTTGAGTACTTGCAAGACCTGAAGGTTCTTGGAAGGAAAATAAAGGTTCATTAGTTGAGGCTGGATTCCTTTTACTTCATATACTATGTACATAAAGTATTCCTCCAAATCAAACCAAAGAAAGTATTGTTTAGGAAAACATCCATCTGTGTCAGGGAAAGAAGTCACTTTTTCTAAACAAATATTTAATTTTAAAAAGCACAATGGGCGATTCTCAAACAAAACATTTCTTTCAAACATAGTGACATATTGTTGCGTCACATGTAGTGAATCAAGTAAAGTGGCATTTCCTGTCTGTTATATCAATAACTCTGCACAAAACAAAAGAGTTCATTCCAATAGCTTCCCCCCCCCCCTTCAAGGAAAAAGCCAGGTAAGTCACTTACGATAGTAAGTCGCCACAAACGGTGTTTCTCAGATGCGAGAGCCCCTAGTGGTATTCCGGGAAAATATACAAGTCAAATGGAGAATTTAGTGTCAGGACGGCACGTTGGCTATGATAGCTCAATGGGTTAGAGCGACTGGACGGAAACCAGGAGATCCGTGGTTCAAATCCCGGCCATGACATTAAATTTTTCATGTTGACTCTATCCATCAAATACTTCCTTGCTTTTATTTATTTTTAAATGTTAGGTAATTCTCAGCTCTTTGGACCTCGGCCTCATTTAAACATTCCATTTATACTTCTATTGAGGGTGTGAAATCCTTTCAGAGGCATATTTGAGTGCGTCAAGTACGTGAAGAAAGCATCTAAGAAAAAGAGAATATTCAATAAAACTTAGCTTGGCATTTAAGTATGTTGTATAAAACTTTTTCATGAAACTCTGCCCACTCATTGGCGAAGCCTTGCAGGCGCCGTTTCCCCAAGAGTTTCAGGAGAAAAAGAAGAAAACCAAAATGCATGCCACACAATATTTTATTTGCTATCGATATATTTTAAAAATTTATTGGCAAACATCCGTGGTGCTGCGGACAATTTGACAGCTGCTTAAATTCGAGTGACGAGTTCTGCGAGCTCATTCATTACTGAATATTTCTTTATTTACGCATTCGTATCTTTGAATACCATGCTCCGTATGTTTCCGGAAGCAATCGAGACTCTTCAATAATTGAGAAGCACTCACAGATTTCGTCACGTGAAGTCTCTGTAACGTGCGAAGAAAAATTTATTTTTTGTTTTGTGTTATGAGGTGCTTTTAAATACAACTGTTAGTATATTTCAATAGAATTAGCAATAGTATTTTACGTAGACTGGTATATAGCGGTGACAAATAGGAAATTCTTGTGAAGTTTTAAGTTATCAGCAAAAGTGTGTGAATGCATACTTTCTCCATGTTGCTCACGCGATGTGGGCCAGCTGCAGGAAAAGTTGGAACGTCTGCGTGGAGAGGGGAAGCAGAATGTCTGTAGTGTGAGCAGTCTTGCAATGCAAGCAGGACCTATTCCAATTAATATTCAATTAGACTTAGAACAAATAGTTACAAAATCTGAAACTTCCAAACCTGTACTAAAAGCACTAGCATTAGAAACTGTGAACAATCGATACCCACCTGAAGAATGGTTACATATCTACACAGATGGATATAACTTGGACAACAACTCAGGAGCAGGAATTAAGTGTGCACTGTTCTCATTCTATCAACCAGCAGGATACCACACAACAAATTTTGATGCAAAAGTAACGGCTATTCATATTTCACTCCAACACCTTCTATACAGAATAGATAAATTAAAAAATGCTGTCATACTTTCTGATTCTAAAGCAGCATTATGTGCAATAAGTTCATATAAAATGAGGTCAATCCAAATTAAAGAATGTCACAAAATGATCCAACAGCTTCAAAAACTACAGAAAAGAATTATATTACAGTGGATACGTGCACATTGTGGAATTGCTGGAAATGAATCAGCTGATTTCCTTGCCAAAAAAGATGCTAATTTAATTCAGAACAAAAGTAAAAACTTACCCTTTACATCCATAAAAAGATTAATCAAAAGCAAATGTAAAAACAAACAAAACCAATCAATATCTAACAAAGCCAAAGATAAAAAATGGAACATTAAATTAAAAATTCAGAAATTATTCCAGAAATCCCATGTAAAGCTGCAGTAGAAAATTTTAGATTACTTACGGAACATGATTGTTTGACCAAACACTTACACAGAATAGGAATTTATATAAGTCCAAATTGTCCTCTGTGCAACAAAGAAGAGGAAATGACTGAAGAACATCTTTTAACCTGTGAAGCCCTACCTGCCGGACCAACTACACAGAAATATTGGAGAGCAAGAGAGCTAATGGCTTCATTGCCAAAGCCTAGCATTTGAAAACAACAACAATAACAGAAGGGCCTACGTGTGACTGCAATACAAAGAGTACTAAAGTGTAGCCTTAGTTCTTCGAGTCATTATTCTCTCTTATTTCAATGAAAATTACATTTGAAGTTTCCCTCTCTTTAAGTCACGCCTCATCACTGCCCAACTCAAACTGCTTTTTACATTACAATACTTGATCATTTTTACATTATCAGAAAGAATTCTTAATACTTTTTATTAAAATAATATACGTTTGACATTAGAAATACCATGTATGTCCTGAATTTTCTGCGAAGAGCTGTGAAGTTTATTCATCCTGATCATATTTTTCATAATTTAGAACAACGGAAAAACCAAAACAATGTAAAAAAAAAAAAAAACTTACTACAGCAAAACGGTAAATCACCCGAAATATTCATAAATAATTTTTATGACCCGCATTTCCAAAAAAACTAGCTATTGTTTGAATATTTTAATCAAAGGTCATGCAAAACTATAGACGGCGTATAGCAACTTGTTTTTAAACATTTGACTATCGTTCTTGCTCCCGACATGCTTTTTAGGTACACTTGGTTCCACAAATGCTGTCCCTACGAGCAAGCAGTGGCGTGTTAGGGATCCAGAGACAGATTTTAGGGGAAAATACGAGTAGCATTTTCAGTTTTTTTTAATATTCTTTAAGTATACCTAATAAATAAATTTCATATTCTTTAAATATTCTGTGGACACATATCAAACATTTTAGCCGAATATTATTCTTGGCCTATCTTTTTAAAAGCCCTGCGATAGGTTTAATTTACTCGTGCTCAATATTTTAATTACACTGAATCCGCATATTCCCCCGTTTTGTAAGCGGTTTTATACCCTCCGCTTTGAATTATTGTTTTACTCAAGTTATTAAAGTTTTACATTTGCTTTTACAGTTTTACCAAAGTTTAGAAAGTTTTACAATTACGGTTTTACTCAAATTTATATCCAAATTTACATATATAAGGTTTCAAAAGTGGATTTTATGATTAGTTCGCATATCGTGGCTCATAAAAATATTTTTTACGAAAAAAATGAAACTTCATGAAAACTAAACATTATTTCTTTACAAGTAATAACACCAACTTCAATAAAATACTTCAAGTTACTTTCACATCAGTAAAATATCAGAAACTGTCTATATCTAAAAATGTAAATGCACAATGCAGTTTGTTTAAAAGATGATTTGTCCCCAATTACAAATATTTAATTCCATGATCTGAGAAATTAATTGCCTTAAAAACTTAGCTTTAGCACAGTAATGTTTTTGTTTACATGTTAAGTGTAACAATTTTCAAGTAAATAGCTTAAAATTAAGAAAAAGGTTAGAAAATTTATTCCCAGTGCCCTAGCATTGCAGCTGTTGCGATGTATGGAAATATTACGAAAGTACATTGTTGGAATGTGGGAAGGTAATGTACCTTCTGAAGACATTGCTCTTGTGTGAGTAATCTAGAATTGTACTCATAAAACACGACGCCACTGCATGGGCGAAAATGTAAATAGATACATAACCGCCTGCTTGCTGTATAACTTATATGTCGAATGAGTTCAGTTGTTTCGGTAGGTCGCTGGTGTAGCGTGGCTCGGTTTAGAAAGTTTAGAGCAGTTGGGAATACGTACTATCTCTCAAGAAAGTAAATGTATACTTTCCGCGGGTCACTATCACTCAGGCGTTCCGTGACTTGATGGTATGAAACTAAATCGGCCATGTTCGTAGATGTATAGTGTTGTGGTCGCCATTTTAACCTGTTACTTCGAAGATTTCTAAGGCTATATTAACCCAGTATAACAAAAGATTGAGTATTTATCACAAAGTAAGTAATAATTCTCCTGCAGCTGAGCTATTAACTACAGGGCGTTGGAAAATGTGCAAGAAAACGGAAAACACGTGGAATTATAATTTTAACAGAACCAATATCTATACTGTATATAAAGCAAGTTTCCTGAAGCGCTCACGTAGCTCAATGACAGAGAGCATGCGCTGTGATAAATATTACGAGGGTTGATGTTTCGAGTTCCATCCTGTGGATGTCTTTTATTCCAGATTTTTAATTTGTTAGGTGAAGTAACGAACCAATTTAAAACTGTTTTCTGGGGGTAAGCTGTTACTAATGGCAAGAAGAATTAGCAAGAAGACAAATGCCAGGAAGAATGGCGGCTTAATAGAGTCAAAATCTTTTTGTATATAACCTACTACAAACACATGTTGTCGCAGCTCAGTGGTAAATAATATGCTGTCGCTGAGCCGAGGATTCATGTTTCGAAACCTAGTACATAGTAATAATTTTTATTCCAATGTTTTGCTTTGCAAGGCATCGTAATGAATGAAATTTTACTTTCTCTCTTGCAACTAAGTTAATAACATGTTTTCGAAAAGAATGCCAGAAGTTTCCAGAAGGTTGAATGATAATTTTAATGGAGCCCACTCCTAAACGCTGTTCTAGCAATAAGCTAATATATAAAATAACAAGAAATTGAATAGTTCTCATCTTGATAAAAACAAACTTAGAGCTGCAATATAACTGTATAATCCAGTGGAGTATAAGACATAAAACTGAAAATATATTCTGTGTAACCGTAGTTAAAAATAGCCATCATTAGGAATTACAAAGAGAAGACGATGTCCAAAGATAATGTTGCTGTCATTTAAATACAATATAGATATTGGTTCTGTTAAAATCACGCGTTTTCCGTTTTCTTGCACATTTTCGAACGCCATGTAGTTAATAGCTCAGCTGCAAGAGAATTACTACTTACTTTGTGATAAATACTCAATATTTTGTTATACTGGGTTAATATAGCCTTAGAAATCTTCGAAGTGAGTAACAAGTTAAAATGGCGACCACGAAACTATACATCTACGAACATGGCCGATTTAGTTTTCATACCATCTAGTCACGGAACGCCTGAGTGATACTGACCTGCGGTAGTGTACATTTACTTTCTTGAAAGATAGTGCAGTACAGTCTGACCATTAAAACATCAGCAGAGCGTACTTAACACGACGTGTATTTTGTACTAGCGAAATCGATATACCATGCCTTTAATCGTATTGTCCATAATGTGTCCTATCTTCAAAAGGGATCTTTTCTTTAACATTCATAAGTGTACGTACTTTAAGAACTTTTCTTCTCTGTTTGTAAAACTCGATAAAAGTTATGCGCACAACAAATTTTTCAAACTCATCGGGTTCGAAATTTTTAGAATGTGGGCGATATGTTGAAAGGTTTTCTTCCGTACACTTTGAATTTTGAACCTCTTACACTATTTTATGTACAGTTCGTTCACTGCCGTTGCTGTAATATTATTTAACGTAATTATTAGACCTTTACGTTTTTCTTCTTTACAAAATTGTAACACATTGAATATCAATTTTCTACTTTGTGAGCGTATAACGGTGTTGGCATTTTGAAATTTTTGATTTAAATCCGTCCACTGTAAGAGATTCAACTGCTGCATTGCTGAACGGTACAGGGAATGGTGACGCAATACCGCTTATCTGTTTTTATGCAAGCTTTCACCGTTGGCCCTCAGCATCCACTCTCCACTTGGGAAGGTCTGTAGAATGTCACCGGAACCTGCAATGTTGAGGAGTTTGAGCTCAAGAAAGCTCACTTTCCGGCTGGGGTTGCCATGATGCTGACCACATCTCCCCGTATCAGTTGGATGATCGCCCACTTTTACCTTGTGTATGTCGGCGTGAGGCCGGCTATTCCTCTGTTTACTGATATTATGGCACCAAAAATTTTACATTTTCCAATCGCTTTGAAAACATCTAACCATTTCTATTATATTTTATTAAGGATAAAATCACAAAGTTGAGAGTATTATGATTTCGGTTAGAACCTGAAAGATAGTTTATCATATCCTTCTCCATAAAATAAAACTATTTGCTCTTTGATTCTTTCTTCTCTTGTGAACACTAGTAAGTGAGCAACTTGTGTGCACCAGATGATGACCCCTGCTGCAAAATATATTCACATTCTATCAAAACTTTCTCAGTAAGCTTGGATCCTCAAACGGATTCTCAGTTTAATGAGAGATTGCTAAGAGCCGCCAATGGCTAGTTTGTTAGAACTTGGGCGGTCCTACGATTTCCTGTTTATTTATAAAATTGAACACAGCGGAGAGATGAAGTTGTAATCAAAGCATATGCTACACAGTTTGAAAAAATATAGTAGACACCCAGGGGTGTTATTTAAACATTGTTTTGTTTTTCAAAGAGTTGCCAATTGCCAGGGCCACCGGTATGCCGGAATGTTGTCCCGCAGGAGTTCTTTTACATACCAGTGAATCCTCAAATGTAGGGCTGTCATTTCTAACCATAGAACGAGTGTTTATTTAGTTTTAAAGCTTCAGGGATTATTATTACAAAACAGAGATTTTTGTAAAATATAAACTTTTATTCATTTGATAAATGACGTAGTATTTTCACTTTAGAAAATACAGCTAGTCAGTTTATAAGAATAGCAACACTATAACTGTTATATACTTTGAAACCTATGGATAGATGAACTTATCTGTCGCTTGTATTACTACATCCGTTTTAGGTTTATACCTTTGTTTATTTGTTGTGACAAAATGGTGGGCACGTTTTCCTGGAAGCCGCGGAAGGCTGAAACCGCTTGGAAGTTTACAGATAGCACCCTTTTCCCCTGTCATGCAGCGTCTGCTAAATTTGTTGACGCGGGTCAAACAAATAAAGGAAGAGGACAATGCGGGGAAAGCCCCGGAAACCAAGGAAATCAAAATCATGACCCCTCGAATGACCTGAGTAACACTGGCACGATAATTTTATTATCTTGATATGAAATAAATTATTTTTAAAATCATCTATAACATCCAGTGGTATAGAGAGCGAAGTATAAATCAAAACATGTATGGTTATAAGAAATATGATGATAAAACATTAATTCTATTAATCTATGACCAGAGCATCAGGGCTATAAACATAAAGATACAGTTAACCTAACACCTTATAAGAAAAATGCCACAGTAATACTAATTGTAATCAGAGCCATAATTAATAATTATTTTAACTACTGGTTAAAAAGCGATTGTGTGGGTTGATCAAGGATTTATATTTTCCAGTGGTTTCTATACATAAATGTAAATTCGTTAATTCTAATTATGTTCGCGCTCAATTCTTGACTGGTCATGACAAATTTTCTGCTCACTTATTCCGATTCAAAATTAAATCTACCTCTGATTGTTTTTGTGGGAATCACCTTCAAGATGTCAATAAATATATAAACAAATAATACAAAAATATTCTTAATTTAATGTGGTCAAATATTACATTTCCACCACCTGCATTCTACATTCCAGAACATTTCTTCTTCGTCTTCTTCGTCTCGTTCATCTCGTTCGTCTTCTTCGTCTCGTTCGTCTTCTTCGTCTTCTTCGTCTTGTTCGTCGTCCTGTTCGTCGTCTTCGTCGTCTTCTTCATTGTCTTCGTCTTTGTCGTCGTCATCATCGTCATCGTCGTGGTCATCGTCGTCGTCATCGTCGTGGTCATCGTCGTGGTCATCGTCGTCATCGTGGTCATCGTCGTCATCGTCGTCATCATCGTCGTCGTCATCATCGTCGTCGTCATCATCGTCATCGTCGTCATCGTCATCATCATCGTCATCGTCATCGTCGTCGTCGTCGTCATCGTCATCGTCATCATCATCGTCGTCATCGTCATCATCATCGTCGTCATCGTCATCATCATCGTCGTCATCGTCATCATCATCATCATCATCATCATCATCATCATCATCATCATCATCATCATCATCATCATCATCATCATCATCATCATCATCATCATCATCATCATCATCATCATCATCATCATCATCATCATCATCATCATCATCATCATCATCATCATCATCATCATCATCATCATCATCATCATCATCATCATCATCATCATCATCATCATCATCATCATCATCATCATCATCATCATCATCATCATCATCATCATCATCATCATCATCATCATCATCATCATCATCTCCTTCTCCCATTCCTACTTCATCTATTTCTCCTTCCCCTTCTCCTTTTAATTCTTCTTCATCTCCTACTTCTTCTCCCTTTCCTACTTTATCTATCTCTCCTTCCCCTTCTCCTTTTAATTCTTCTTCATCTCCTACTTCATCTCCCCCGTTTCCTACTTCATCTATTTCTTCTTCCCCTTTTCTTATTCATCTCCGACTTCTCCCTTTCACACGTCGTCGTCGTCTTCGTCTTCGTCTTCGTCTTCGTCTTCGTCTTCGTCTTCGTCTTCGTCTTCGTCTTCGTCTTCGTCTTCGTCTTCGTCTTCGTCTTCGTCTTCGTCTTCGTCTTCGTCTTCGTCTTCGTCTTCGTCTTCGTCTTCGTCTTCGTCTTCGTCTTCCCCTTCCCCTTCCCCTTCCCCTTCCCCTTCCCCTTCCCCTTCCC